>VXAA01005085.1:89282-166836 GCA_013399115.1 Anseranas semipalmata
CATCACCCTTGCCTTCAGAGATTCTGCTCTACAGCAAATCACGCAGACTCCTCTACCACCCCTACAGATTATTCTAGAAACGCTGCCAGATGATCCCAGTTCCTGAAAGTTTACTAGCTGGGAATCTAAATTTGCTTTCAAGTATGACAGCATCCCTTAAACCCTTGGGCTGGCTCAGGTTAATCAAAAAGAAAGTCTAGTTCATGTTCATTCCACACCCCTTCAGCCCTGCAAACGATAGTTTCTTGCCTCTTTAATCTTTTCCTTGCAAAGCTTGTATTGTTTCTTCTGACTTTCTAAAAAGGTCGCCAGGTCTTTCTTTTGCTGAGCCAAAATCTGTTGCTGGAATTTCTTTTCATCTGCTGCAGCCGTCTTTGCCTGTAAGTCACAGAAAATGAGGAAAAAAAAACAGGGGTGAAGGAGCAGGTACTGAATCCAGAATCCAGCATCAAGCAGTCTTTTCTTGTGCATTTTTCTGTCATTCTCCCATCCTATGCTAGACAAAGTCACAAGTATTTGGCCAAATGAAAGCTGCTTGTGCAAAAAGAAACTGTAGTGCCCACATACATTTGAGAGCTTCCTCTTCCTGTCTCTTCAAAACCACCCCAGGGGGTAAAAGCCCACTAATTACCATATGGAATAACGTATTTATTTCTAAACAGACTGAGTAACAGCAGAAGGACAGGTTACAGCACCACAAGCTTTGTCACTGCCTCATTAACATGCCTCAGCCATGACGCAGAAGCCCCCTCCAAGGTGTCCACAAAGTTTGTTGGTCTCTTTCAGCCGGCTGTCGTTAGCTACAGCGTGGGTCGATGCCAATGGAGTGTCCATCACCCAGGCAGTCAGCCTGTGGCTGTGAAGCTATTTCACAAAACTGGCCAAGGCAGCTTCAGACAGTAACCATTCCATCCACTCAAGAACATGGGTTTTAACATTGGGTACTTAACTTTAACACTGGGTACTTCCACTGCCTTTTCCTTGAGACCTGGTACACACCTCTCCCTCTCAATCTTCTTGTACATCTGTATCTGTACTCACCTCTTTCTCCATCACAGCCACTTGCTTCTTGGCCAGCTTCTCCAGCTCAATGGACGAGTTGTTGGCATGCGTCTCCACCTCCTTCTGCAGCTTGAGGCGGTGCTCATCCATCTCGGCCTTCAACTTGTTTTCCAGGGCGATCAGCTGCTTCTGGTGCTGGCGCCGCATCCGCTTATATCCTGACATCTGTTCCCGCAACTCGTTCTCCTGCTCATGCTCATGGATCTGCCTTGTAACCTGATGTCAGGAAAAGGGAAAGAACTGCTACATGGACTTCTTCACTGCCTCCTTATCAACTTCTTACCTGTAAAGCTGACCGTGCTTTGCTGTACTCTCAGAAGTCAATTTTTAGGGAATGCTGTACGAGGTTTCAGAGGGTGCTATTATTGTTTAATATCACAAACCAGGCCAAAACATTTCTCCCTCCTCATTCTTCCCCCCCTTATTTTCCTGAGAACCTTACATGCATTTTCAGTAACACAGCAGAAAATGTCATGCTACGAACAAAGGAAACAGCAGGCTACTCGTCAATCCAGGAAACACTGGAGGAGATCTGGAAAGGCAGGTGGCTGCTGTACAAGCTTCTTCAGACACAGGACTCAAATCCTGAAGGTAACATGGACTTACAAGATGGTATCCACTTTAAGAAACTCCACCCCATTCCTGGAAGCTCCAAGTCACCACTGTTCCAGTTCAGTCCCTCAATACCTATTTCCTGCACCTCCTTAAAAATTTCTTCTTAAAATGCAAGAAGATAGGCTGAGCTCATCCCCTACCAGAACTGAAAGTTTTCTAACAAGGGAATGCTGTTCTTGAACTGGGTGCTCTTAACAAGATTGATCAGATGGTCTAAGCAGATTTTAAACCCTGCTCAGCTGAAACAAACTCACAAGTTCCACATTCATTTCCATGCCTAAGTGCATCCATGTGACAGGAGGAAAAACCCCCAGTAAGTTGTGCTAAAATTTTTCAGAAGAAAATGTGAATGGTAATGCTTCCATTTCAAAAGATGAAAAGTGTCCAAGACTGTTTATTCTTAATAGAAAAAAAAAGTCCCAGGAACTTGACATATAAAAGATCAGCAGATCTTTATATGACAGCCCTGGGAGCCAAAAGCTGGAGCCCTTAGCACAGATGTAGAGCTGCAGACTGATTCTGCAAGAGGGGACGTCTCCTTTCACACTGGACAGTGAGAAGCAGGGCTCAGCCCTCTGAAGGGCATCACTGAAGCTTTATGAACCAACAGTCCTTCCTGCAGTCTGCAGGAGCCCAGCCTTGCCGATGAATTTCTCCAGGGGCAGCCCAGAGAAAGAACTGGCACCTACTACAGCACTGCTGTCATTCGAAGGTCATTTTTCAGGGATCTTTGAGATAAGTTCAGACTTGGGAAGGGATGCACCTGCAGACCTGAGAAGGCCCAAGTCACAGAAAGAGAGCGTCTGCTTTCCTGAGGAGCAAACCAAGCGCCCTTGCTGGCAGCCCTGTCCTTCGGGACTAATGCCTGAGGTGAAGCAGCGATCGAGTAAGAGCTCCAAAACCAACCAGCAAGTTCAACCACACAACTGACGTGTCAGCCAAGGCAGACGGCACCTGCTACCTGGCTCAGGTAAAATGACCAGCAACACTTGAGAGGGGCATGGAGAGGAGGTTAGGAAGAGCCTTGCACGGCCTTCCCCTGGGAGCAGATTAACAAGTTACAGCAAATAGCTACCATCCAGGAAAACTACAGCCAGACACTCACCTCAGCCAGGTATCAGGAACATGTGGGACTGTAGGAATGACTGCAGAAACACAAATCCAGTATTGGTGGTACGTTCTGCTATAGCTTGAGAAAAGTTTGGGGAGATATGGTAACGCCAAGAGGCGGTGTGGGATCTGCCTGGATGCGCCGTGTTTCAGGCCCTGCCTGTTTGCAAACCGCGGAGCACTCTGCGTGGCACGCTCAGAGCCAAGACATTGGCAGAACAAAGCAAACAGCAAGAACATAAGGAAAATGGATATAAAAATCCACTAGCAACTTTGCCAGTCTTCCCTTTGCTCTAATCTCTAAAGAGAATTAGAATGTAGAATACGCACCTGCCTAATTTACAGCAAAAATCATTCAACTTTTTTTTTTTTCCTGCTCCTACATACCTTGTTTCCATTATTGCTCAGCTTGTCTCTGTTGTGACAGAATTCTATCTTTGTAGGATTTCGTGTTAGGTCTGGGATATTTATGCCCAGCAACAGGACACGATTACTGATTTTAAACACTTGATAAAGCCTTCCAGTCAGAGCAGAAGATAAGGAGACATTAAAAAGTCAAAGGAAAACAAAAGAAGCATTTCATTCCTGAAGACCAGACAGAAGAGCAGTAGACTTTGTGGTCATTTTGTGGATTTAATGTCTGCATTCAGCGTGCCCGTGCTGAAGAATTAATATATCATCATCATCTCTAATTAAGAGCAACCCTCTTCAGAACTCTGGCTTGGAAGACGAGATCTCCAAATGGTGATCTTAGACAGCACGGATGAAATTGAAAGAAACTGGAATTACTTGCTAAATATGACCAGCTCGGTACCACAGAAGTACTTCAGACTAAGTATGTCAATAGGTGAATGAATGGATGATTATGGTTTTAAAGATGAAGCCTGTAATGAGCGCGTGGATTCAGTGACCATTTGAAAATCTGGGGAAGTTTTGGTAATTGCCTTTCTAGTGTTCTTAGACAAAGGCATTTTGAACTTCATGAAGCATTTCACAACCGTAATCCCATAGATTATGATGGGAGAAAAGATTACAACTGAATTACTCATTGCAAAATTTCTTCTCCACATAACCAGAAAATGTCAGGATCCTTTAAAGCAGAAAACTGGTTTCCTGAAGCTCTACTTGAAGCATGTAATAATCAGTCAAGTCATCAGCAGAACCAAAACTCTGTATAAAACAGAGCAGCTTTTATTAAGGTATGACATTTTCTCAGTTTCTTATCTCTCTGCATCTTTGGCACACACAGAACTGAGACAGGCAGATGCCTTCTCCAACCTACTCTCACAGGCAGTTCACTTGCCATATAAAATCCAAGCTTACTCTTTGTCACTCTCCAAGATTTTTGCTTTACGTAAGGAAGCTGGGCTCACAACTTCTCCAAATAGGCAGCTCTTAAGAGTTCCTTTTTTTTTTTAACGTTGCTCAACCAAGATACTGAACATTCTCCTACCAGAGGGTTATTCTCAGCTCTTGATAACTAAACAAAATACCAAGTCCTCTTTGCTGGATGGAAGCAGAGGACTGAGCGAGACACTAATCACCAGCAGCCTCTCACAACTTAAGAGCTTTGAGATAAGAAAGAACAAGTCAGTATTTTAGGGCAAAGATCTATTTGGCAGCAGCCAGATGAGTTTCTGAAGAGAAACTCAAGAATCTGGAATAAAATGTCATTGCTTCAGCAGAAGAAGGTGCAGAGGAACAGCCACCATGTAAATGTACCAGGTTTTGGTGTCAGACTGCCCTGATGTCGCTTTAATGGCCGCATTCAGAGCGGACTGCTCACACATACCCAGACACTTGGCTTTGCACAGCCAGGATGAGATCATGTAACACTCTTGCTGGCATCTGGATTTCAAAGAGAATGCCAAGGCCTTCGATAGAGTCCCCATTACCCGATCTCCCTATGAAGTTTTAACTGTTAGATCATTTCATTTGAAAACTGCAAAAGCAGCTATCGAGGAAATGTATGAGGTGGTGGAGAGTTAAGGGGTCGAGCATGAAAGACACCCAGAAACGCAAATCAGTGCCTCTCCGCACATATCTAAAAAAACACCTTTCACTGGAAAATGTTGATAGGTGCAGACTCATCAACATGCAGAACCTCCAGCCTTCTTTTTCACCACAGCCTTCTCAGCTTCAAGGCTTAGGTTTCTAGTAGTAACTTTTAATTTATGGCTCACTGATAATCTGCAAAATAAGATGGAGATATGGCCAGCACCTGATCTCCTTTCCAGACACTGATTTTGCATGCAACAGCAGAAATATGCAGAGTATTTTCTATGGAACAGTATGGAACAGTAGCACTGTTCCATGTTGCCACAAGTGCCATGCAAGAAAAAAAGAAAAAAACTAAAAAAATGACCAAAGAGGAAGGTGGTCCAGGAAAAGAGTGACTATTAAAACTGTTGCTTGAAATATGACCAAAGGTAAGCACTTGCTTCAAAAAGCAAGAGCACTCCTTCAGCTTGCTTAACCCTATTTGCCAACCCCCCCCCTTTTTTTAAACCTATTATAAGTAGTATCAAAGCATCACTGAAAGACTGGAAAGGCATATTCACAGCCTGTTTCTTTGTGGATAGCCCGTTTCGCTGTGTTACCTGAAAGTCTGTCCAGTTTCCTTGTTATTCATGTGATGCTTTTGCAGAAAAACAGGGCAGGGGAACCGCACTTAAAATCTCTGGGACGTCTGGAGCATAGAGCTGTCTAGTGTAGCCCTCCTGTCTGTGGCCCCCACACTTGCTAAAACCATTTGAGCTTGGTTTTGGAAAGAGACCAGACTTCCAAGCTGAGAAAACCTTTCAGAAAGTCCTTCCTCAGTCTGCAGCACCCTGATGTATGGGTATACAACAGGGATGTGAAGGCCCTAGACCCTGGATTTGGCCAGCAGGATCCGCTGGGAAGTGACATGCGCTGGCCCTGGATTCGGTGCTTTTCTTCTACACTGCTGCCCTCTTCTCTTGTCGCAGGTGGTGTTCAGCACATCCCGTGGCAGATGTTTTGCCCAAATATCACCCTATATTATTGATTTGGTGTCAGAACTCCCATTTTCTGATATTCAGGATTCTCTGCAATACAGGCTACACGACTCTCAGCTGTGAAACCTTTCTGTGCCCAAAAAGCAGTGTCCAGCTGCTGAGAAACCAACTGATGGTCAGCAGCAGCGATGTAGGAACTATCAAAGCATGCTGGTTTGCTTGGGTTTTAATATAGTGGGATCTAGAGCACCCATTCACAGTTTTTTTGTTTTTTTTTTTTAAGATAGAATTTAAAAGAAAAAATTAACACAGAGAGATGAATAGTCTGAACTTCTGTTTTCAGACATGTTTAGGTCATTCTCCCCATACCAGCTTCATGACAGACCTTGTCTTCCCCACAGATACTGCAACAGGAGACAAGGGGGCAGGTGTGACAGTTTTCCCTTGGCCAAAACAGTACGAGCACCATGTCACCCACTGACACCATCCAGCCACCCAGAGGTAACTCAATGCACAGGGATAAAAAAAAAAGAAAAAAGAAAAGAAAAAGGTGCACGACAGCCACACCAGCACTTCAAAACCAAGCACATATACTGGCATTCTTCGTGTTCTGTGGAATCTGTTTCAACTGAGAATTTTTTCTAGATTTCCATTTTGGAACATGCAGAGGTGAAAGATTATTAAAGGGAAAGCCCATCACAAAATTAACTGAAATTAAATATTTCTGTTGTAAACATAATGAAATTACTTCCCTACCATGCCATCTTAGAACCAAAGGACACAGCAACACCTCCTGTAATACCCAGGTGGTGTTTTGGGGAACCGTCTGTACGGGGAAGGGTGTATGTACGCACGCAATGGGGGACAACGAAGCTTTTACATGACACACACTACCGTGTGCTTTTCCAAAGCTGGCTAACAGAGTGAGACTTCCCGGTGTGCCAGAAGATGCTGTGCATGTACCGCTGCACTGGTGTGAACTCTAAGCCATATCAGAGCATGCTCCACAGAAAACCAGAGAAAGAAGTTCTCCCAAAAGCCCACCACCTTCCTCACCCAGTATCTTTTTAGTCACCTGGTGACCGAAGCAGAGCGATTTAGGAAATCCAAGTGACTAAGGAAGGCAGACACAGTCCCAACCCCAAAAGGGGCTGCCCCAGGACTGAAGAGTGACCCTGGGACATCCACTGCCCTCCCTAGAGATCAGAGGACTGGGAAGACCTCACTGTCCGTATCCTCATGCCAACATCTTCCACCAGCTCCCAAGGGGCCTCGCCATGCTGTAACTTCACCCACCCAAGAAGCCCAGGGACGACACGTTCAAGAAAGAGGAGTTATGGACTCTGCTGCTGAAGGCAGGACAGAAGGTGCAGGTTTCCATGGGGAGTAAGAGGTCATGAGTACGTTCACGTGCACATCTATCTATGAATCAAATTACACACGTTTGGATGATGATACTTGAGCCATTTATCATATTTCTTCCTTCCAGCCAACTTAACTGGATCCTACTTTTATTTGTTGAGTGCAGGCAACAGCGCTGGTGCTGTGCTGCATGCACACCCACAAAAGAGAAGGACGTGTGAGGCAGAGGGTCTCCGGGAGAGCAGGGACCCCGCCTGTGGCAGCTGTGCCGCGGGAGGTCCTCGAATGCACCCATTTCTAGGTCACTCCTTAAACCGGGGAGAGGAGGAAGAGGAGCGGGGGCCCGGCCCAGGGGAGCAGTTGGGCGATGTGACACAGAAGCACCCCTGCAGGAGATGGAACTCGGATGCCCTGCCCCAAATCTCAGCCCGCAAAGTGCCTGGCGACGGGTCTGAACGCCTCAGAGTCATTTGAGGTTTTAACGGCAGCAGCAACCATACAGGAAAAAAAATCTGGCTGCCGGCACTGCCGCTGCTTTTCCGCTTGGCTGGCAACCTTTAGCCATGGTCACACACACCGCTGCCTCTTGCACACAGAGAGATGGGGAGCTGTGCGGGGGGACCAAGAAATGGTGGCGTTGAAGGAAAAAAAAAAAATCATTCAGCCAGGGTAAAGCGAGAAGGGGAGGGCTGCTGTTGTAATTTCGGGGTTGGTCTAGGATGATGTCATAACACTGGGCAAGTGCCACGGCCAAGCGGCGGCACGCTTCGTGCCACCGCTCCCCGTCCATGTGACCTCCAATGCCGCGGGGCCGGAACGTTTCGGATGACATGGATTTTTGCCCCAGCAGCCCGCTTCTCGCCCCTTTCTCCCCCCCATGCGTGCCCCTCCGGAGGCTGCCGCCGGCCGCAGCCGCGCGGGTGCCGGCGCGGCCGCCAACTGTGCCGGCACACACCCCTCTCGCTACTACAAAGGCATCTACAGCAACCACATTTGCAATAGTACAAATCCGGATGGATTCGGCCCATCCCCCTCCTCTTTGTAAGCCCACAGCCCGCCGTGAGCCCCCGGCTCTCGCAGCCCAGCAATCCTGCCCGGGGATCAGCCTGCAAGATGCAGGCACGGTACAGCTGCTGGAAATAAATGAATGAATGATTAAAAATAAAAAAATGAAAAAAATCGCCAGCAGCTCATCCTGGAAACAGCAATCTTATTGTTTCAAAATCCATATGCATCTGCATTTCCACAGCATTGAAACATATTTCACACAAGCACATAGACACTCTTTATGCACATGCAAATAAGCACAGTTGTTAATATTAACAGCCCTAACAAAGGAGATAGGTGGAAGAGGAAAAAAAACCATCCAAGATGATATTAGCTTCACCCACAAATGTGGCTTATTCCACATACACTGGAAATATATGCAGTGTGGAAACAGATATCAAACATATTCTACATTTTACATTTCACACACACAGCTAAAATATCATTCGGTGCAATATCTAGTTGCTATGCCAACAGATTAAAAAATTAAGACAGGAAAAAAAAAAAAAAAAAAAACCAAAACAGAATTCTTGACCCCTTCCCAGAGAGAGAAAGAGACAGAGAGAGAGCAGGGGTGGGGGCTGCTTACCAAAGACGCTGATTTGATTGTGGCAAAGCGCTCTCGGTTCCGGTAGTGGAGGGCCTGATTCTGCACTGACTGGGTAGGCCGCACCTCAGGCCTGCGATCCCTGTGGCCCACCTCATCCCTTATAAATACATGATCCTGCAGAAATGGATAAAAACAAGGAGAAAGTCCAGCTGTGCTCTTTCCTCGCCGGCTGCCTCTCTCTCAGCCCTCTTTCTGCACAAGCACGGCTGTTTGAAATGCATAGTTTAGCTCTCTGCTAGCCCCTGCAGCTCCCACGGTACAAAATGAATAAGCAACACATTGCAGCTTCGGTTCGGCGTGTCAGCTGATCGCTAGCGGGATGCCTTCTGAATCCCTGGCAGATTTTTTTTTTTTTTTTTAAACCTCCAGTATTACATATGTGCGAAAAAAAAAAAGCCTCAGAAGCATAAAGCAATGCAGAGCGACCAGACTCCTCAGAAAGGTTGGCTTAAAGCACTGCAACCAAGTAATCCCTTTAGAAACGTGATTTCCATGTCTAGCAAAGAAGACGCCGCTGCCTTTTAACACCACGGCAACGTTTTGCCTCATTCCCTTGGCAGCCCGGCTCCTCCTCAGTGGGCTCCTTCGCCCCGCGGCCGCTAGCCGCCGCGCGGGACGAGCATCCCGGCTCGCACCCTGCCGCCGGCGGGGACCGGCCTCCCGCCCGCGCAGGATCGCCTCCGCCGCCACTCAGGGATCCTGCTTTCCAGTCATGATCCCGCACGCTTCTAGCACTTTCTCTCCACAGCCCACAAAGGATTTTTTTTTTTCTCCCTTTAAAGCAACAGCTCACAGGTTTTAGCGCAAACGGTTTCCCGTGCAGCCTCCCTTCCTGCTCGCCGGCAAAGGCGTCGCGAGCAGCGGCCGTGCTTCTGCAGCAGCACACGGGCAGGGTTTGCAGACAGCAAAGCCCTCAGAGAGCATGGAGACCCCAACCAGAAACGCTCGTCAGGAGCACCACCGCAGCCTGCTAATTGAAGCGGTGGCTGCCACAAGCCGGCACACCCATGGATGGGTCCCACCGCCACCGGGCACCTGCCGCGTCCCACCGGGTCCCGCACTGCCGGTGGTGGCACATCCAGCACGCTGCCGCCGGCACGGCTTTGTGGCTGCCCTCCTCAAGCTCCATCCCCTGAACGACTCGAACAAAACTGAGATTCTTCCCGAATTATACCAGGTTTCCAGCTGTCATGAACACTAACTGAAGGCTGTAGAAGCGAGCAACGCGAAAGGCAAGCGAGAGGGATGCCAACCTCTGCACGGAGTGCTGGCTATGGCAGCGGCGACTTGTGGGCTTCTGCACGGGTGTCTGCGGGCGACCACGAGCATCTTGTCACACCAGACCAGACATCGGCCAGGTCAGAAAGCCCCGGGATAAGAAACCAGCCAGTACACACCAGCACTCCCACCACGACACCGCTGTCGTACCGACGCTCCTCTCCCGCTCCAGACACTTGTTTCCCCCTCTGCTGTCCTCAGCGTTTAGCTGTTTCTGGTTTGGACCCGTGCAAACTCGACCACTTTCAATATCATTTTGTAAATGATTTCCCTCTCTCCTGCCCTTCATTTCAAGCCCTCGTGCCCCAGCCCACCTTGTCTTTGCAGGGCGAGCGCAATGGCTGGGACTGTCACAGCACCACAGCCACCGCGGTTCATGTGAACGTGGACGTTCATGGAACAGGACTAACCCAGCCGGCTCTCTGGGATTGCCCGAGGTGGAGACAGGCCAAGCATTACCCACGGTCATACACAAAGTCTGCAGCAACACACGCGAACGAACAAGGCTCCTAAGGTCTTCTAGCAACACCCCAGTCCCTCAATCACCCTCCTTCTCTCCATTCCATCAGTATGCTAGGGTGAATGCAAAACATTAAAACCAGGAAAGAAGCAAACCACTGCTCAAACTGACACGGCTTGCCCAAGGTCAGTCCGTGGAGTGAGAACCTGAGGTTTGCTCTCCAGAGCCCCATGTCGGTTCTGCCACACACCAGCTCTTCATCCTCCTCACCGGACAGCAGGTCTTACAGCCCTCTGCCCACAGCACCAGAACATCATCTCAGGAACGTCTGCCTAACACGCCAGCCATGTGTTTTTAAGAGCAACACCGTGTTGTTAATGGTATTTTCATGTTATCTTATGGACATTCTGAGTAGTCTCCTTCCAGATAGCAATAATTAATTATAAACAAACAAAAAATTGTCTGATCAGTATAAAGAAAGATCTAGCCTGTTCCAAGAAATGCTAGGGGAAAAACAGACATCTCTGCAACAAAACTTCCTACGTGAATAAAATGCCTGCTCAGAAGGCAACTGAATGATCAAGCTACAGAAGCAAACAAAAAACAACTCAGTAGGTAGATAGGAGTTGATTTTTTTCCTACTGATAAATCAATGAGAATTTTGCCTCAAATTTTAATCACAGCAAAACTGGGCAGAGAGATCTATAAACTGCATTTGATAGTTACATTTGTTCTGTACGTAACAGTGTTGAAACTCTTGCACTGGCAAAGCATCCCACATTAAGTGCAAAGATTTAACAAAGCACAGAGGAAGGAGTCCCATCGCCTTCTGCAACTGATTTAGAAACATCCTGCCCAACAGCCAACTGACCACACTGCACCAGCCCAAAGCACAAACATCCAAACTTCCACCTCCAAAGGAATATTCACTGGCATGCTGCACCTCTGATTGTGCACACCAAACAAACCCCTTCACAAAGACTGTTCATGCAGAGGTTGAACCTCATGAGAGAGGTTGAAGCATCAAGAGTCTTTCTAGAAAAGGCTTCATGTCACTGACCTGCTCCATCGCTCCTGTGCACGCAAGCCAAAACTCAAGCCTGTAAGTCATTACACCCAAATATCCTTTACATCTCAGAAAAACACTACCTTTTCCAAGCATGAATCGTAAACCTTGATATGTAGAACACCCTCGGCTTTGCCTCAGCTGTAACTCATGTACAAGAGCAGGGCACCGCCGTGCGCAGGTTAATCCAGTGCACTTGCGAAGTCGTTCAAGTTGCAGCAGTTCTTACAGAAGTACGTTTTTATTACAGACATTGGGCAGGGTTTGTGATCAACTCTGAACGTCCTCTTTTCATGCCTTTTGTTATAAACCAGATTTTAATCAGAAGATTTCCCTGCCAACATTTTTGTTGTTGAACTTTCATCTTTAAGTAGTGATGATTTTAAATTTGAAGAGCACCAACTCGGTATTGTGAAGTTGAACAAAACAATACCGTGCTGGTTTGTTGCTTAGATTAAGTGAGACTTATTTTTTTCCCCTTACAACTATAAAGTCTTACGGAAATAAAGTAATACCACATGGGAGCATGCCAAGTCCTACCACTTGGCGTATTTGTTTAGGACAACAGAACAATATTCCTGGGAAGCCACTGCAGGCTGGCTCTTCACACCAGGCAGCGGTCTGAAGCCCGGAAGGTTGGGAATTGTATTTTGCACGCAGAAATTTTCATCCTAAATTTTACAATTGCACACAACACTCTGAGGGCTGTGGTGCAAAGAAATCAAAAGGCCTCTGACACTTAGAGCTTCGAGTCTTAAAAAATGTTAACAGTTTAGGCAATTTAGCCATCTTGGTCATTTGCACAGTCTGGTACATCTGGAGGTTGTTAATTAACACATTTGTGGAATACCATAATTTTACACAACACTTTGATTTGACCTGTGTCAAAACAATCTAGTATACGACCCCATGTCCACATAATGCAGACAGCTGGCTAATTACGTTCATCTGTATTTTCTTTTTAGCCTTTAAAGGCTGATTAAATGCAAAACAAAAGCTTAATTTAAACTTGAACCCCCAGGTTCTTTTAATTTTGTGTGTGATTAGGCTCCAGAGCATTACTGAACTCCCTACTTCTCACCTGGTAGAACAAAAACAGGTTATGTGGATTAACTTAATCAGTTTACAGAAACAGTTAAAACAAGCACAAGTTGAACTTTTTTTTCTTCAGAATAAGGAACTTTACCTTGAAAATAGAATGGGATGTGTCCGTATACAACCCCCCTGAAATGTCCTGTTCCAATTTTATTCTTTTCATGTATATATTAATATATATTACATTTTTTTTGCTTCAAATTGCATTCCCCAAAGTAATAGAGAATTTTAAAGAGGCATATGTTAAATTAAAACTGTATTTTCAGAGTGGTATATGCCCTGCTACACATATTCTAAGCGCATACCTACAGCGGAAGGCAACGCTTGCCAATTGAGAGGACACCTACTCCAGTCCAAGGAGCAGTAATCACAGCCCAATGTTAACTACTTCATAAAGACCATCAGTGCAGATCTGGGTTTTACGCTTCCAAAATTACTTTAAAACATCTGCTTTAAGTGACTTGCATGTGAGTTCTTTTACACTACTTCACTTAAAAGTGGGCAAGAGATCCTGTCCTTCCAAACGAGGTAACAAAAACATTCATGTGGTGTCATAATTACGCTTTTTCACAGTACAAGTGTTGTCTCATGTACAGCATGCAACCACAGGATCATGCAAGTCTATGCTCCCTGCCACAGGTACCAATAAGCAGAGACAGGCAACATTTCTTTCTGTTCATAACTTAAATATAACACTATCCATAAACCGTGAGGTAGAGTTTTTAAAAGGAGCCTAACTGAATTGAGCATTGTTCTCAACTGAATGTCTTCATCTCACAGAACATAGCAGTTATTAGAATTTTAAGAGGATTGAATTCATAACCTCAGAAATCTTCCTGTATTTGTACTTTGGAAGTGCCATACAATCAGTACAAAGTGAAACAGTATTCTTAAAGCAAGCAGGAACTCTACTTCTTTCACAAACGCAATTTAGGTCTGACGGGAGTGGCTCACATTTTGTCTTCATCAACTGTAATGACACTGATCCATCAGTAATATTATAATGTACTATTGTGTAAATCAATCTCTCAAACTCCTATTTTAATGCATAGATAAATATGACTACCTGGCAATGTGAAATCAAAATACACATTCTCAAGACCTACACAAAATGAGAAAAAAGCTCCAACCACAATCACCCAGAACACAAAATCAGTTATGCTGCTCTTCATTCCAGATGGTTCCTTGGGCTGGCCTTTTGTACCCAACACTTTTTTCCAAAAAGGTCTCTCTCTAAGGGTGCTGTTGCAAATGTATTTGAGAAAAAGGTAACCCACTAAAACACATGCAACTTATCTTCCTATATCTTTAAATATATAAGGCAATCTTTTGTTGGAGACAAAATTACTTGAGAGCTCCCTTTTATACATGCTTCAATATTCAGTTACACAAGTACTGTATTTCAGGAGAAAAAAAAACTTGCTTACAAATATTTAGTTAGCTAAAATCAGGCTTTGCTGTAACCCTACAAATGTGGAATTCATATTTTTACTGCTGCTGTAATGTTTTAACTCTTCTGGCAAAAACCATATATACACATTGAAGCTCTTTGGAAATGCAATCACACAAAACCTACATTCTACTGCCCACTGGTAAATGACACTGCTAAGGCCAGGCCAAAACTATTTCAGTCAAACAATCTCAGATTAGATGCTGACTTAGAGCGAGATGACTTTAGTTTGATATCTAGCACTAAGAAAACAGAAAGGCAACAGATCACAACATGCAGCAATAGAGCAGAAAAGCATTGAGTGGTATTTGACTCGAAACGTACCTCGTGGGAAGGGTCCAAAGTTCTGCACACTTCCACTTCTCATGAGGGAAATCCAAGTGCAAGCAGATTTTAATCATACACTGTGACTGGTAAACGGTTAGCTTAGCTGCTGTGACCACTTGTCACCGTACTACACAACACAGCACAATCATTCACAAGGAAACAAGGGCTGATGTTACAAGCAGAGATGAAGGAGTGCACATGCGGGGCTGGTAGGAGGCATGCAGTAAGTCTGCGTGAACCCTGCCTAGACACTGACAGCGCTACCCTTCATTAGCAGTCTGTTTTTATTTTCAGAGATTATCTAAACACAGTTTAGCCGTTAAAGAAAATACACAGAACTTGGCTCTGGCAAGCCCAGCACCAGCTCCTGCTCTCAGCAGACGGTTCAGCACGAGACCACAGCACACTGTTCACTGGGCCCTATGCAGGTGAGCCAACGCGAGCAATAGCAGGGACTGCAGGAAGCTGTGGAGAGCACCAGAGGACATACCTTCTTGTGAACAACGGAGGAAGTGGAATTAATTGTGCTCTCGTCACTATGCATCATGACCAGTTCAGGGCTGCTCTCATCCAGGACCTCCTGCATGCTGCTCACACTGCTGCTCTGACTGCCTGTGCTCACAGACATGCTCGGGATGGAATGGTTGCTGCCCAGACTGTCCATCTTCCTACTCAGGTTTGATCCATGCTCACTGTCCTATAAAACAAGGGGCATCGGTTACAAACACCACAGGAGATCACCTGCCCAACAGGTGACTGCAGTGCCCGAGGTTTGTTTTAAAGGCAACTCTGCAGAGTTCAAGGGATTTTGCTCAATATTTTGGCAACTACGTTTCTCAAGGCTGCCTGGGTTATGAAATGCTCCACAGGGGGCAGTTGGCTTTTGCCTCTTCCCCTGCAATTCTCACACCTCAGGCCAGTTTTTTCCACATACCAGAAGTCTGGGCATGGCTCTGGCTTGAATAGGAGACATCCAGGAATGCTGGATTGGTGGTGAAAGGAGTCTTATCACTGAGAAAGGAACAATCTTCTAAGTTTTTATTAAAACAATGTTCCAAGTTTGCAAGTGCTACAACACATTTTGTGAATCAGAAGAGATGCAAGATGATGAATCCACTTGTTCATGATTCGATAATTGTCTCATGGTACATCACAGGTGTAAAGGTTTTAACCTCCACGTCCCAAGCAGTCAATTACAATCTTTCCAGCTAAAAAAACCATTTCCATCTTGTGTTTTCAGCTAAGATAAATTCTTATGTAATCTTCATTCACCTTTAAACAGCTGACTCAGAAGAGCCTGCATTGTTACAGTGATTAAAGTTATTGTAATCTGCTTAGACATACCTAAATAATTATTCCTCACATAGGACATGTTTTTTCTTCTACAGACAAATATCAGAAGTTAGCATCTTTTTTTCTTGCTTGCATACTCATACCAGTTCAGTAATCCCAGAGTATGAGCTTAATCTGGACTGACTCGAGAGAATTTATGGAGTCCCTTGTAATAACCTAATGGGACTGAAGATGCTTGCAGTGAGTTCACAGTGAGGACTGAGAGCTCTGAACAGCCTTCAGTTCCTGGTCCAAAATAGCCTTGATTCACCAAAATGAATGGCTCGCTACTGCACCCAGTTTCTCCTGGCCTCTGAAGTGAGTTTGGGGAGAATTACATTTCAAATCAATTAACAGGGTATTAATTTTGTTGGAAACTGAAAGAAAGATGAACTTGACAGACCTGATAGATTTGTATTTGATTGTCTGATTATTTTTTAAGCAATTAGCAGATCATTCAGAGCCTGTGTAGAAGCACTTAAAATCCAAAATACAAAAGAATACTGTTTTACAGAGAACATATACACAGGAGAATGAAAACATTTCCAGGATGCTCATATAAAGTTGCAGAAGAAATAACATAATGAAGCATCTGAGATGAAAATATGACTATGTAACTAATAAATACCTGACTATGTAACTAATAAATACCTATGCACAAAAGGGCAGATAAGAGATTGCATATGCAACCCTACCATTGACTTCCTGGCTTGAGTACTTTCCAAATGATCATAACTCCCTTGCAAGAGCTCTGAGGAAAGCATTAGTATTATTTTTAGTGTTAAAAATAAGGATTTGTAGTGTCCCTTACACTCAGAAAGTCTAGGGGAGAAAGAGAAACAGGATCGTGGCCTTTACAGCTTCTGTTAACCACTTTAGTAACTGAAGCAAGTGCTATGTTTTACTTTCACAGTCAAGTTAACAATGTACACATGAGCAATAAAACCTGCTTTAGTGGTACGCAAGCTCAGTGGTAAAACCAGTGCAGGGCATGCTGTGCACATGCAGAGTGGGAGCTTCATTAGAGTGTTAATTCCTGGAGGTATACTTTTTTCCCCTTTTTAGGGGTGGGGACAGGAAGAACAGAGGAAGATGCATCTCAGAGTCAGCAGCTACCACACCCTAGCTGTTGAGCTTGGATCTGCTGAACAGTCGAGTGGGAAGCTCATTCCCTTGCATTTTCCTGCTCTGTCACTCTCCCAACTGTTTGTCACACATAGGTAGACAAAGCTTGAAGTTTTCAGTGCAAAAATCTGACGTCCCCGCTCCCCCTCCCCCAAATAAATAACCTAAGGGTTTAGAAGTTGCCTAGCTGGAGGGTCAGAACAGCAGCTCTTCATAGCTTTAACCACAGCCGTTGCTGTTCTTGAGGCTTTTGTGCATCTTCCCCAAAGTGAAGGGCAGTATTAAGCACCAGTCTCTTCTTCCCATATGCTCTCCTGACACCCAGGCTTGCCCATTTCTTAAACCAAAGCTCTAGTCTAGCCTTAAAAGAACATCTGACATACGCAAGCCTCAAAGCCAAGTCCCCAAACATATGCTAAACTTGGGCATCTCACTGCATATGACCTTGCTATAGCGCAGCAAAAAGGAATACAAACGTCAATTTGCCTGTGATTTTTTGTGGTTGAGAACCAGGCATGGGTTTATTTATCCAGTGTGCCTGCACCAAATGACATTAATTTCCATCTAATCTCATCAATTGAAAAATGACTGGTTTCCTTCTCTAAGCCACAGTTAGTGTCAATTATCAGACACCGATTAAGTGGGTTGTTTATTACAAGATTTAAACTGCAGCTGAATTTTATCTTTTATATTAAAGAAAAGATTAAAAAAGTTAAAAAGTCTTACTCATTTGGTGATTTACCTTTCAGCTCATGATAACTTTACTATAAAGTAATAGGCCCACGGTAATTGAAAAAAATATTAACATTAATCAAGTGGTCTTGATTGTGCTTATGAGACTGAAAACCTTGGACCATCAATAGACCCTCCTTCATATAGGCTTCGAGTTATTTTTCCATCATAGAGAATCTCCTGTCATACAAATTTCTTCCCTAAAGCTTTCAGAAGAAAGGCCACCATTTGAAAGAAAAAAAAACAGTTTTAAAAGTTGCCAATAAATGCACATCTAACACTGAGTAATGGCTGCTCATTATCCTATCCAGTCTCTGCTGATTCAGATGATATTCCAACACCATGGATTGCATCCATACCTGGCTGTACTTGTTCTGCCCCTTAAGGACCGGAACATCTCACTTGCCCTAAAATTTTTATTTAGAACAGTGCAAATGGGGTAACAAAATAAAAGTACCTCCTCCTCCTCTTGAGACTCTGTCAGTGGGCCATTCCGTGTCTCTTGGAAAAGGATTTTCTTCATTTTCCGGTACTGAAGGTTATCCAGTTCTCGTACTGCATCTTTTGTCCTTTGTATGAGGTCTATTAGTACCCTTGGTGGTCGGTCTCGGCGAACAAAGTCATGCTAAATTCAAGGAAATAAAACACATGGTCTCAGGCATGGCATTGGTATGTTTGATGTAAAAACAGGGACACGGGGACTTTCCCCGTCCCCTCAAGAGACACCTGAAACAACAGCTCAGATTCAGTAGTTAGTAATATGTGTTATGAAAGACTCCAAACACACCCAGCACTGATTACTCGTACTGTACTCATCACCGTATCAAACAACCAAAAGGATCATGCTATGCCCTGTGAGGTTCGAAGAGTAGGCAGCAAAATGCTTTGTTCAAAAGTCAGAGGAACTGCTTCAAGCACAGAACACGATCAAACGTAGACTACAGAGAAACGAGCAAAAAGCGCTTTGCTACTGGAAACCCGTGTGCATGCGCACATACACACCGGTGGTGGAGAGGCAGGGTGGTGGGCAGAGAGGTCCGAGACCTGGCTGAGCCTTGGAAAGCTCCCTGCCCTGACTCCCTGATTCACATTTTGGACCGGGGTCGGGTTTTCTGGGCTCTCCAAGCAACAGAACTGATTCGTTCCTTCCCCAGCCCCTTCACTTTAAGCATACAAGGAACAAGACAGTACCACTTGAAACCCTGCAAATGCACAGGACTTTAAAATGAACAAAATGCATAAAGGACAAAGAGGAATCAATCCTGATTCTGGAAGATTATCTGCCTAAGCTACATGCGAAGATTTACCCTGCATCTGACCTATTCCAACTCCAAACCAGTAAGAAGACTGCAAGGTTTATTTATTATCAAAGCATTTGAAGATAGAATTTAAAAAAAAAAGTTCTCACCAACTCCTGCTATGGATGTACGAGAAGCACAGGTTTTAAGTGCAGACTTAAATTCCCTTGAACAACTTGGTGTTAAGTACACGATTAAAGGCTCTTCTCTGACTTATCAGCCATGTCCTCCTGCACTGGTGATGGAGTATGAAAGCCCTGCAGCTTTCTGATTCAACCTTTGAGTACAGTAGACAGTCTGAGCATACACTTGCCAATATTCTATATGGGATCACTATGTTTGGGTAGGCTGCTTAACATATACCGTAGGAGATAGCTTTAAAGCACAAACACCATCTGCACATTTCTAGAGACGTGAACAATGAAAGAGAGGAATAGGAAAAAAAAGTTTTCCACCCGGCACTGCAAATGCCACGACAGCCTTTTGTTGGTGAGCTCAGCAGCTGGACCCCAGCTGCAAAGAGGTTCTCAGGAGGATCACATCTGCCTGCCTGGCCTCAGCTCTCTGGCCACAACCAGGGAACTCAGGGCTCTGCCCTGGACCTGCTGCCATCCCTTAAACTCAAGAACTAACACGTCCAACTGTAGCTGTTGGAACAGACACAAGAACAGCCCTTCTTAAAACAGAAGTCTCGCACACAAAAAAGTTGAAAGGATGAGAAGATCATCGTTTAATGATTTCTAAATCAGCATAGGAAGAATCATGCCACAGGCTTATTTCTTGTTTTTAACTGAATTCAAACTATTGTGCAATTCAGCTTTGTTAATGGAGAAAGCTAGCCACTTCAGTATCAATTTCTTTACTAGCAGTGATGGCGTTTAATTTTGAATTATAACTAAAAATTCTACACATTATTTCACACAGAAGCAAAATGATTCATTTCTGCTTCTCCACGCAGATGCCCACCATTTATTTCTCTCAACAGCGACAAACAACCTGCAGCTTACTTATGATTAGAAAAAAGGTAACCATTTTTATCTCATCGTAGACAATTTTTAGAAAGCAGTAATGCATTTGGAACAATGATCCTGAACTTAGACCCATCCTATCCAGTGTATACTTGTTTATGCATATTCTTTAACACTGCAAATACTCCTTTCACTGAATGACAAGCTATGTGCTTCATATTTAAGCTACTCAAATATTAGAATGCGACCGCGTGGAAGTTATAAGGCAGATGCATAAAAACAAAAGCAAACAAAAGTCTTGTTATACAAGAACACAATTCTAAATGCTTATCTGCATGAGAGAACTGTCTAAACTACATATATAAGATGTAGTCACTGCTTTGCTAGGTACTGCAAAACTTCGTAAGAAATGATGGCCGAAAGGACTTAATTTGTGTACTTTCTTCACACTGTAAGGAAAAAAAAAACCACTCAAAAAGAAGAGATCTAAAGGCAAGTAGCAAGTTGGCTGCAAGAGTAACCAACAGAACCAAGCCTCCTGGGAACATCATGCAAGCTGAGAAAAATAAGAAAAAAGTGTTTAAATTTTATAATTGCTTTTAATTTTGAAAGTGAAAATATTAGTGAGATAGGTATGTTTTGTTTTGGTTTCATCCAGGATAGTAAATTGAAATTGAATACTTTCTCAAACACCTGTTAAAATTCAGTTCCCTTTAAGAAAACGTGGCCACAAAAATTTTGCTCTATCCCTGTTTACTATATGCAAGTAAAAACCCTCAAAAGAAAAAAGGTCTTGAATCTTATAATCAGACAAGCTTTAGGGAGGAGATGTTTCCTGCGGGAGGGAACATCTGGGGTACTGTTCTGAAAGTCTAAAACCAAATAAAAAGACTGAATATACATAATTTAAGAATGACATCTCAGCTCCAATTGTTTGTACAGACTCCAACCCAAGGTACTCATGAAATCATATCCTTCAATGAACTTACGCTATTCCTAGAGAGCAGAACGACTGCCAATCCACATGAATGAATCATTCCGAAACCCACAACATAAACCTATTAGCTGGTCAAAGGATTGTCGGGGTGCTGCAAGCAGAACCAGAGAACAAAACGCTGGGTATGTGCCACAGCACAAATGTATCACAGGAAAAATACATCGGGCGCTGAAGAGAAAGTAAAAACAAGCTCGTTTGTCAGCCTTTACCTGGAAAGTGAAGGCATGAAGGTTAAATATTCTATATGGTCCAGGCTTAAAGCAAAGACAGAAGCAAGTGCAAAGCTAGCTATTCAGTAAAGAGTGCATGATTTCGATTTCTCACTTCAAGAACCAAGAGATTCAGAAACATCCATGAGAACGCATTTTACTGAGCTGAAAAAGCAACAAGAGAAGCCATAAAACAAAGGCTGAATGGTAGCCTTAGAACAAAAATCAGCATGAAAAGGCTGTCAGGTAGACACAGAGCAGCAATCTAACCTGCTGTGGAAATTAAGCAAAACACCCTACGGAGCTAACAATTCCTCTGCTCAAATATTTAAGGAAAAAGCGAGTCCTGTTTACCTGGTGTGAAACAGCAGCATGCCATGCAATTCTCACCAGCAGCTATGCACGGCAACCAGAGGAATAGCAGGGCCACTAATCAATTTTATAGAAAGGAAATACTTAAAAAGAAAAAAAGCCTGATGGAGAAGGGGCTGGACAGGATTTCACACATCCCTACTTTCTAAAGGAAGGCTGCTCTTGAATTTTCCAAAGACAAAGCCCTGAGAATTATAAACAGTTTCTATACTTCTCAGGTAAACTGAAAGCTGATGACTTGAGAAATCGCAACTCATTTATGGTTCACTGACAAGACTGTGTCAAATTCAGGTCACATCAGTCCCAGCATGAGTCCCCCTCCTGCTCAAGGCACTTTCTAAAATGATACAGTTATTTCCAAAACAAGTTCTAATTAATTGGGTTCAGTATGGAGACTACTGAAGGGATACAAACAACTTCTTGGTAGTTGATAAGTTAACCTAGGCCTGTCCTGTTAGTGCTACTTTTAACTTCTAAGCATGATGCATGAATATAGAAAAGGAGCAAACATTACAAGATGTTAATTAATGAAGAGCAATTGTTCAAAGGCTGTCTAGGACAAAAAATGATTGGAAAATGGAGATGAGAAACAGACAAATACAGCAATGCATGACTAGAGAAGCTGGAAAATGTAATGGCTGGAAATACACAATATAAAAACGGGTGCAGTGTTTGCTTGCTAAGTAATAATATGAGGAGAGATCTACAGGTGGCACTAACCAGTGAATTTGTTAAGACCTCTGAACAAGACAGCAGCCAAAAGAACAAAGCACCCTAACCCCACTACTGTAGCACCGTAGGCCTATCGCACAGCCTATGTAACCACAGCTGGAGTAACACACTGTGATGTGTGTTAGTGCCAGAAATGCCTGTCCAGCCAGAGGAACTTTGGAGAAAAGTAAACCCCAAAACAGCATCACAAAGGCCCAAAGGAATGATTTACAAGACTAGAGCAAAACCGAAAGAGCTGAACTCAGATCTGGCAGAAAGACTGTGAATAGATTTGGAAGGTATGAATGGATCAGAATTAATCACACTGACATTACTAGGAAAAAAAGTTCATGATAACCTTCCTGAACTCCATCTGCAATTGCACTGAAAAAGGACAACACAGGACAGCTCAGAGCACCCCACAGCAACCCCGCTCCAGCCAGGACATAACCTGGGTCACTCAGTCTCTTTCCATCTCTAATACCCCTGTTTCTTTAACTAATCAGCCACTATCTGTAAAACTTTATTAAGAGCCTAATCCTCTCATCATGTGGAGTATAATTCTCAAAGTACTTCCAGCTCTGTAAAGACTTGTTATTGCCTGTGCATCTTAGACTAGCTAAGTCTTGAGTTTGAGTAGCAATTAAAATGGCTTTTCAGCTTTTCTTTCGCTTCCACAGAGAAAGCCTGTAGCAAATTACAAGCCTTAAATCTTCACTGAAATCGCATATAAGCTTGGTAGCAAATACTGTCTGTTGCACAACAGAAAAATAGTATTTTTCTTTACTGGAGAAGATAAGCAGAAAAATGAAGGCACATCAGCAAGTTAACAGTTACAGTACTTTACACGAAATCATGCAAATGCTCCAAAAAGGTCTTTTGTAGGGTGGCCTCCAGTTTCTTTCCTCGTCTCTTCTCTGCTCTTTCAGAGACCACATAGTGTAGCATGGTCACAACTCGGGGCATGCTGCTGACACCACAGTAGAGCAGAGAGGCTGGTGAAAATTCCTTCTAAGCAAAGCGTTAGGAAGCATGCTCCTAAGGCTTGCCTACACTGAAAACTACTGTTTGGTATTCCCATCTGCAGCACAGATTTAACCGATCCAGCTCTGGACCTGTTTGTCTTTGATAATACTTTCAGTTAAAGGATGTGCAGCTTTGTGTTGAAGGAAGAAAAATAATAAATACAAAAAGATTACATCCTTCTACCCCCCTCCTGCTGACAGCCCCCTCCTTCAGCAGAAGGACCTGCCACTCTGCTGTCTCATGGGGCTTGCAAGTTCTCTAGCACAAATGTAACCTCTGCCAAGCTCTGGGGTGTACGAGGAGCAGGGTGCTGAGCTGCTCCCTCAAATAACTCCTTGCTCAGCAGTATAAGCATTTTACCACGCAGCCTACCTCTACTTTTCTCCAGTAGTTTGACTCTTGAGCATCATTTTATAAAGGGAATTGTAACTGATGTTACAGGTGAAATCAGGAAACAAAGTTAAACAGCACTTCAAAGGCCACCAGGCTTTCAAACTTCAGCCTGAAGGCCACAAAGTTCTTCAGGAAACAAAGAGTAAGACTGTCCTTCCTTATCAGCCTTAGAAGATGTATGATGGAATATTTTAGAAAGGTGCATGCAGAGAAAAGGCAACCAATTCCCAACCCTTAGGGACATTCAGAAATCCAGCCTTGCACTACCAACAAGCATAAGGCTTCTGCAAATTTTTCAGTTCACAGAGCTTAAACTTGCCTGATCCAATAAATTGTGTAAAATGCAGTCTTATTGCAGCAGGTATAAAGAGAATTCCAAATTCAAATCATGGTAAGCAGTACAGTGGTGGCCAGTAACGACACGCATCTGAACACGTGCATTTATTAGTTCCTTTAAAATTTCAAAGGTACTTTAAAAAAGACCCCCCAAAACTACTGATACAGACTAGAGCAAAAGCAACAGTGTTTTGGAAAAGGGAAAATATCTGTTCACCATCACTAGAATTATTTGGGGATAAACAAACACATTTTTCCCAAATTTCTGAAAGAGATTTGAAAATTTACCCGTAATAGATCTGTTGATGATGGCCTTTCCTGAGGTATTTTCTGTAAGCAGTAATCAACAAATCCCCTAAAGGAGTCTGACCTGTAAATTAAAAAAGTTGTAAATTAAAAATAAGCTTAGGATCTGAAATATACACAAACTTATTAGCAAAGACCGAAAGAAAAGTCCTGTATAGTTTGTTCTCAAGTTCTAGGGCACAAAAGTCAGCTGGACTTTTCCAAATTCTGAGTAAGCTGATCCCACCAGTTCTTTCAGCAGTTAAAGACTATGGATACAAACATGGACACACAGTTATCCCCAAACACAAAACCAAACAAGAACTCTGTGTACCAGTGTTTTCAATTTTACTTCGACTACTTAAAATTAGATGACAATGAAACGCACAGCAGCTCCAGAAACGCACTCGCTAAGTTAGCTGGTGAAATGACTCCCTGCTCTCTAGATGCTTCCCACCATTTGCAACACTCAGTAAAGCCTCTTGGTACACGGTTAGTTCAACAAACGTTTAGGCTGTGAGCTTGTATCTCAACCTGAAAGAAAACTAATCTTCCATGTGCCCATCAAACTCAAAAGCAGCATAAAAGGCACCTTGCTTGCTCCTTGTGTTCTCAAAGTCACAGACAGCAAGCAGGTGACTATAAACAAACTGCCTGCAATCAAGAATACTGATTCTTATACTGTTTTCCCAAGTTGTTTCTACTCTGCATTGCAAATTCTGCACAGAAGGATCTGAGTATAGGTGGGGAGATATGAGAGCAATTTTTGAATCTTGAAAAATGGACAAAAGAGAGATGATGAAATAAGGAAATTGATGTGGAGTGTTTCTGATAAAATGATTAGCAGTGAAATAATTATGCTACTTAAATGCCTAACAGTAACTGGGGGAATCACACCTCTCCAGGAGCTATTGTTTCAAGCCATCTGCAGACTCTACTAAGCATCACTCAATGGCTACATTCCATTCTTGAGTAAAAAGAACGGCACATGGAATAATGCCTTTGCTCCCAGAGAATAACAAAATATTCTTGTATCAAAGCTTAGATTCTGGAACACAAGCTTGTAGCATGGGGAGTATTTACTGGCCACAGAGCTCTGGTGACTTTTGAAGTCGCTCACTGAAAAAAATAAAAATAAAAAATAAAAATCTAATTACCTCTGTAGCCTCTCCCCTCCGTTCCTCCACATTTCAGCTATACTATAATGTTAACAATTCTTCTGTCAGATCTTTTGCAGCTGGAAACCTTGCTGATGCTGAGCTAAGGTTGGCTTAATGTATCCAAGAATATTTTAATTCCTGCGGCATCTACAGCCCCGTAATTATCACCTCCGCACATTTAGATTGTAGCACAGCCAAAGTGACAGAAGGTCAAAACCGAGCCTGCCTACACAGGAGCATTGTTCAAGAATGCAGGCAAATCACTCCACTGCAACAAACTCTTTTCTTGTCAGACTTTAGCCGTGCAGAGAGCATCACAGAGCGTTTTCAGGGAAACAAAGCAAAAAACCTGGTAGTAGCTCTCTTACCATTCATTTGACTGTAACGTAGGGGAATCATTCTGGGCTATGTGATATAAGGCACTCATTGCATTCATGTTGAAAAGTGGAGGCTTCCTTTCAGCTAGAAAGAGAAGAGAAAGGTGTGATAAGGCAGTCTGGAAAGAAAGGGAGACAGATATGGAAGTATAAGCAAGGTATCACTGCTAAATCAATAGCTCATTACTGTTGTCAACACATTTAAGCCAATTATTGTAATCTTCTAGGTTAGTCCAGGACAACCACCCAAGGAAAACTGTTATTCACCTGACGAGGGGATGAAGAATTCCAAAGAACAGGATGCGAATTATAAGGAAAAAATTCCAGTACATTTTACCTTACCTGCAACATCCCACACCTAATCCGCTATAGTAAACTCGGCAGCAGCTGACTAAAACAGAGCTCAGACATACAGCATGTCATCCATACCGAGGGAAAAGAGTGGCTGCCCATCTCATTTATCACTGGCGGTTACCTGTGGAAGCTGGACAGTTTGCCAAATTCACTTGCTAGATGGTGTGTTTAACTCCTCTTTACTAATGTTATTCCTAGTCCTTGCTGTTCCGAGAGGACACGGGCCTGACAGCCCCCTAACAACGCAGGGGATTTTATATAGAAATTGAAAAGGCTAGTCTTCACTGCCCCGTAAGTCATGCCTAGCAGCCAGTGATGCCAGGATTTTTTTGAGTTCATGTCAGGTCAGATCAGAGCAATCACATGTCCTTGACGTGCAGCATGCACACAAACCACTGCATTTTCTTTTCTTTAAACACTGCTTACTTTTGGCTACAGAATAAATTAAGACATCAGCATTCACAGAAAGCCAAGTGGTGCTCATCGAGAGTTCCCGCCCCTTCATTCCTGACCCCATGCTCAGATATGGAATCATGCAAAAGCAAAGCTTTAAGTTTAACACTTCTTAAACTGATCATATTAAAAAAAGCAAACCCATCAACTATGTAAAATAGCATGGAGATTCTTGACTGAAAAGCTCCACAGAAATTCTAGTATTAAGACTGAATGCCTACATGGGGAGCATAATATCTATTCAACCACTTCTTGAGTGGTTGAGGGAGCCTCCTTGAGAGGCCATAACTTGTCTAAATTCCACTCAAATATCAGTGGCCATGTAGAAGAACGGCCGTCTAGAACTTATGATTTTTGCATTCTTTGTATCAAAATACAGATGTGTCAGCAAGGCATTAGCACTGGCACACGAAATGCAACGCTAGAAGTGACTAGACCGTTGCTGTCTCCATATGGGGGTCAACATTTCTTCCCATTCTGTACGTCTCCCCCTTTGCTATCCCATATATACTTCTGCTGACTAAACATCTATAAATTACATTTTCACTGAACTTGCCCTCACAGTAAGTTTCTGACGTACTGATGTTAAAGTATAATCCATATCAAGACTATCTTTGACAATAATCTACTCAGCACATGCAATGTCAATATTCAAACTTAAAGCGCACGCATCTGCTCTGTATACCTGCTATCACATCTACATCTCCTTCAGGTAGTGTGGATATGCATCATTTGCCCTTTCACTGCACCCCTTTTCCTTCTCATGTACAGAACCTGTCCATGTTGATTCATGTCACAAACTTCCAGCTGAGATTGAAGATTTTTGTTTTTCGGAGAGTGGGGAAGTAAGAAGAATTGAAAATTAAATGCAGGTCCCTTTTAACACAAACTTCTTAGGACACTGATTCCCTTGGCATAAGAGTTGCTCCAACCTTCTCAAAATCCAGCTTGTAAAAACACAGACTGCAAACCATAGTTTCCTCTTCTCTGGGAGCAAACAAAAATAGCAGCACTTTGTTCTATAGCAGAACAGCAGGGGACAAATCACATAAAGCATGAAGAGACGAGATGTTTCTTAGACCCCAGCAGAAATACTGGAGACTTGCTTATACCTCATCCCGTTTCACGAAGTATTTCTGCAGTTTTGTTCATGGTTGGCCACACGTTTCAGGCGAGGTGCACTAAGCCTCCTCATACAAAAGATTTGATTGTGGCCGTTACACATCTTCCCATATCAGCATTTAATCAGTCTATAAATTTAAGTATTTAGAATTCTTACATAAAAACTATCTTTTGATTAAGATGCAGCAATCTGAACACAGAACATTACTTCCAACATTCTTGACACTGTCTTGAGTTTACAAGTTTGGCATTACCTGTGAACATGGCTGCTATTCACAATCGCATTGGTTTGGAAACTAAAAGACAGTTTGGGAGAGCCTATAAAGGGGGCTCAATGTTTGCAAAGCATGCCTGCAAAACGTAGTCTCTTTTTCTTGAATTTCTTATCCAAAAGAGCCAAAATATATTATCTGGTAACTTCAATGCATCCTGTTCTGCAAGTCATCAATGAACTGCCCAGAACAAAATGTTACCTAAAATATAAAATACAAGACTACAGCCCTCTAGTTATTGTGGGAATGACTGAACACAACAGATGAACATTAAAGTACAGCAGCATTATTAGTGCCTTGCCTTTGATTTGCCAGTAAAAGGTTTAACTCAACTGTCACTGCTTTCCAAGTCAGGCTTTTTAAAGAAGAAATTTTTGAGGATTAAGAATCTCTCATTTTTTTCCAGGACCTCCCAACCAATATTGGGGACAGTTCATTATTCCTTTCAGCTGCAAAGTATTTACTCACCTAACTCAATACACGTGATCCCAAGAGACCAGACATCCACCTTTCCATCATACTGCCCTTCGTCCATAGCAAGGATCACCTCTGGTGCCATCCTACCAACCACAGGGCAAAACATGCAGGTCAGAGGATACAAACTGTGACTCCCAGCACATAGCTCAAAATGAGATGGCTTCATCATCTTCAGCAGTGCAGCAGACCACAACTTCAAGGGCCAGCATGGAGCTGAGTAAAGCCATGCTGAAACAAAACGGTGCTTGCCTGCACTAGAAACTCTTCCAAGAGGCAGTTTAAGAAACAAAAATAAGAGGCCAACCTCACCGTTAGCGCAACATGCTGGCACATGGGAGACCCACACCAATCTCAAAGGCACTGTACCTGCAGGCAGACAGCAGGGGCTGGGAGAGTCCTAAAGGCATCACCTGCACTCTCACCAGAGATGGTGGGTTTTCCATGGGCACACCAGGAGAATTTTCCAGTAGATACGTGCAGCCTGTGAGTGTAGCTATGAAAGGAACAGGGAAATCTGGAACTGGGAAATATGGTGGTCCAGGATAAAGAGATGAATGTAGAGGGGGAGGAAGCAGCAGGGCCAGGCTGCAAAAATTCAGCCTATTCGTTTTTGTGCTTCAAAAATGAAGCAGGCTTCCTGCCAAATGCACTTGTTCAGAGGTTGGGTGATAGGTGACCTCCCGTAAATGCCTGGTGTGTCTGCCACAAAGTAAGTGGAGTGTAAAGCTATGCTGGCCCACTATGTTAGGAATGCTAAGCAACTCAAGTGACCCTTAAAGCAAGTCTCTTCAAAACAGGATCTAAGTAGTTGTGTGACTTCCAGTCTGCAGAGCCAGATTAACAAAATTCCCTTTCTCCATGTGGTTGCCTTAGTTCCACTACCTATGGCAAACGTTAATAATTTTTAAGCCAATGGTATTATAGCAGTCAAAACATTAACTGGTGCCATTTCAAAGTGCCGCACAATCTACTTCTACTCACGGGCGCTTAGAAAAAACGTATTTCCTGAAGAGCTGGACATGGGAATTGTAAAAACACTGCTTGGTTAATATAGCTTTCATGCCAGATACTATTTTCAGATTGTGAAATGCTGGAAATGTAAGACAGCAGTCTGAAAAAGGACTGAAGTACCCCATGCTTTACTCACCAGTAAGGCGTTCCCACGAAAGAATTGGCAGGGGAGACTATAGATGCAGACCCAAAATCAGCTAGTTTCACTTGACCTGGTTCTGTTAGAAGAATATTTCCAGCTTTAATATCCCTTTAAAAGAAAGAAAAAAAAAAAAAGTACACTTCCGGTTACAGTAGAACAACTTTGAAAAATTTACAAACACACAGAAGTCCGCTAACCTGTTCTCAAATTAAACATTCATAAAAAACTGAGAATTATTTAGAAGCCTAGTATTATAGAAAGCTAGAGAGATCAAATACCTGACTTTATTTGGAACAGAAATCTGACTGCACCCAAAAAGCGTGCTGGGGGATGAAGGGTGAGGAGATGGGCTATGGTTGCAAGGTTGAGGTCCCAAACTGAGATCAAGGAGAAATTCACCTTAATACCCACGATGTGACAGATACCAGACATGCTAGTTTAATCTTTCAAATGACATAGGGTCCCTTAACTTCCAGCAAGTCTCAGATAATTCATACATTTAAGAGATTAATGATAATGAAGCTCCTGCAATACAAATGGCACAAGATATTTTCAACACCTTTGCCACCATAAATTTCTCAACTCCAGCTGTAAGTGGGTTAATTACAAATTAACTGCCCATAAAATGCTGAGAAAGGTTAACTCCATTTGCATACCTTCTAAGACACCTGGCAATTGGCCTATTCAATGTTAGAGAAGAAGTTGCTTAAGTACCATTTACTTCTAATCCCCAGGTTTTCTGGCCTGTTATACCTGAGATATTTTTTCTTGCAGCCATCAGATTAAAAAAAAAGAATAGCTTTAAGAAATTCAGGTCTCCTTATACATTGCCAGCTGAAAAATCACAATATAGTAAAGTTCCTTGAAACCCTGATACAGCACTTCAATAACAAAGGGAAAGTTGTACACTAGGCATGCCAGATTTGCCCTTACATAGCAGCATCTCAGCTATTTACTTTTGCAAAAGCAGACCCTCAATATATATGGAATATGTATAAGGGATCCATCAGCCAGGCTGTGTATACCATACAGTCTGGAATGTCTCTTTGCTGTCTTTTCAAAAAAAATTGTATCTATAAATAAAAAACACATCAAGAAACAAATAAGCTTTTCTTATCTGGTGTCCAACTGTAAGTCCTTAAACATCAAAACCACTTATCAGTAGTAGTAGACGTCCAACACAAACAAGTTGGACTTGATGATCCTAGAGGTCTTTTCCAACCTAAACAATTCTGTGATTCGATGACTCTAAGTTACTGTGTATTGTGAAACGTGTGCATACTCTGACCTTGTGAAAACGCAAGCTAATTGGATAAATGGGAGGGGCAACAAAGCTATCTTGTACTTGCTGCATGCGCTGAATTATCATACAACAGTTGAAGCATAACAACTTGTGCATCAAATACAAACTGAGTATCACTGTAGGCCCAGAGGAACAGCCAAGCTGAAAGACAGCTTAAGATCCACATGATGCAGACACTGGTGCGATGCTTTATCTCCAAAGGGCTGACACAGGACAGGCAACGCTGGGATAACAAGAGCTGCAGCGACTGGCAGGGGCTTGCAATGCTCCAGCAACAGAGCTGGACTCAGAACCTCTATTCCCCCACTCTCAGGACAATACTGCTTCAAAACCAATATTGCAGCATTTTTGGCACACACCTGCTACTCAGGTCTTCATGTTTTGGGTCTGTGCATCTGCCACTTCTGCAGGAGGCCAAGTACCAAAAGATGCCTTGTGTGTACAAGAACAAACACCTCAGAAGCACTTCAGAGACAGCACAGGTTGTCTGTCCTCTCCGCTTCATCTCCACTGCTACCTTCACTTTACAGCAATCAACAAAGGGTTCAGCAGGCACCTTAGGTATCAGCAAGTATCTCTGCTAACTTCAGTTTGCCTTGTGTCTGCAATTTAGCAGAAGATAACCTTACCCTTTGCCATCTCACACAGTGCCACTAGAACTAAGCGGTAACGGGGAGGCCCATGGATCTCAGGGTGAGACCAGGGCCTTGCTTTTTCCTGCATCTCCACAAGGTGTCCCTCCATTCCACGTCACACTCGTTTTGCCTTCCTGGCTGCGGGGCAGGGAAACCAAAGCTGTCCCAGCTGCCAGCTTTGGTCCCTCTTCACCCACCATTTGCTTTACTTGCCCCAGTGCTTCTGACACTCGCCACAGCAGGGGACTTTGCTCCAGGCACACAGCTCCCCTGCAACTGGGCACATCGGCGCTCCTTGCCGCTAGCTAACATAGCCAGGAAATGGCAGTCTCTCCCCTGTTTAAGATGCAGCATCTATCAGGAAACTAGAATTCTCCAGATGGCCCTCTTTTCTGAGAGGCCCTGCTTTCCCCTCTCAGGAATTAAAAGGCAGAATATCCCTTGGAAGAAAACCAGTCAGATAGGAAAGACCTGCGCGGTGCTTACCTTAACGCTCCTCACAGCCACTCGGCACGCTGCAACAGCCAAACAACTTTTTCCAGTTTGAAAGAGAAATAACCACCTCTGTTCCCGATATGCAGTAAGCACATTAATGGACAGCTCACACAGGGTAGCTAGGATTCAGTATGCGAAGCTGCTGACTTTACAGCACAATAGTTGTGCCGTGTTAAAAAGCCTTAATCGCTACCAAGAAAAAACTAATTCTCAATAGAGTCCATACAGGCAGTCATTTACTATAAACAGGAATTTAATGCACTTTGAACATGTGTAAAATTATTCCAGAACAGGTATTCATACACACAAATAAGTGCATATATGTAAAGGGTTGATCAGAAATAGTTTTAATTTCATCAACTGGCATTCTAACTTCATATTTTCCTTAAGCCTGATAAAATAACCTTGCGTAGATATACCCTAAATAGTTATTTTATTCTAACAAGTGGCAAATAAAGTCTTTATTGTCTGAGCCTCAAATATACACACTTTCTGTCTAAAGCTTGCCAGGAGACTACAGAGAGGCTTTTAACCCCATAAATTAGTTCTAAACTGCTTCATCCTGATGACTGCTTACTCACATTACCCTGATCTAGTTCTCACCCTTTTCACAGCAACTCCCTGACATAAAATACCAGCAGTTCCCAAAATAAGAGAAAAAATACAAAATGAGAACATGCAACATTGTTGAAAAATGAGTGAAAAAATTCAGAACTCTTGGAAAATAATATTATGGAAGATAGATCTAGGAGCTGGCATCCATGAGCAGCCTGTTCCAACATCCTCCTCTGTTTTTTTGCTCTTATTTCTCCTACAGTAGTTTTGAACTTGACTTAAGCTTTCATCAGCTGATTTCTGGAAGCATAAAGTTTTACTTACTCATATGTAAAAAATAAAATGTCTAGTCTTAAAAATAGCCTCACTCTGCCATGCCACTTTACTTGGCAAATTTAGGGTGTGTATTTTCCCGTCCATGCTTATTACCAACATTCAGGTGTACTCTCACCAAGGTTTGCAGAGAAAAGTTGCTAACATAGAAGAGAATTCATCACTGGACTATAGCCACATTGAATTATTTCAGAAGGAATACATTCCTTAACAGCCAACAGCTTTTATTTATAAATCTACTCTTGCACTGGGTTTACTGACAAGCCCATTAGAGGAAACTTTGGTAGGAGAACCTTTACCAAAGTTGCTTAAACACAGTGAAGTGATTTTCAGCCTGCAGCCAGGGGAAGATGGAAGCACACTCAGCAGCCCTGAGCTCTGCCTTACCTATGAATCTTACAGTGAGAGTGCAGGTAGGCCAGCCCCTGCAAGGCACCATGGGTGATGGCAGCAATCTCCACTTCCTGAAGTGGCTTCTTGTGAACTAAGGGGGAAAAAAAAAAAAAAAAATCAAGAAAAACTATCAGACGGTAAGTGCACTCTTTTCCTGAGACCGTTTCTAAAGAGGAGGAACCTCTCCAGTTTTGCAAGCCATGAGGTGAGCACCATCTTCATCATATTAATTTTCTATAGCAGCTTTGAGTCTTTGTACAGCCTCTGCATATTTCACACGTGAAACCACATTTTTCTTCAGTGGCCCGCTAAGGCCAACAGTAACTGCTAACACCAGGTGATATGTCTGAGTACAGCCTGCCAAATGTATTTGAAATACAACTTTAGTCCTTAGCAAGGAAAACTTCCTACTTTTTCCCCATAGCAAAACCACAGGAAAATGAGGAATGCTAACTACAAAAAGGTGCCCCAAAGCACCTTCCATAGATCCCTAAATTTGACCAGCATGTACCTATGACTGATTCTATCTTAGATAGAAAATACACGGTCTGCAAAGAGTAATAGTTTTTGCAAACTATGGCTTAGATTCTTCATTCCTCTGCAAGTGCTGTGGCTTTAGTTTTGAGGTGATATTAGTCTCTTGTTGTATAAAGCCATCTGTAATTATTCCTATGGACTGCAAGGCAGGGACAAAGGTGATCTCTGCAGGTTTTTATTATGGATATTCAGGTAACAGGCAGTCTGCTTCAATCAAAGCACGAGGCACACATGACAAGAATTTTACATACATGCCAACTATACATAGCACTGGCCTTCTGGGAAAATCTCAGCTTACCCTTAGCATCACAACACAGCCATTCTAGCTACAGAATGGAGTATAGACAGGCTGCCTCTACCATCTGTAAAATACCAGTCTGCGAGAAAACAGCCTCCCACTGTACTCAGAAGGGGCACTAGAAAAAAGAAAATCAAAGACTATATAGAACTCACCTTCTAGCAAATCAGAAGCTGATCCTAAACAGTACTCCATAACCAACTGCAAGAAAAAAGCATGCTTTTAAATAATAGGATAGGCACTCCTCCACAACTAGTTACTAGTTGGATAGCTGAGAAACAGCAGAAGTAAAACCTGAAGCTTTAAGAAATGGAATAAGCAATGAACAAAATAAAATGCTCCAAACAAATTCCAGCAATGGCAGACATCCTGCTTTGTTGCAAAGAAGGTTCAGGCACTGGGAAGTTGTGGGGGAGATACTGTAGAGGATGTTCCATAATAATTGTTTAACCTGCTTGAATACAGAGGCCTGCTGCAGAGGTGGGGATCTGCTCCAATATCCTAAATATCCATTCCTTTTAAATTTCCTGGAAGCTTCTTTAGAAGAAAGGGACTATAGGCAGCACGGGATGAACACTGCTGCATGTAAAGACACTGCATATACTGGATGCCCAGTTGCCATACCGTAAGTTTTCTGCACACAAAGACCCCAAATGCCATGCCACTCACCCATGCAGTATGCTCTTTCAGATAACAGCCCTTATACTCTATGGTGTTGGGGTGCTTCAGCTGTTGTAGAAACTTGACTTCTTTGATGATATCCTGCCATTTCTAATGAAAACAAAACAAAAAGGTATGAGTACATTTCCCTGCTTAATCCCCTATGTGCTCTCATACACCACACACTGTAGTACAGTCTGAAAAGCAACAAGGCAATTTTACTATGCGAAGATGACAAGTGTTGTAGTTGCAAAAGCACAACTGTACTGAAGTTGGGTGGGTCCCTGTTGCATAAGATCACCCTAAGATACATTTAGCTTGAGGACAGCAAAACATGTATTTTTTCTCATTTTATCTGCAAAGCATTTTACTTAAAGCACTGCTACTGTTAAGCACAATGAACTGCCCAGTGGTCTCAAACCCGGTAACAAACCCACCCGCCCCAAAACAGACAACAGCTACAGTAGGTGCTACAGACAGGAGCAATTAGCTGTTTGCTTCCTTAGCGCACCGTGAGGCCACTGACATTTGGAAGGCCTCTGGAACAGGTACAGACAGCACATGCAGGAGACCAACAGGTAAGTAAGGAAAAATGAGTTGCAAACATCCCTGTTTGCTCCTAAAACACGTTCTCTACTGCATGTCCAACTGACGATCCAAATGAACAGTCAACCCAAGCACAACGCACCACAACAGGAACAAATAAGAGGAGCAACAAACCAGCAACAACTGAAGTGAGACTGATATTCTGAATATGATGTCTATGCAATTTTATATTAAAGATCACAGAATGGCTAGGGTTGGAATGGACCTTAAAGATCATCTAGTTCCAGTTATAGATCCTGAGAAGTGTTTCACGTCAGCTATACATCTCACTTGGCACCTCAAAGAGTTGCGGTTTATGGCTCCAGTAGCCCGGGTGCTCTTAATGCACTTATTACAGAAATAACCACCCTACAAGTATTCCAAATTCCCATTCCCCTCCTTAAACTGAACTATTTGTCAAAATTTGCATAACTTCAAAATTTGCATAACCTCTTTTTCCCCTCTAAAAATCTCCACGCTTCCTATGGAAGTGAGCAATAGCTACAGCACTAGAAAGCTGGTCTGCTAGTGCCACATGAAATGCTCAGCTAATTTCCCTGAACAGATTTACATTATAGTTGCATCAGCTTCTGCATCAGAATTGGCTTCACCACCTTACCTCATTCGTTTGCTTCCCACTGTAGGACATTTTCTTGACTGCCACCACCTCATTAGTGTGGGAATTTGTAGCCTGGAGGAGGAAAAAGAAATAAATTGGAAACAAAAATAATTTTTTTACTCCCCATGGAGTGAGCTGTGCCTTTAGCAAACACAGACTTTCTTCTCTGATATCACATCCTGGAAAGCTCCTACACTTCAGAGACACTTGCCTCATGATAAGATTTATGAGACAACTATTTTAGCACACTTTTCTGGCATTATTTACCTATCCATAATCACTGTCCCTCCCTCAGCCCTGACTACACTTGCTACCTCTCTACTGATACACAGACCAAGGTCCAGCGTCACAGATTCTGAGAACATGCAAAATAGTTTTATTGGAATTGCTGTAAAAACAGTGTTAGATTACTTTGCTCCTCTAATTAGCATTTCCTCTAATTCACTCCTTTTAGCGAGGTTATTTCCAATGTTAAGGCAAAGGCTATATCACGATTTTAATTGCATCATCTTTGGACAAAGTCTATGTGCTTTGGATGCACTGCTATAGGGAAAAATACACCACCTAGTTTTGATTCCAAAAATCAGTGCAAAAAGATAGATGTGTCTAGGCTGCTTTCGTCCGGTTTCATTCAATATTAGGCTTTTTTCAAACCTTTGTTCTTCAAAAGACTGATAAAGCAGGGAACTGTTTGTGACTTTCCTACAGTTCACAACAGCCTCATGTTGGTGAGGAGCAGACCTCCTCCCAGATATTACCGTTAGGTTGTTATGAAGCAAGTTATTTTGGTTTTCTTGCGCTACTGCAACAAGATAAAGTTTCCAGGAATGAATTTGTAGTAACAAAAGGAATGTGTCATTCACTTCACTTATGAAATTGGGTCACCTAATGTAGACAATCTGCACACAGTTGTTCTCTTCACTGTTGGTGGTTGAACAGATGTCAAATTATGGAGCCATGCTATTCATACAAATGCAAACCACCTTATCCAAAAAAACATTGTGGAATCAAGCTTAAAAGCAGACCAGAAAAAAAAAATCAGGACATTTACATTTTCAACAAAATTTGCCAGGCCCCAAACATCACCTATTTTAATGCAAAAAAGCTCATCTTCAAACAAGCACTTTGGAAAGCTGATACCAACTCATACTATTCAAACAGGCTGATGAACTTGCTTTCAGCCCAGAGTATAAGCAAGAAAAAATACAAACCCACTGTATATGCTTGTAATCTGCTCCTTGGATTCTTGCATGAGAAGCACTGCTATCCCAAGAAGCTTTCTTCTTGAGCAAGTGGTCACAGTAGTAACATCTCATGCAAGTTTTCACAACCCCAGCAAGACTCCAGTTCTTCTGTCCACATCGACAGTCATCTTTATATTTCTAAAATGGAAGCCCCTGCTCTTTATCTTTGCTGTCTTCATTAGATAGCTTAGCTTCGAGTTGAAAGTTAATCCTTGCAAACAGGCCAGTAGATGCTGCTTGATATTTTTGGGAATGGAACATAAATAACACGTGTGCCTGAACTGCAGGTAATCTTTATTGTTGCAATCTCATATCAAGGCAGTACTAGGGAGGCTCAGGAAAACACTCAACAAAATTGGATGTCTGGCATCTGACTGTAAATTTAAAATGTTAGGTTAAAGGAAGAAATGAGACATCGATAGATTCTGTGTTACAGATTAGCTACACGTTTAATATTTTATTATCATAGCCACCAGATCCCAGTTGTACAATGAATATTATTCAGTCAGCAAAATCACACTTTTCTGTAGCCTGTATGACACAGGGATGACGACCAGAGGCTAAGAACTCAGTTTTAGAAACAGCTCTGCTTGCCTGGAGTGGCACTGCCCTCATTTCTGCACATTAAGGATAGAACATGTTAAGGTTTTAGTCTTAAGAGTCGTTGAAATCCCAGTACCTCTAACCACTTACAATTCTGAGGACAAAAACCTAGTGTCAGTTAAAAGCTTAGAATACAATCAAAGCTAAATATGGTAAAATCCTCATTTCCACTGCCTACGAGGATGAGTACTATACTCCCAAGTAATGCATTAATCAAAGACATTTCATGATGCACACAGTGACTTCAAAGACAAACGGTGTTGGGTGAACCACAAGAGCACAGGAATTGCTAAAGGGAGCTGACACACTTAGACTCTGCTCTTCCCAGCACACACTCTTCATCAAATGAGCTGAAAACAAATAACTTCTGGATAAGGCAAAACCCTTCCTAACCACTCATCATCCTGCCTCAGCACACAAAAGATCTCAAGAGTATTTTACTCAAATAGATGAGTTCATGCTGGTGTTCTAAACAAAATTCCAAATATTTCTGTCACTAACTCCAAATATCTTCACATGAGCATGCATTCCCTCGTGTCAGCCATGACATGATGGGTACAACTGCCACGTTAAGCTGTTGCCATGTTCTCTCAGATGTGGACGAAGTTGTTGCTGTAAGTAGCACTTCTTTCTAGCAAGACAAGACACTTCACTTAACTTGCCAAGCCTTGGCAATAACATATTGGACAATCAAATCACTTACCAGTTCTGAAAGTTACAACCCCAAGTCCTTTATTAGCTTTATTTGATTATTTGCCATTATCTGAATGGCAAAACATGTGAGCCTGAGGCAACACATTTGAGCATCACTCCCTTCTTTCCTTTTTTTTATTAGGCCTGACATGAATATTCCTCTCTTCCTCCAGTTTTTTCATAGGAAAAAGGTTCCTTATCACCTTTTTTAAATATACATTCACAGAACTGCAGTAGGCTGGAGGATGCCAAATACTTAATACCCCGACATGCCCATGGTATTTAGTTCTGTTAGGGAAGGAGCACTGAACTGCATAAAAACCAAACACAATCTTTAGAAATACTATGATCAGTCAGGGAGGAACCTTGCCTTTTGTGTATTTTAAGACTTTCCCCCCTTCTTTACACGATTTAGGAAGCTCCGTTCCTTCACAGGGTGTTTGACCTATTCTCCTTTCCTGATACCAAGCACGTCAGGATCCCTGGAAATCTTGCCATGATGATGCGAGATTTTATTCCTGGCCCCTGCCTCATTCCAAGATGAAGCAAGATGTCAGACAGGCTGCAAGAGCTTTTCAAAAGGAGGAAGACCAGAAAGATGCACTGCACCCCTACATGGTAGGGAAAAGCTCTAGGACGAGCCATACAAAGCAGGGTACAACCAGAGGCCTTCCTCGGGCAAACAGATGAACACTTGCCTGACAGCTGCCAACAGGAGAGTTCCTGCTCGTGACTTACGTACACAGCAGGACAGGGCACAGACTGAAGAATGATTTACTGTATGCTCGGTGCTTTGTGCAGCAGGAAAGAAAGCCTAAGTTTCAAAGAGCAGCCAAGAAGCGCAGATATATTGTGGACGAGTGGCGATGCATCTGTCTACGTTCGCTATGTTACTGCAGTAACATTACCACAACCATGCCTTCCATTGCCGTCAAGCTGGGAGGATGTAGCTGCTGCTAGGTTATTGCAAGAAGCTGCAGTCTGGCTGAACTCTCCAAAGCACAGGCCAGGTAAAGCATACAGGGAAACGAGGAAGAAAAGCTCTGGGGAATCGCAAAAATCTTCTACCTAACCACAGTGAGATCTTTGTCACAAGCCTTCTTGGTAGATCTCTAACATTCCTCACCCTCCTTCCCTGGAAGCGTGAGGAGTTTCTGACCACCAGAGCCGAACGATAAAGGCGGCACCTTCACTACCTGATGTCTGTGCTAAAGCACGCCATGCGTCCTTTGCCTCTTGTTTGTGAGATGTACCAAGCAGGACCTCCCTGCTCCCACCTAAAAACTCTTGCTCTTCTTATGGAGTGGATCAACACCTATTGTAAATTTTACAAATTCATCCTCCTATACGTGCAGTACATTTAATATTATACTTCCACCTACCTGTCGCTTAACCCAACAACTAGAAGTGTCTGTCTCACTGCTGCTGATGCCCATGGCAGAAAACCCCTTCGGCTCCACCAATACTTCCCACACTGTACAGAACTACACACAGTGAACTGGAGTGCCTGCAAGTAACTCATGCCAGCTACTGCCAGCTTCTAGCGTTGCAGGTGTAAGAGTGCTTATCTAAATACTTTAATGTCTGATATTCAAAAATCTCAGTTCTAGTGCACTTGATCTTCTGGAGTGGCAGGACATACTACCAAGCAACTTAAATTTATCTTTGACTGATTTTTTGATACTGAATTCTATTTTGGTTTCACTGACAGTGACTAGATTATAATTATTTCCAATAATTCTTTCAGTTTGGCTTTGTTTGATCCTAATTGTAAAAGCACCATTCTTCTCACTTTCCAGTTTAAGTTCTCTTGACTATCAATTAATGCTGCCTCCCTTCCCTCTTGAATTTTCATCCCTCCTAAGACTTTCCTTTTTGCTTTTGCCATGAAAGCATTTGCTATTGAAGATAGTATATGTGATAAATGTGAGGAAAAGGAAGATGACAAAGCAAAATGATATTCCAAAGATATCTCTAACTCCTAAATTATCAGAATAGCAGAGAAATCACTCAAAAGCCTGAAAGCAATTTGATGCGACTTCCACAGTATCTTTCCTCAAACAGCCACCAATTCATTAACAGCAGTAGCTTTTAACTCCAAAAGCATGTTGAATCATTAATTCACTAGATCTATTAATTTGCAATAATTTACAAGCATATGAGCACCAAGTAGATTATCTCGAAATTCCAGTTTGGCAAATTAATTTCCAACTGCTTAGATTCAACTTTCAGCACCTGACAGCACCAGATACCATATACTTAACCTGTGTGATTGGGGATGTTATGAAATCTGTAGTCAACTGCTACTATAAATACAGCTGTAACAGTTAAGAGCTCAGGAGTGCTCTGGAGACACTTATTTTCAAGATGTGTTATGCAAAAGCTAATACACTCAAAGCACTAAGAGCTGAAAGGATGCTCACTTTTACAAGTGCTGAAAATCTGTAAAATACCGGTTAAAATGGTTCCGTTTTCCAAAAAGAAGGCAAAGAACTATACTTACAAAGTAAACGGCTCCGAAACTTCCATGTCCAATTTCATGTAAACCCACAAATATTTCTTCAGGATCATCTTTGTAGAACAGGTCAGCTATTTCTGGGTCCTTTGGCACCCCTTTGCGCATGTTGAACAGTTTTATGAACTAGTTCGCGCTTTCAATTCCCAATCAATTTCTTCCTTCATCGACAAAGTAGTTTGTAGACACCATTCAGCACCTGGGGAAAAAGTTCATCTTTTATCTGCTTCCTTTACACATGTTTCTGTTCTCACTTCCCTGGCAGGAAAATAAGAGGAAACACTTTCAGGAGCAATAGACTTCACTATCATTTCCTTCAGCAAATTCTTTTTAATTATTAGTCCAATTTAGATATAGAGATTAAAATGCATTCAGAGTACAACAGCCCTTTATCTCATACAGGAAGCAAGTGCTGCAGTTACGCTAAGGTCCACTTGAAGACAGAAGTCCTGTTGCTATGCAAAACATCCTGTGATACCAGTTTGTTATTCTCCGTGCTGGTCTCCTAATGTGTCAGTTTTTAGACTATCACCATTGTTCCTCCTACTTTTCTCTGCTGTTTGTTTGCTTTGTTTCTCTCCTCCCACTTGCCAGCTGGTGCTAACAGAAAAGTTATCTTCTCTTCCACAGAAACACTTCACAATCATGTGAGTGTGGGGTTTGTTGTTGCTGTTTAATTTTATTTTTATTTTTATATATGCCCCAGGACAGTTAGTGCTATTGGGTTTTGACAACTCCCAGGTCACAGAACTGCTTTTGAAAAATCCTAGGCTCCATCATGTAAGGCAGGTGTTTACTTTCTTAACATTTTCCTTTCGCACAAGTATATTATTAAGATAGCATGGAACGAAGCTGCACTTAAAGGAAGATTTTAAGTATTCATCCCAAAACTTTTAGTTAAACAAAACAATACACTACAAAGTTTCACATTTCTCATCAAAACATCCTGAAAAATCCACACTGGTTCACAGTCACTGGTGTACAAAGGAATGAGGGATGCCTCTACCCATGTGCTTTTGACTTCTGAAGCCCAGCAGATTATCTGCAGATGAGTCACTGGGAGCAGTTTCTAACATGTCTGGAGCAAGCCTCAAAACTCTATTTCTACATATGTAGTTCAGCACCTAGTTTATGGACACCACATTTTCTCCATGCATAAAACAAAAAGGCTTCTGAAAATAAACACCAAAATGTTCAGCCTACCTTATGTTATAAATCAGTGTAACATTTGAAGAGAGACTGGCTGAAATGTAGCAACCAGATAAAATTAAAACTAAAACGCACGTTAAAGGCTTTAGAAGATTCCAGACTGCAAGCACCATCCAGATAAAGCAATGATGAAAGCAGAGCATAATTTCGGTCTGAGGCTGAGCCAGTCTCCTTGGCTTGGGATGCCAAGCAATGGAGCACCAAGCACAACAAATTGTGGCTCATTGCAGGAGCACAAAGTACTCTGCTGAAGCATACCTGGGTAACTGTGGCACAAAGCATGCTCTGTGGCTCAGATTCCTTTCAGCAGCATCGTTGTGTGCTCTCGTCTCCCCAAATTCTATGCACTCTGATACTCTACAAAGGAAAACAAATATCAGTATTTAGAAAAAAGTTTGGTATTTCTCCTAATACATGAAAGTACTGCACCTAGAGAAGCCCACCCACTGTCTGGGATTACTTGAAAGTGCAGTTAAAAGGAGTACTGGCCATAAATGCTTCTTTGGGTGAAGATGCTCAGTTCCTGTGTTCTGTAACCATTGGGCTTGTTATAAACCATAGGATAGGACACCAGGAAGAGACGTTAACGCCAAATTCTTTGACTTTTATAAAGGCTCTTAAGCTTGTTTGGAAGCTTGCTCTCAGACCACACTTTTTAGATCACCTACACAAAGGACAAAGCTCACAAAGCTGAGGCTAGTATTCAGCTCAGCACGTTGCACCCGACTTACAAAACCTCAGCGAAAGTCCTAGACATTAATAAATCAAATATTGTCGCATTCCACTGGGAAGAAAACGAGCAATTAAAAGACAAAAAAGGAGGGCAACCAGTTAGACCCATCAGTGCAAATCAGGTCGCTGAGCACACACACGAGTGCAGTCACCCCTTCCTAGCGGTGCAACACCACCTGGGGAGTCAAACACACCGAGAGCTTGCCTTCATACACATATAGCTGTATCGCCAAAATCTGAATTCGTGTACACCTGAATTAATGATAAACAAGCTATCTCATCTTCTCTTTCATTAGGAAAAAACATCTGCACAGAAGTCTTCCTGCTGGTAGCTAACGTTACCAAAGCCAGTATTTTGTCTACTGTTCCCAATACCAGTGCAATACTACTGAGCTGTTAAAAAGTTATTTGAGAAGCTTCAGAAAAAGGATCTCCAGTGTTTTAGGCACTCTGTGATATTTTAATTAAAATATGTATCTCAGGTATAAACTAATGACAGAAGGCAGATGAATGAAATGAGTATTCACTCCCAGCTGATCGGCCTCACCCAAAGCTCCTATATTTACTACATGCCTGCAGACACGGGCAAAGAATGCAGCATTTCAGGTCTGGCATTCCTCGGCCAGGTGAAAAATCCATTTGGCTTTAGAACAATAAAAAACAAACCGAGGAAGAAAGCAATTTATCCATCTCTAGTCAAATGAACCGTGCCATAAACAAAATCTGTGCAGCTCTAATATTCAAGGATAAATTGGTATTTAAAATGGGAAACTAAATGTCAGTATTTAAGGCTAAGCTCTAAGTAATAACATCATTCTCTAATTGGGATGGACGTACATAGCGAGGCTGTACGTCAATCTTCTCAGCAGGACTATTACTTTCCAGCAACGACTACCAGAAAAGCCTAGGATGAAAGCGTATGGAGAGTACCACGAGCCCCGGTGACCCGCACAGGGTTGCCGACCGCTCCGTGCCATCCCCGGGCACCCGCAGCGCCTCGTGTCCTTCGCGGTACGGCTCGGCCGCGCGGGACACCTCGTCTCAAACCTGAGTCAGAAAAGGCACAAATCGCACTGCTTCATGCTGAGCTGGCAAAGTCACAGATTCTTCACATTAAGACTCCCTTCTAGACATGGAAAGATTAAAATGAAGATAGTTTGAACAGTGGCTGCCTCGATTCTTCAGCGCATTATGGCAGGTGAATGCCATCAGCAGAAATTACTCAAGTTCAAGGTATCATCAATTTAAGCACATTGTTTCAGTTACCGAACTACCTAATGCATCAAGAAACAATTTCTATTGTAAGCCCGGTATCTACTCTTCATCCTTCAAAAAGTGCACTGGAATCTGCATTTGAGGCTGCATGTTCTAAAGCCCTCAAATGAAAATAGCATTAATCATATGGGCAATGACTTATGGATGTGACAAGTGACTCAAGATTTTCAGAGTGTGTGTGAACAGCACTTGGTTCAGATAAGGCCATTTGGAGATGCCTCAAACTGCCTACCTAGAAATTAAAGCTCTCAATCAACAGCTACTGGTGAAAATCTCAGCCTTGCAGGACAAACTGCTCGTGCTCCATGTCTGAAATACTCCAAGTGGCTAGGAAAAAAGGGATGAATTCTTTAGAGTAAATTTAGCAGCAGGAATGATACTAAGAAAAATATGGGAAAGATCCTCTATGAAAAAACTCTCTAATAGAAATTACGGAACATATTATGATTGCTCTGCTGATGGCACCTGGATTAAATTCTTTATTGGGGATCAGAAGAAAAAAAAAAAATCAGGAAAATTATATCCTACATCACACAATTTGCCATCGCATGATGCCTCTGCGACATTGAGGCATTCAGTTTTAGAATGGCGATTTAATTAAATCTAGACAAAGTCAATCACACAAATAATCACAACGTGCAGCTGACGTGGACGCTTTACAGAGTACCATGAAGGCCCCAAACCTGAGCAACTTCCAGTGCCCAGTTAAATCAGCACCGAAGAAAGGGAAATATTATCAAGATGCTGGAGTTTTTAAGAATTTAAACGGTATCCGAGAAGAATATTTTTAACTATCTAGTAATACAGGATAACTTACAAGCAATGGCCCACCTGTGGCCCGCGGGGCACAAAGCGAAATGCCAAAACCGTGCCCCAAGAGCCGCAAGTGCGGGACCTGAAACCAGCGAAGCAGCTCTGCCCGGAGCAGTTCGCTGTGCTGCTCCCTACCTCTCCCATCCTCCAAACCGACCAAGAAAGGGCCTCGGCCTGGAGATAAACAGAGCAACAAAACGCAAACGGAGGTGTTTGTAAGGAGAGCTGAACTGCCCGTATTTCCGGCTGTTCCGTACGGAAAGCTGCAGCCACGTACAAGATGTCAGACTCGTGTGCCAAATTCTGTAACTGCGGCCGTGCTCTTTAAGACATTGCTTTAGCAAAGCTATTTATTTACTATTTATTTACTAATCAACCTGCAGCCTGCCCAGCATCCTTAGCCCACGAGTGCATTCATATCTACAGCACAGCTTCCAGGCCCCACAAAAATCTCAATTTCAACACCCCGAAAACTCCACAATCCACATTCAAGTGCAAGCGTACGGCTCGTAAAACACAGCGTGAATCGTGAAAGTCACCCATCGTGTTGCGAGACGCGTGTGCAGAAATACATCAGATTAACTTCAGTTCCCAACTACACCACGGTACTTCCCAAAACAAGGCCGAAGTTTTCCCCTGCAAGCGGAAAAACAAGCCGCAGGAAGCAGGGTGGAACGGCAGCGGTTCCACCCGCAGGAGGAGCAGCGCAACAACGCTCACGTTTATCTTTAGATGAGTATTTTGGGGGAATCGTTTTACAGCACAATTCTTTTTCCAAGAACGACAAACACACACAGCCCCCTTTCTCTAAAATCTCCAAAAATCTGGAAGATGGCATCAAGAAGGAAATTCTCAAATTCAAAAGCAGCTGGTAAAAACGGGCCCAAATCAGAAATCTGGCTCAAAGTAGGCACGTGTTCAAGTTCCACTGCAGTGCTCACACACGCATGCACAAAAGCACAAACAAAAAAGGCTTTTTTGCTTTTTGTTTTTGTAGAGTATGAGCCGTTTTTGCCTTTAATTGCTATTTATGGCTAGCACAGCCACGCACAAACACCTCGCCCAGCACTTTTGCAACAAGCCAAGAGTATCCCGTCTCACCCACTCCCTGATGCATGGGCCCTTGACGCTGCAGAGCCGGTACTTTGGCCGCGGGGTGTCCAAAGCACCCAAAATCACCACCCAAAAGAGACCCGAGCGCCAGGAGCAGCCTCTTTCCTTACATTCTTACTGCAGAAGCAAGCAATGGCTTCCCACCGGAGACACTGCACGTAAGGGCGTGCTTGTAGTTAAACAGAGGTTTCAGTTCTTAAGAGAGTGAAAATTTCCAGGCTGGGTATCACCTGTTGGCAAAATTCAAACAATGGAATCACACTCTTCACTTCAAGCTTTTCATGCCCACAGTTTCTCTGAAGGGTTCCTAAGGAAAGGAAGAGTAGTATAAAGGCTTCCTTATGGTTCAGGAAAATGAAAAAACTCCTAACCTATCCAGATCCTGAAGCATTAATTATGATAAGGAGTACCAGCTGTCATAATAGCTAGAAAAGGGGAAAAAAAAAAAAAAAAAAAAAAAAACTTTCCCCTTTCAGTTCAGAGAAAGCAATTCAATCCCATCACATGTGCTGGCACAGTTGTATTACCTTTACTCTAGCAAAGACTTAAGTTATTTCAAGTCCAGCCTAATCATTTTGAGGAAAAAAAAACTCTAGAAACTCACATTTTAAGCTTTTCAATGTCATTCTCTGATTGCTAAGAATACTTCACTTTTACGGCCAATACTACGCAACTGAAAGCAACACGTGTTCGTTCTAGTCTATCAGCATTTATTTTAATGCGTAGAACACGACGACACATCTGGTATGCAAGCTGGTGATTTAAAGTTTTCTGACAGCGTACACAAAAAGCAGCTGCACGACAGCCTTTGTTTGATTAAATTAATCACCGCTTCCAAGCTAGTTAGGAAAGCTTTCACACCGGTGAGAAGCAGCCAATCCTCTCATGCATCCAATCCGCAGATTTCCAAGAGGCCAAAGGATCGGACTCGCATGCGGCAGAGGTGGAAGTCACCCGGTGACCCTCGGCGGCCGAGACGAGGCCGTGAGCGCTCGAGTGCTCCCTGGGGACATGCGGGGGGCACAGGCATCAGGAGCAACCTCCCCAAAAGTTTGAGTCGGTTGCACACCATTTGTGTTAATGTTTGCGTAACGTTTGGAAGAAAGCACAGCTCTCCTAGAAAGAAATACAAGGGTTTTTTTTTGCCAAGTATTCAGCTCAGCAATCCGCTTCGAACATCATCTTGGCAAGTACAGACGGGGACGCAGAACTCTCCGGTGCTTACGTGGGCATTGGATCGTTTAGAGTTAACTCATGCTAATAAAGATTACTCATGCTAATAAAACAAATGAATCAGTACGTTACTGACAAAGGTGATCACTGTGCACAGTGGCCCTGGGATATGAAATTAAACCAATAACTTGCAAGTCTCGTTGTAGATATATACCTTTATCGAAGCATTTTTTCCCTGGCTAAGAGCAGGGTTTTAAAGGAAGCCTTGTTCCATTCGTAACATCTCTATTACCAGTATTTATGAACCAAGAACGAGACAACTGTCCCCGTTACTTAAAAATAAATAAAAAAGAACAGAAAACCAGTGGGTTTAAAGTGAAGGAACAATCAGCTTTAGTGGCAGGGAAAGTTCCAACAAGCCTGAAGCCGAGCGACGCGCCGGCCTTCCAAAGGAAGCCACACCGATTGCGGTCACTGGAAATCCTCCCGGCCCAGACACATGGGCTACTACTGCTACTACATGGGCTACTGCAGAAAGCCAAGGGGCATTACGAGACATGGCTGAGAGCAAAGGCACCAGCAAACTTCCACTCGTCCTCCTCCTCCCTCTTCCCAAAGCATGCACCTTGCGGCCGATGTATTAAGTTGCGGTAAATGCAAAGCGATGACGGGGCACTGAAGTCAGGAACTCGTGGCACTGAGGTGACCCACAGCCAGACAGCAACTACAGTCCTCAAAAAAAAGTAATTTATCTTTTTTGTGAACACCCTATGGAAAAGCATGACGTACAAGCTAAAAATTACACTGATCGCTGGTCCATAGCTCACGACTTGACGAACGTTTCCATAAAGATCAGCGCTACTAGTCCCACTGCAATCGGCTTCAGGAAACCCTATCGAATTTTAACACCTGTGAAATAACATGCTCACTTTTAGCTTTGCTGTTTCACTTTTTCATCCCATGGCTGTTTCAGAAAGCAGGATCAGGAGGCAGCGGCATACATCTCATACTCCTGATGCTCTCCCTCAGGTCACACACACCAGGCCCTGACCTCACCCCCAGTGCTGAGCACGGCGCGGCCCTTCCGAACCCCTACACCCAGCTTGGGAAGGGCAGGGGTAGCCTCTCCCTACAGTAACCACTCCGTCCTACCCGCACTCTATGAAAGCAGGTGAAGAAACCTGACAACCAAGGTGGTCTTTCCCACTAAAACGTTCCCACATACCATTTTGCACCAGAGCCTTTTTCCCCCGCCAGATGCATAATAAGGAGCGCTTTACCCAGGGCCTTATGCAGCCCCAGTGCTCTGACTGCACACACAGCATTTAGAACGCGATCTGCTACGTTCACAGCATGGGAACAGCAGGAGCAGAAGGAAACGTGGTGTCAGATCGGATTCAAGCTCAGAATTCAGATGCTTCTTTTTAAACAGGTGTCCCAGTGTAGCCTCAAAACCACTGCTGGAAGCAGCACTGCTTTGCTGTTGCCCATAGCAAACCAGATTGTTTTTTTGGAGGGGGTAGGGGTGTTGGTTTTTGCTTTTCCTGTTTGTTCCGTTTTTCTCCTCAAGGAGCCTAGGAACATCTGCAACAGTAAAAGTTAACACCAGGCAGCCCTTCCCGAATACCCACACGGCTCGAAATTCAGCAAATGACTTTAGAAGACACACTTTTGGCTATCCTGTTGCAGGGGGGTTTGTGTTTTGAAAATTTTTACAACTGGCAAAAACCACATAATTTAGTGAGAAAATTGTGAGGAAAGCATGAATGACTTAAAAACTCTAGTGATCAGCCCCGTTGGGAGAGTCATGGAAAGCAGCAAAAGCTGGTAACTCCCAAACCTTGCCTCCAAGTGACATTTCAAGAATAAACTGAAATAAAACACGATGAGAGTTTCTTGTGTCTGGAAACCTGTCTCTTACAGGCAACAGGCAAGCCCTTTTCCTTCTCTCTGCTAAATACATGTAATTGTAGATACCCAAGATGATGAGACAGAATATTTGAAAGAACTTTGAAACCTATGATACAATATAAAGAAAAAATCCAGAACCACACGAAAAGCCTGGGCTTTAAGAAGTCAAACTGCATCACTTTTCCTGATAGGTGTGCAATGAAAAAAGCAAAACTTGACAGCAAGGGGCACTGGGCGATGCTTCCTAATCATTTTCCAGTTAAGTTTAAAATAATTTAATAAAAATACGTACGCTCTTATTTTGGTTATGGGTAGTTAACAGTACATTTCTAGGACCAAAAGCAGTTTTTTTTACTATTATAAAATCTACTGTATATTGTTTTTTCTGCTTTATTTGACAAAATTAAAGAATTTGAGTAATGAAATAAACCTTTAGTTTAAAACAAAAAAGGCAAGAAAAAGGCTCCTTGCTCTGAACAACAAAATTTCATCAGTATTTCATCACGGCACCCTTGAAATAATTCAGGGGTACACCCGAAAGGGAGAAAGGATACAGGAACCATTTTAAATCCTAGGGTACACAGGCATCACATAGAAATATAAATTTCATCAGATCTTCTCATGAAACCACCCCTAAAACTTCACATATGGATCATGAAATTGAGAAGACTGCCTCCCTATTTCCATCAGACTTTCTGTAGCGTTTTTATCAGGCTCTTCATCACGTTGTTCACAAGCCAGTGAACTCCAGACAATTATAAATTCATGACTATTATGCTGTGCATTACTCAGAGGCAAAAATAAGTCATCCAATTTGTTTACGAAAGGTTGAGGAGACACCAGCACTCAGAGTTTCCTACCTATTAATGTAATGGCTTCCAAAGCCATACCCATCTTGTGGCTCAAAGCTACTTTTAGGTATTTTTAAGGAGTTTATATTTTGACCGTGCCATAACCAACCAACACAGGTGACCCCAGGTCCTCACCGTAGGAGTATAGGAGGTGGCTGTTACAGTTTTGAACACCAAAAACCTCGATCCTCTTTAAAATTAGTGGTCGTGGCGTTGGCTTAGGCGGCGTGGCTTTGAGTTGTCCCTCGGAGGTAAGCCAGAGACTGGAGACCAGCTAGGTGCAACTAATTGGGGTTAACGTATAATTACGCCACTGAACAGTTGCTTTGCGCTACCCAAGGAGAGGCTGCGTTGTAGCGGAGGGACGCGTACATTTAAATGAAAAGCCTGTGATAACATCTGGGGCAAAAAGCGATTTCTTTATAGAAATCTGTTTATATGTTCTTGCAAAAAGAGAATAACTCGGATACCGATTTTTCTGGAAGCTACACCCCAGTAAAACTAGCCAGAGTTGGGTGGCGGGTCCTTACCGCAGAGTGCGCTGACAGGGAGGGAAAAAGCCGTTCCCTTGTCCAGGAGGGTCGCGGGACCTCTCAGAGCACGCAGAGAGCCCACAACAAACCAAACGATGATTTTTTTTTTCTTCTGTTTGACGACACAGAGGAAGGTAAACGCTTAGCATTGAATTGAGAATTGCGTGTGGTCCGTAACCGTAAAGCTCCGTGGGTTTTTATCAGGAGCTTGCTGTTAACCAGAACCCGACCCTCGCGACTCCTGGACGCAGGGGAGGGCTGCAGGGTGCAGCACGTGCTGCCCGGCCTCGGCCTCCCCTGCGAGGAGGCTCGGGGAGGGAGGCCACCGGCTCCCGCAGCCTCCAGCCCATTTCCCCAGGGCCTCCGGTCCCGCTGCCCGGCACGCACCAGCCCCGCGAATCCCTCCCCACCGCGCTTCTCCTTTTATAACTCTCCTTCCTTCCTGCCTCCCTCCGTGCCAGCCAGAGATAACGCTTTAGGAAACAGCCCTTTTGACTACTTCAGTTTAGCATTTGAGCTCGGTCCGCCCTCGGTGACTCTGTTCCACTTGAGCACATCCCGCTCTCTTCCTGACCCATTTACAGGCACGGCTGTGACCTTTAACATATATAGAAGGAATTTTTTCCATACTTGCATCATTAAAAAATGGCTACATCTGCTTCATCCAGGTGCTCCAAGTCTGCTTTGCAAGTGGAATTGAACATGAAAAAGCTTATTTAGATAAAGTCCACAAAAATTCAATTACACGTGAGAAACCTATTACTAAAGGAAGACAAATTTAATCTAGCATGCATCAGCCAAGCCAGAATCAGTCATTAATATTACATGACTTACCCACTGGCTTTCTAGGTTTATTCTTTTCTGGCACATGCAATTTTTATGGCTAGTAATAAAAAGGTACACACAGAGGAAAATATGGATGTCTCATGTCCAAAATATCATCATTATCTAATAATTGTACACAGGAAGGAAGGGAGTGTTTAACCTCTATGAAAAGAGCACTGGCTGAAAATCTGGAATGAAACAGGAGATGTTGTGCTGCTTTTATTCAACACAAAGAAGTGATGCTTTGCCACACTGGACATCATACGTGCTGATAAAATGACCCTCTTGTGGATAAGCTCATCTTCAGGATCATTCTAACATCCCCACGAGATGCAGCAGCCACCCCGGCATCACGAAGGTACCGAAGGCATTTTATCAGCCGTGACGCGGTACGCCAGCTCTGCGGGAGGCTTCGCCCACCCGGCCGGAGGGGGCTGCAAACCCCACCGACCCCCAGCCCATGCTGGCCCCATACCAGCGCCCTACAGCCCCGGGACACGGTGCAGTTCCGCTGCTACCTGCAACCCGCCGAGGGCGTCCGCGTGCTTCGTCCCTCGGAGCTTTTCGGGCCAATGCTGCCCAGGCTTTACAGAACACAGAAGCTGATAAAGTGAGAAACAAAATAACCTGTTCAAGGTCGCCCAAAGAACACGGCGACTCAGAGTAAAATCTAGGTTTCCAGATCAGAAAGCGGAGGGGGGGATCTCTCTGTATAAAAATAAGAAAATGCAGCAGGTGATTTTTTTTTTTTTTTTTTTTTTGCTGGACCAGCTAGCACACAGTGTTGATGTAGGAAGCTGTTTTTCTGGCCCATAGAACGTTCAAAAATAAGTCACTCAGGACTTGTATGATCTGAATAAAAGCAAACGGGTATCAAATTTATAAATAAATGCAAGTTTTCCAAGGTATTAATTTCCACAGTACCTCAACACTACAAGCAGGAGGAGATTTAGTCATCGCTGAGTGCCCTTGGAGCCAGACAAATGCTGCTGCATTGACTCCTTCGTCCCAACAACACGTCCCAAACACAAATCAGGTTCACCAAGCCCTTGGGATGGGACAACACGTGAAAGAAAAAGCCTCGTCGCTTGCCAAAGCCCTCTCCTATCTCATAGGGTTAGGAACTATCACTAAGTAATGCAAGTAACAGCCCTTGGTCATACCAACAAAAATAAATGATTTTAACAGGCGTTTTACTCTGCTTCCTGTCCCAAGGCTGCGTTCTCCGTCTGTGCCCAAGGGTGTGGTGCCTGAACCACAGCACTATCAGCAAAAAACGCCGGGCGTTTCTCTTCGGCACTGCTGCTCCGCTTTTTACTTGGCAAGCTTGTGCCGTGGCCGCTCCAGGGTCTCCAGGGATTCTCCGTGGCTTTTTCTATTTTAGGAACAAATATACGGACACAAGCTTTCTCCATCTTCTCACAAGCTCACTTAAGGAAAAGCACAAACACAGACATTATCACACAGCTCGGCTGTGGCAATTGTGTTGGGGGAGAGCTGTGCCACGAATACACCCTGGGAGGAACATCTGTATTACTGGGGTCACAAACTCAAATTCAGATGCCTCCTGGCACTTCCATCAGCTCCTTCCTGAAGGAAATTCAACACAGGAAAGAAATACCTTCCACTAATGCATGCACAAATTTACTTATTAAAAAAAAAAAAAGCATTTGAGGAAAGGTTGAAAAGCACTTTGTTTGATCCAGTCCCTCCCTCAATAACTCCATTAAAGAAGCCAAGGCATACAGGTACTTGCAGGGTGGGATACACAGAAGGCAGGGGATGTTGCTTCACTTCTAGTGCTGTTACTCAGAGAAAAGCATGCACTTCTTCCTGCCCTGAAGAGGTTCTAGAAAGGCCCTGCGTTTGTTTTATATTCTTTACAAAGCAATCATCAGGAGATCAGCTCAGAGGAGAAACAAAGGACACGTCAAATGGTCTGAGACTTACTAGGTTAAGAGAGAAATGTGAGCGTTCAGTCCATTCACTGCGTGCAGCATGATTCACCTACCTTGCTACACAAAATCACGCACTGTACACGTATTATTTCAAGAAGGGGCAGGAAAAAAAACACCGTGCTGACTGGGGGAATGGAGAATGAGCACAGGTATTGTAATAGGTGCAGGAGGCTATTTCCTTCCCCTCGTTCCTTCTTCGGGACTTCAAGACACTACAGCAGCCGTTCCCACTGCGACTTCTTCATGCAATGGGTGTGCTACCGTGCACGTTTACCCGGACCGGAGGCGTCGTGCATCGCTAACGCCAGCCTGACACCCCCACCCCTCCCCGCTGCTCGGACCTCCTGCCCAGCACCGCACCCGACCACAACCCCAGCGCCTCGCGCTCACAGCTCCGTACGGCCCCAGTCCCAATGCGTTCACGCTGCCCAGACCGAAGCTCAGGCTCCTGGAGCACAGCTCTGCAGCAACTTCAGCAGTTTTGACTAATTCGGGTAAAACTTACCTTGTAACCTAACTATTATATGCCCATCCCTGCCTGTGCTGCTTTGGATACCTCAGCTTAATTCAGCAAGGCACGAAAAGCACCCAGGACTCCACGGCAGAAGTCTATCTGCATTCTGGGAGCCGCTCCGAGCGGCCTCCCCCCGTTACTGCCGCTCGTACAGCTCCACAGCCCTGCACCGGGGAGCTGGCCCAGCCACGAGACATCCCAGCCAAAAGGGTCAGTTTTCTGACCAAAAAAGGGTTAGTTTTCTGACCAGATCTGTTCCCGGCCCCACTCCACACCCGCCCATGTAGAGGTGACAACTGCTTACACCCTCACGGCTCCCCAAAACCCCAATTGAAGCTACGAGAGCATCTCCACTGGAAGCTCCAGTCTCTGTTTCTCTAACACTTCCAGGAGAAGTGGCAATCTTAGGCCACCCGTTTATCCAAATACAGTGAATTGCATACCTCATCCTGAGCCTACGCACAGTTTTCTCTCCATGAGTAGGCTCCGGTGAGGTTATTGAACACCAGCAGCTCAGCAGTAGCATTACAGCTGCACCTTGTCTTCCTGTAATTAGGATACAGTTAGCACCTTTAGCTAATTCAGTGTACTTAACTAGTAAGCTAAGAAAATAATTGTGTTGCTAATACGCTAGTGTGTAAGGCATGAGGACACAGTAATTCTTTAAAAGTCACTGAAGCCAGAAATCTGTATTCCCAAACTCGCAGAGCAGACTTGAGCCCCCGGTGAATGACGGCGGCGTTTAGCCTGTAGCACAACCAGGAATGGGGAACACCTCCTAACCAGGCGAGAAAGCATAATGGAGATGACACATGCCACAAGAAAAAAAGAAAAAACTCAATATATTGTCAACGATATCAATTACAAGTTCTGGAATAAAATTTAAAAAAGTTAAAAATACAAAAGACTGCTGAACTGAAACAACTATTTTGCTTTAGCAAACAAAAATTCTGAGTTAAGGCTGAAATTCCATCTTGCCATATTGTGCCATCATTCCTATTATACAAGAACATATAGCACCCTAGGACTTGAATTTCAACAACTGGATAACAGATAGGCCCAGGTCTGTGATTCCAGCCTTAACTCTTATTTTCCTTGGGATTTATCAGGTCAAAACAGGCCCTTAATGTTGGTTTAATGCAGATTTTTGGCCTTTAGCAGCTTTAATTGAAAAAAAAAAAAAAAAAGAAATCTAAATGAGAACTGGAGGGAAAATCCATCTGCTTCAGAGTCAGGAACCCGACATTTAGGATGACCGCGCTGCAGGTCAGCTCGTGGCACTGGCTCCAGCCGAGAAAAAAAAAAGAAAACGTCAGCAAAAGCTACCTGGTGTCCTGCAGACCGGAGGACAGAAGTGAGGACAGAACAAGGGACGGGAGGAAAGCTGACCTGCTCTCCCAGGAGCCGGTGGTGCCGCGGGGCACGGAGGGCAGATCGCTACCGCAGCAGCACATCGCGGGGGCTGCAGCTGCTGCAAGGGGGCTACAGACGAGAACATCCGAAACGTAACCAAAAGGAGAAAATATAACGCGAAGGATAGCAAGGAAAACGAAAGAGGACCGCACCCCGGGACTGCTGTAAAACAGGATTGGTATTTTTGCTCTAGTGATAATTTCCTACTCGGAATTGTCACCAAAATAGCCATTTAGTTGATTGGTATTTTTGAGAGGCATCTAGAGCAGTGACAGACTTGTGTTTAATAAATTTAACAACAGCGAATAGGTTTCAGTCACTTACAGATAACGTTCACCCATGGCAGAGGCGATGAAACTATGTTCAAAACGTAGCCAGGTCCACCCCGGCTGGCTCAGGCTCGAGAAGCCAGAAGCAGAACAGTGACTGATGAAATGCACATTATAAAAGCGGGGTAGTAACAGCAGCAGGAATGTTTTCAGCTCCTCACACACCCTGCTGAATTTTAAATCAGCTGTAACCACATAGGAAAAAGACCCGGGGGCTGGTGCAGAGCGCTCTATGAAAACATCTGCTCGGCGCGCAGAGGCAGTCAAAAAGGCAAACGGAGCATCAGGGTGCATGAATACAACGACAGAAAGCCCTGCCAAAAGTGCTGATGTCATAGCAGAAATTAAGAAGCAAAGATAGGGTATTACTGAAATATACTACCCGGCATCAGCTACAGGAAAAAGGTAGCAGAAATAAAGCAGAAAAGAAATAAAAGTATCAGATCTTGGGGAAGACATCAACATGAAGGTATGCTGAAAATAAAGCCAGCTTACACAGGGGACAAATACACAGGATAATGATGCATTAAACAAGCTAGGAAAACAAAATAGCTGTCCTTTCTGCTCCCCTCTGAGAAGAGCTGGAGCACTGGAACGTCACCAAAAGGTAACAAGCTTCAGCTCAAAAATGCAACTGCAAAATCAGAGAGATGGACATAAAAATGTTTTTGTTTTTTTTTTTATACTGAATATAGAAACAAAACCTTCTCAATTAATGAATTCGATGATTTTTTTTAATACTCATTGCAATCCTCAGCTCATTGCTTCCCCTGAAGAAGCCCATTTGTTTATACCACCCAGCTCCAAACTTGCTAACCGGCTAGTAGTGAAAGTAGCCTGTGATAAATTCCTGGGGCAACATCTTTTACTTAAGGAAAAAACACCTTTTCCTTCTGTAGTTTTGTTTCCATCTAACAAACAAACTCCAGCAACACTTTCTAAAGCTCCTTGGAAGTGTCAAGCTTATTCCAAGGATGCTCTGGGAATAATAGTTGGCCCTTAAAGCTTGATTACTATCACACTAATTGAGGGCATGGCGTGTGAGCCAGCAATCGATGGATACGCAGTCTACGAGGCTGTGGCTCAGTACTGGCCCCCACCAAAGAGTTGCACGTGACCATAATTGATGCTAAACCAGCAGAAATCTTGCCATTTGCACCCTGGAGCCTCGCCCCGCATTCCTCCACTCTCAAGGAAGAGCGCACCACGAGGTTCCTGAGCGCACAGGAGATCAAGCCCTGGGTTAACGCACAGCAGCGCGAGCAGCTGCGGCTTAGTGATTTCCAGAGAGGTGTCCAGGCATCGCCTGACCACTTAAAGCTTTGTTTGTTTGGATAATTGGGATGTTTAGATGGAATTGTTGCAAGTTAACATTACTGCATGCACAAGGCCTTAGTTATACATTTGTTTATATCCTCTGCCGTAACAAGGCTTTCTTTCGGAGCAAAAAAAGAAGAAGAAATAGACCAAGACCACCAGATATAGCTGGGCATCTTTAACTATCCCTACACTACAGAGCTTGATTTCAACAGAAACTCCCCATTTTCTATTTGGAAATCCTCCACTACACTTTTCTGCAAACCTTGCCTTGGCAGCAACAGCACACAAAGCAATTTTTGAAGACTGTAGTGTAATTTCAGTATCAGAATCATCTTAAATCTCATGCCATTTAGGCATTAAGCTTTTCTAAGAAGCCAAGATGGTCTTTTTGCTGAATAAAGCATCTAGAGCTTATTCATTGATATGATCTTGATGCCCTACTTGTTACCTTTTTAACCAGGCAAAAAAAAGCCTAAATGGAGATTAAATAATACATGAGGTTTTTATCTAAAGCTTAACTGCTACAGTAAAGCTTTCATCACCAGTATCTTCTTTGCCAAGAGTATTTTCCCCTGCAGGCAATGTTGTTGGACCTAAATCAGAAAAAGTCATTCATTTATGTCAGTCTGTTCCAGTTCTGCTTTCTATTAAGACAGACCAAAGTCGTTTTCCTATCATGAGTGCTGGTTAAAAACTGCTGTTTTGCCACATTTCATTCCGCTCTCTGTTCATGTAACCGAATGACCCACCAAGCCAGACCTTCACCTGTTTGGGTATGGGTAGCTCAGTCTAATTTCCTCTAAGAAACACATCTATTTCAGATGCATGGATCTTCTAAGACAACCACAAAAATACACCCTTTACAATACTGAGACAAATGCTTCAGAAAGAATCCAGTCTTTTCCACCCAGGTAGATTTCTGCAAACACTTTGGCAACCTTTCTTACCTTGTGACTACAGGGTCTCTTCCACTTAATATTTTACCATTGACAATTCAGACTTCAGGGAAGAAAGTATGGGCTGGGGAGGAAGAGCAGGGAAAGGAGGTTTTTGTGGCTTTTTGTTGTCGTTCATTTTTGTTTTGTTTTTTAAGATGCATTTGTTAAGCATGTTTTCAATACATGAAAGCAATCTGCTGATACAGAATATCGTGCAACTCTACCTCAGCAGCAGAAGCACTGAACATGCCCACCAGATAAAGGTTTTGTGCTGCTTGACAACCGTCTGAGGTGCATCGAAGGCATTTATGCAGGCAAACATCAGTGTTCATGAGAAAACACTCATTTTAGGCTGCATAACAGGCTTACACACCAGATGCTCATTTTCCCAGAGAGAGGTTCTCCACACTTAACACTTGAAAGAATAAAAATACTATTTGGTTTTGCAGGTGGGAGACATTTAAATGTTTTGCCTGATTGGGAACATGTTCATGACAACTTTACCAAGCTCAGAGTCACACCACAGAAAGGCACTTTTTTTTTTTGAGGGGTGCACACTTAAGGCCATTGTATGTACATATATATTTTTGCACTAGAATTGTTTTTAAGCATTGAAAAGAAAGTTGACGTGAAGGACTCTACACACACGCCTGTCAATTCAACATGCCAAGTACAGTAAATCTCTAAAAAGCACAATCGATGGGATATTTTTAAAGGATGAGAACAGACACAAATTTACTCCACTCAAATGCTGGTGTGCCCTTTTCCTCCCCATTCCCCGAAGCAAAATTCCTGCCTGCCTCCCTACGCCAGCTTAGAAAAGTTTCCCTTTTTATGACATGTTCTGTTCAAGAGTCTTAAACATTAATTAAGCCCCACAGTCTTCAGAGATGTTAGAACAGCTATAAAAAGGTTTCTGAATTGAGTGGCTACTGAAGGAACTGGCATCTGATCAAATTTTTAAGAGTTATGCTGCCTGCTTTATGAATAAATCAAGGAATTATCAGTTTTTGAAAGTCTCTAGCACTGTTTTCGCTCTTGGTGCCTCATCTACATATTAATAGCCCTATTTTGTGGATTCAGTATCTAAGGCATCATGAACCCAAGGGGATACTAGTAGCAAAACTATGAAAGAATCCAATTCCATACCTCAGCCAGAAGATCATACTTCTCCAGGCAAATTTATATATGTATGTGGGAAGAAACTAAAAGCTGACTGAAAGACTAAGAGAAGATAATTCTATAGTTTCTCATCACTTAGACACTGTAGTGTATAATGTTTTTATTGGGTGACAGCTTCTCAATAGCAACTTAGCTTGGAAGACCCATTGTTCTGTTCTGGTTAACTTTAAGCACAGCTTTCAGAGAAACTCGAACGAAAGAAGGTTTCCTGCAGACTGGGGCACATTACCGCTAACTAAAAGAATGAAAGATTCTAACCTTAACTAATAAATTCACGATTCAATATTTTACTGTATGGTCACGTCAGCCCCAAATCCTAAAGGAGCTCAGAGGGCTTCAGGAAGGTCACTGGAGTATGGGAGCACCTGGTCACTCCTCCCATAAGGGGACAGTTTTGTGATTGTCTGCTCATAACATTCGTAATGCTGAGAAATGAGTGCTTCTGGAAGCGTAACTCCAGAAGAGCGGATCTCCTCACAACGCAGCAGCCGCTGAGGAAGCCCAGTCAGCGTTCCTACTAGCTACCGACACAAGGACGGCCAACCTTCCTAACCTTACAAGCCCCACAGTGAACTCTTCATGATACCACCTGCCTTGGACAACCAAGGGGCATATCGAGAGAATATTCTGCAAGCATGAGATGACCCCGTGCCTCTGGGGTCTCAGCTCCCGTCCCACAGAGCGAGGAGCACGGCCGCAGGGCCTCAGCCCGGCCACCTCACGTTCAGCCACATCCCGAGACTTCGTGTCCTCCTCTCATCTCATATGTCTTACGGGTTGGGCCAGCAGGGGATCCGCTCCCTGTCTGTCCTCGCCGCCTCCTCCTCCTCCTCTTCCCCCCTCGGGGGCATCCTGAACACCCTCCTCCTCACGATGCCAACGGGACCAGCGGAGACACCGCGCTCTCTTCAGCCACCCAGAAACTCCATGGAGCGTGGACCCGCTGCCAGTGACACGATCTGCCCCGATAAGGGACTTGGGCTGGAATTGCTGGCCAGTGGCACTTTAATCCCTGGGGTTACAGAGTTTCAAAAATAAAAGGTAAAAAAAAAAAAAGGGGGAAGGTTTCTTAGGCCTAGTGAGGACTAAAAGTAGAGCCAATCCGTGGTGACAGCGGGGTGAAAATGAAACTCCAGAGTGGAAACACACCTTCACAGCAGTGCTAATGATCAGAAACAAACAAAGCAACCTTCACAAGGATTTCACTTAAGTATCTTCATTTAAAAGGGACAAACAGTAATGGTGTGTACTCATTAAGATCATCCCCAAGATATTTCTGGGTCCCCAACACAATTATATTTATGGAGACTCCAGGAACTGCCACAAACAGTTTGAGAGCAGGTAGCATCTGCTACTTCTAAGATGAGTCACGGTAAGAAATTCCCCCATATTTTCTAGGAACCAGTTAGGCAGCCAATGACTGAGGCAGTGATCCGAGTGTACACACCCACGCAAACCAGCAGAAATATCTTCCATCAGTAAACGCACGTTATATTTGACATACTGACTGCAGAGTTTAAATAAGAGATTACAATTAGAAAAATTACTTTGGGAAAAATACTGTCGAGTTTAATTTGCATGCAGCATAAATTTTGTCACAATACATTAATGACAGAAGAGACTGGAAGAAAAAGACTAATTTAAATTAATTTGAGGACATTCTGAGGTAGGAAAGTAAATGTCCAGCAGAACTTCAATGCCCCACAGCACTTGTGTCTTCAAGCGTTGCCTTAATAACTGTATGATCTCCTACCAAGCTCATCCCTCCCCAAACCTTAAATAATCTCAGCTTACCACCCCCAGCTTCACTCTTAAGCTATGACAGATCAAATTCCCTTTCACCTTCCAACTTCTCCCCACTCCCAAGCACTACACTAGAAACGCCTCATTGTCAATAGCATGCTCCTTCCCCAGTCCTCAGACCATCCTGGTGGCACTTCACGTCCGCCCTGCTGACAGCTAGATCCCTCACACTGCAGGGCATCATCCTGTTCCTCCCCTCCGGTGCCCAGCAGAACCGTGAAAACCTCTCGGAGGACACATGTACAGCAGCAGCCGCCTCCAGGCTGGCCTCGGGAGCAGACCCCGACCTGCCCTCAGCTTAGAAGCAGCCTGGGTACGCTCACCTCCCAAACAGACCCTCACCACCTTACATGTTTCTACAAAACACTGGTTGCAATGTGTGAAATCGCAATTTACCTGGGTTCTAGGTCGGAGACTGGTCAGCCAGAACCATGCAGATTTTAAAAGTCAGGTCAAATTACTGGATGACCTTCTAACGAAGGAACGCAACTTTGCCAACAACGTAGAATTAATTTCAACTCACAGACACTAAGTAGACAAGTCCTTTTCTAGCCACAAATTCAAGATCCAAGTCAAACTTTCATCAAGTTATTTTGCATGGTTTTGACCATTTCAACATTTTTACTCCGTGATCAATTCTACAACTGCAAGGAACACAACAGTTCTACAGCTGCGAGGAAACAGGGAGGATATCAGACTTCCATGAAGATTCATGCACTCTTGGAGCACTGGTTGTGCTCTTCAAGTTATCAGATTAGAAGACAAAACCAAAAATGTATCTCAGCAAGAGCTCAAATATTTGTGTGCAAGTAGCAAACTAATAACACTTCCAGATAAGCCCTCAGGCTCCTAGAATTACTGAGCGGTAGTAGTGTCACCTTCAGGGAGTACAAGATAGCCTTCTTGAATTACCAGGACTCTGATAAAAATCCAGCAGGACAAAGGAGAAATTCCACCTCACTTTTGAATACCTGAAAGTTACATCCTCATCTATCAATGGAGTGAACTTAAAAAAAAAAAAAAAAATTAAATCCACCACCAACAAGGAAAAAAAAAAACAGCAACACCCTAACCCATTCAGCTGAACCACATGGAAGGACAGCTGCTTACAGAAGACCACTGACACAGAAAAAGATTCATCATTTTTCACCATGAAAGTGACCGCAAAAAGGGTTACAAGCCTCAGCTCGAGTACAAAAACCTATTTGCCATCCCAATAACAGTTCATAAGAGGAAATACGGGTTTACCCAGGATTAATTCCCAGACTTGCATGCGCTCCCTGTACAACCATGGACCAGTGATAGCTCTCCCAAGTCAGGACTCCTTCTGTAAGATGGGAACCTATTTCCCCCTCCCTCATTATCTGCAATACTTAACTATGAATCTGTCTGAGCATGAACTAAAAATACATATTTCTAAATAGCTTAGCTAAATGCAGCACTACAGTTGGACAGTTTTCAATGCTAATGTAATAAATTAGCACTAGTACATCAACAAGGACAAAGATAAGTACTAATAGTGCTTGGCTGTTGACAAGTGCTTAATTAGCACAGCAGCATAGCGATGAGAAGAGCAAGTTCAAAAAAGTAACTAGAAACTTGCACTCCGTTATAAAAGTTGCTTATTCTGAAGTCACTGCTACAAGCAAGTGTTCTGTCTCAGGCGACAGAGCTGACTGCAACACACACGGGCTTTTCCTCAGTACTTAGAACCCCCTCATCAGTATCAGATGAAGCCTAACGTGACTTTTTTTAGCTGTTGCATTTTCCTTAATAGATCTCTGATCAGGGGATTTTCAGATGTCACTTGATTTAAAGCAGCTGGAGTTCTCTGCAAACAGAGACAGTAAATTAGGGGGTTGTACGAGACCACTACAACTGGTAGCAACAAAGGCACAGACCTGCACTGCAGCCATCTACAGCTGGTTTTAGGTCTGAAGGAGACACCAATTAGAGCAGTACTTCTCTTTCCAGATGTCACATGGCCTCCAATTGCAACGCAGCATTCATTCAATCCCAAAGCAGAATCAAAAGATGTCAACACAATCACGTTAATATACCCAAGACCTTGTTTCTAGCTGCAATCAGTACTACATAGATGAGATAAAGATACAATATCTGAATATTACAACCACCGCTTCTACCTATGTAAATCCACTCAAATCCCAGGTCCCTCCTGCTTTCCAAAAACCCAAATCCAATTTCTCCAAAGCAACAGGATAGTGCATTAGATGGGGAAGGGGGCGGCAGCATGGGCATGCAACAGCAAGAGTCTGCTCTACCGTATTTTAAGTTACGCTACAGGAAACACTATTGGAAAACAGAAAGAAACAGATTAAACAGATTTTTGGGAGTCTGAAGAAAAGCTAGCAGGTAGCTGTCACAGGAAACACGCTCAGCAAGAAGGTGATCATGTGTGTCTGTTTCACCCGTCTAGTAAAGTGACAACTATGCATAAAAGTTGTACTAATACAAGAAGCGCGTATGATGAAAGCACAATTAGGTATATTAATTAGGTATATTATGTGAAGTCTGCCGCCAACAATGCCTTATTTTCCTCTTTAGAAAGAATAAAACTGATCTTATAAGTAGCCCAGCTATTTTATGGAAAGAAATACACCACTCCTGCTCCCCTCACTCAGGAGAACCACGTGAATTGATTTTCCAGAACCGACAAGGTTTAGGTTTCAGTAGCATCTCCAAACAGCGAGGACTGCTGGGCACATGATGTCAGGCATCACCACAAGTTCCACCTGGAGAACATCTGCAGGATACGTGCAATGCCCTGGTAGCCTCAATTTTCAGTCAACAGCGCTCATGAAGCACAGCATCCCTGAGGTGCCCTTACAGGATGCATTAAGAGCTCAGCATTGAACTGTTTTCCATGCAGCACAGAGCACCCATAAGCCCAAGCTAAATTGCACTAATGGGCATTACAAATCTCATATTGCAGCTCTACAGTCACCTACTGTGGACGAAGGGAGGATCCAAAGACATCTGTGTGGTGCTGGACCAGTAAGATTTAAACTGGTCTTTTGTACAGAGCATGATTCAGCTACGCACGTGCAGAACACATACAGCAAAGCGCTTCTTAAAAAGAACACAAACTGAAGTAATTTGCATAAATCCTTTAAAGACCACCAACTCTCAGCACCACGCATCATTCATACCTCTGGTCAACAGCCAAAAACAAGCACAGACTTTTTAAACCGGTGTTTTTAAAAACATTTCATGTACATTATTGCTATCCGAGTGCTACTCAGGAAGACCAGACCACTTCCATGGCATGCTAAGAATAACCCAGCAGGCAGTTATCCCACAGCCTGCCATGCACACATCTACTCACCAGCTACTATACTGTAAAGTGAAGTTTACGCCAGCAGAGCATGAAATCGTCAGGATCAAGCTTAAAATTAATACATGAGTTGAGCAGAGGAAGCCCCACTGCTACATGAGAGCAGAACTATTTGAGTATTTTGTCATCGCGGATGGGCCAATGCCCTAGAAGCACTAAGGGAAGTACAAGCAGTAAGCCTGTTTCATGTCTGAACGATTAAGACACTTAAGCATTTATTTCATTTTTATCTTTGCATCAAGTTTGCAGCCCTTTCAATCATGCATTCAACCCAAAGACTAAGGGCAAAAGGACCTAAGCATGCACCCCAAGTGCAGCACCCCAAGCACCCCCTCCCAGAGCACCCCAATGCCTATCAGCCCCCGCCAGAAGAGACTGGTCGTACCAAGACGTGCGATAAACTAACAGTCAAAACAAACACAGAACGCCCTGTAAATCTCAAAGAGTAACCCAAGTCAGCTGCTAAACAAACCCGATAGATGTCAAAGGCTACACAGAAACCAGTGTCCTTCAAAGGGCCCTGCTATCTTCCAGAACAGGGACAGAGAGCACACACACGTTAAGGACAAGGAACAGGACGGCCAGCACAAAAAGAGAACTGCATCAAATTCAATCCAAACGCAACTTTGACAGACAATCAAAATATAGCAATTAAAATTAATTACAAGCCAGCAGTGTTCTAATGCTCAGAACTTACTCAAACATAATTCCACAAAAAAATCCTATTCGTTCTCTCATATGCAGTTGTCCTTGGAAGTTTTGGGGGTTTGGGATGTGGGTTTAAGTCAGCCCCAACACAGACAGCAGAGCCTCCCGATTACCTGCTGTAGTTACACACTCCAGCAGATAAATTTGGCAGCCTTACATGTAGGTTCAAGATTTCCATTTGAACCACCAGAGGTTTCTTGATTCAATTCAGTAAATGCATTATTTGGCATGTAATTTAAGAGGGAGGATAAAATGTTACAGCTGCTTCTGAAAATACTGGAATATGCCTTGATTACTATACAAAGGTTCTGGAAAAGCTACCAGGAATTTAGCTACCATTTTATATACTTGTGCCTTTATTTCCCAGAAATGTCATTTACCTCCTGTATTTCCATTCAGAGTTGGCTTATGCAACCAAAAACCGAAAGCATATACCATTTACCTTCCTTACTTAATATCAGACACCATAGATTTCAATGCTGCTTCTTAAGCAAAAAAAAAAAAAAAAAAAAAAAAAGTGAAAGAACCATTACAAACAGGTAGCCAGAGCACTAATATGAGCTTGGTGAATGAACTGGTCTTGAGGGAAAAAAAAATAGATAGCAAGAACAGCAGATCCTTCAAAATCAACATGAAAGGAGATATTTTAGTAACAGGGGGAAAAACCCATACCCAGGATACACCCATTCTGTTGACAGAGGAAACCATGCTCTGATTAGAAGTCTTCAGAATTTCAGAGCCAATCTGAGTCAGCATGAGACAGTTTAAAGCTGTATAAAAATCATTTCAAAACAAATGGTTTGAAAGTAAATGAGGACAGAAACTACATGGTGCCCCAATACGGCAGTATTTTCCTGTCACGTCAGCACCACGCTGCATATTAAAGGTTACCGTGAGCCATTATCTACCTCTGCTCTTCCACTTACAGAATTATTGCAGGATAGCCTCCCCTGCATGCAGAAAGCTTCTCATCTATTCTGACCATCGCCGTTTCGGAGCTGTTGTGACAGGGCAGCAGATACAGGCAGTGTAAATGCTGCTTATTAGCCTTTGCAATGAGAGCCGATGGTTTCACAGCTACTCCTCACTGAGGGCAGCAGCACAATCTGCACTGGCAGCAGCCTAGCCGAAGACCAAGGGACAAAAAGGATCCTAGGATCCCTCTCGTCACCAGGGGCTGAAGGTAGCTGGTGCAGAAATAGCAGGCGTGGGGTGCCACTGGTTGCGTGGTACTTACGGGCAGGCAGAGGGCTTCCACCTACAAAGAGCTTCCTCAGTTTTCTTGAAGAAGGCCTGGAACAAACACTATTAATGCTGCAGCAAATGCACACAGCTCTGCAACTGACTCAGGGTTGCTGAGTTTTGGTAGGCATTAATAGCATCCAGTAAGGGGGGAAGAGGCAGTGAGCCAGGAAAACAGTGCTGTGTGCATTTAGAAAACTTGGTATTTTTTACCAAGACCAGCAACCCTGAAGCAAAACGGTTAGAACATTTTCTTCCATCGGTGTTCTGATAGCCCATGAAGGGTTCTCAGACGGCGGATATTTTAGGCCAGTACAGTAAAACAGGCTGATCCCAGGAAGGAAAGCTCACCCACTGTGGCAAAATCAACACAGGAAGGGTGAATTTATTCATACATTATGCTGAAGAGTTTAAAATGGAAACATCCTATGTGTCTTTTTTCAGGCCATGATGAGCAACCAAAAAGAATCACTATCACAGTGAGTGACTGGAAAACACACTGATGGAAACTGATGGTATCTTCTGCCTCTCCTTCCTACCCATGAAAAAGTCCTTGTAACCACATTGCTGCATGTTTTTGCAAGAAGGGAGCAAAATCACATCCACTATTTTTACTTTTTTCCTTCAGTGAAGCTTCTGTGTTCTTCCAGCTACACAGGCTGATCTGTGAGGTCTCATCTTTCCTTGCAGTCCCTACAACCCTTCTGCCCTTAGCTATACATGTACAACTGCAAAAATCAACAGCAGATAGAAATTCTTGCAAAATGCATCACACGCAGTCCTGCAGCATTGGAGGTCTACGAAGACTTAAAGGTTTAATGAATAAAATCGGGGTGAAGAAGTCATCTGCTTAGTGCGTTTTGGTATTAAAAAAATTCTCCAACTGACAGCTTCTTTACCCAACAGTCGTTAAAAAGATTCACATTCACAGTGAGATAGCTAGAAGCTAAAAATAACCAGCCAGCTGCAATTCCCACCTTATGTGGCTAGGCAGAAGTGCCTCGTTCTCCCCCTCCCCAGGCACACACATGCTCACTTCCTTCTTCATTGCAACATCAGAAGCTGAACTTGATGCTAACAAGCCACAAAGTCCTGCCCAGAATTTAAAGTCACGCCCCAGTAATTACATCAAATAAGTTCTTTGTACAAACAGTTTAAAAATATCAATTTACTCAACTTCAGTTTTGCTTTTAATTCCGAAATTTTTTGACTGGTAACAAAATAGAAAAGCAGTTTTATATTTCTGAGGCTTGCTCCCTCCCCCCGGATGTCTCATTAAAAAAAAAAAAACCAACAGAACAGAAAATAACCAAAGCACGTTCATTTAGCTTGCTGCTCTGCCAACACAGGGACCAAACTCTCCTGAACACGCAACCTTTCCAAGAGAGCACAATGCTTTAGGCGTACTTGGTCTCCACATTTTGTGCATAAAGGACAGCGATAGTGGGCGAGGGAAAGAAAAAACAAAGTAAGCCTGGGATAATGCAAAAGTAAAATTCAGTTGTGCGGGGAGACTCGCCACTCTCAAAAGGCCACCTTATACACCATAGTAAAGGCACGGAAGAAGCAAAGGCCCTCCAAAACCTGTGCCAGCTTCTGGCAGAAAGGCAACGCGTCCCTCTGCCCAGCCCTCGCAACAAAGAGGCAGCACACACATATTCACGAACACAAAAACCCCTCCACGTTGCCAGCTTGCCCCCAAGATGAGAAGAGGGAACAGGCGGCATGCAGCAGGCCCTCATGCAGCAGGGCCCCGACATGGCCGGGCGGAACCCGAAGCCCCCTCAGAGCCCAGCTCCCACCCGCGCCGCGGCCCGGCCTCCCCTGCCACAGATCCCAGCGCCGCTCCTCGGCCTGGGTCTGAATACCCATTTTATTTATTTTAAAACCAACTCAGCGTGAGCTTTGCAGCAGTTTCCCTAAATCAATGCTGGGTGGGGGGAGGTAGATTCCGCCCTACATCCCCCTCTTCCACTAATAGCACGTTGAGCGCCTGTGGCTGCGCGACGTTAGCAGTCAGCACTGGGAAGTTCCTCCTGCCGGGCAGCCGAGACGAGAGCGAAAACTTCGCGCTCACAACCCCGCCAGCTCCTGCACGGCTTAAGGAACGCAAAAGTCCAGAGGGAGCCTCATCCAGACGCTCGGCCCTCAGCCGAACGTCGCAGGAGTCCTTAATTTACGAACGGCAACGCAAATTAAGCCGTCCTTTTTTGTTTAAGGCAACTGGGAAGACAGAGATGGTGAACACAAAAAGTTCTTCCACTTCCTCTCTACGCACCCTTGAGACTCGCCCACAGCCTCGCTGACAACAGCCCCGTGGAAGGGGAGGCCCTGCTGCCAGGGGATGTTTTACCCTTTACCAGCACCGCAAACTCCCGGGGTGGCTGGGGGAGCCCGGTGTGCTGAGTGGCACTGGGCAAGGTTTCTGTTGTGCTGCACTGCTTGCTAAACACCTTCCTAAAAAAGAGAAAAAGGGGAAAAAAGGAAAGCAAACAAGCTGTCCTCATTTGTATAAATAAAACAGTCTGTTTGATGAAGATTCATATGTATTGGTCCTTCCTTTTCTAATTTTAGGCTGTTGGTTACACACTCCAAGTAATCCTCACCCTTCAAGAACGCATAGGACTGAATATCCAGCAATAACTTCTCACCTGTCACACAATTCCCATTACACAGTGCCAGGCCCTGACATTTTCAAAAGCCGTCGTATACCTGAAGCGTGAAATAAAACCCTGTTTGGCAATACCTGTTTGCTTGCTTGCCATCATCTTCCAGTCAATATTGCCAGTGCTTACGAGACGAGCATTCTGCTTTGGCTCTTCCCTACTTTTTATGGCAGGGATATTTTTCTATGTAGGCTATAAAGCAATGAACAACTAACACGCAACAAAATGTCAGCCTTTCAAAAGAGCCCTTCCTTGTTTATATTACAAATCTGAGCATAAAATCCTCTCTAAAAACACAGGTGCTAATAATACGTAAATCTCCAAACTGGGTCTCTTGTAGAAAAAACTTCAGAAAACGAGGTAAAGCACGCACAAAAGGAAGGCGAGCGATTTCTGACTCAAGTCTTCCAGTACAGTTTGCAGCCCCAACAGCACAAACACTGACACCCAGACTGGGCTAACACACAAGAAACGGAAAGCGAAACTGCCCAATTTACTCAGTAAATCAAACTGAACAGTGGCAAGGGGCTTTTTCTGTTTGTTTTTGAAGAGATCACTGCCAGCGTAATTCAGCAGCACTGCCCCTGCAGCAGGGCAAGCTTCAGCCTCCCACCCAGGACCACGACTCAGCGGGAGCAAGGGGAGGCTGCAGCAACACTGGCTTGTCATCAGCACCGACATCAGCTTGAAATTCATGTTGACTTGCAGGCTCATCATTTAAAATTCACAGCTTCACGCTCCCAAAGCCTGGATCTCTAGCTCCTGGAGCCTTGTGTTTCAATAGGAAACAGACTTCGTATTTTAATTTTAATCAATACATCTCAAATCTGTCAAGTCACAGAAAACAGTTTACATATATAATCACGAAGAGATGAAACCCCAAAGGCAAATAAAATAGAGCTGGATTTAGGCCTCAACTTTCAAAGTTGTACCTTGCCTTCAACAGTACGGTGCTATTGAATTTTAAGAAAGTTATTAAAGTTTAATAAGGTACAATTGTTAATGGCTGGCAAGATGATTTTAGAAAAAAAAAAAAGATATCTGGTCTTTCCGAAAATAGGTTTTCTCCTTTTCTTGCATAGTTGCTTATTGCAATGGTTGCCAGAAAGGATAAAGTTCTGGCAGATATTTTACAAACAGTCTATCAAATAAATCAAAAACCACAACAAGAACATCCACAGAAAAGTGTCACAGGTTGTCAAAATACAACCTGAGCTTGAAGGTTGCCAAATCTTAAGAGGTTTTTGTATTTGCTTTACAACTTTTAATATCGGTTACTAAAACTTCTGTTGCCTAATAGATATTCCTACGTTTTGTTCTATTTACAAAGTGAAAACACTGCAAATTAAAAGAGTTAGGCAGATACAAAGCAAAGTTTCAGCTGAATATATAGGACTTCTTTTGGCAAGAAGGCGCTGAGGGCTAGTGGCAGAACAAGCAATCACTGCTACGTCAAGCTGCCAAAATTCACTTAGGCTATGGGCTGACCTGCATGCAAATCCAGCCGTGAAATAGAACTGAAGAGCTCAGGGCGGACTTGAACATAAGTGCTTCGGTCCCACTCCAAACCACGGCAGCGCTCCCGCGTTGCAGCAGCCTGCACCTACCCAGGGTAATTGCGGGGGAAGCCAGGAGCAGCCACTATCATCGCTTCAGCTATTAAGGCTCCTTAATGAAGGGTCTGACAATAACCCAGGTGGAACCAGTTCTCTCCTCACGAGGGCTTTAGCCATAATAAGCCCCTTGAACATTCCTGCAGTGTTTTCCAGAGATCTCACAGCATGAGGCTACTGACTGTGCTCTCACAGCCTTGTGAGGCAGGGATTAGTCAACTTTTTTTCCCCCCCCCTCCATTTAAATACAGATAAAAAAAAACTGAGGCAGAAAGCTAGCAAACGACTTCCCTGTGGATACACAGCTGACGAGCGGCATTCAGAATCCAGATCTTCCGGATTCCAGCCCTGTCATCAGCCAAAAGGCCATCATTATGAAGAAAGAAATGAGTCTGGTCTTATAAATAGCATTTGAATACAAGCCTTCCTAAAATCCTTGCAGGCAGTTGACCTTAGACACCAGCAGAGCAGCACCAGGGCCGCAGAGCTGGGGTCTGGTCCCTCTGCCCTCCGGAGCCCAAAAGAGATCAATCTCACCTGGCCACCTCCGCCCGGCTCAACGTACCAAGAAACAATAAAACTGCTGAAAAATATAGCGTGTTCTTCTAAAATCACCCAGAGGACAGGAAAAAGGGACAGTAGACAAGCTTTAGCCAGTGACTTTCTTCCTACTGTATTCGGAGGCACCAAGCGAGCATTGTCAGACCGACAGACACACCACTGCAGCGCGCAGCCACAAACCCCGAATGGAAAATGGTCGCCAACACACCTGAAGTTTGGAGCGCTCGTCTAAGGTAATACTTGGCCAGCCTTTAGGATTGGAAATGCTTCTACTGTATATCACACATTTACTTGGATTTCCGCAGCTCTCCGATGCATGTTAGGTACATTCCTATTTATGGCATTCATGTAGCACTACAAAGAACAAGGTCCTTTTCTCGACCACAGCTTCCATCACCTGCAGCAGGTCTAATTCCCAGACTGCATTTCTTGCAGCACAATACTAAGCCCAGCGGTGATTCTGTAACAAAAAAGCCTCTAAACTCCGCTTCCGTAAGAGTCTAACCTGATTTGGAACTGAGTACTTTTTGGGAAAACAACCCTAAAATACAAAGTTGAAAATTGCAAAAGCAGAGTTAAATTAAAGTAACAATAAGACATTGTGTTGTAAAACAAACAGAAAAAAAAAATCATTCCAGTGGTTACTCATTTATTCTAAATTTAGATGTCTGCACTACTCCCTCCTACCCACCTGGGCCGCCATGAAGCCCCAAACATGAGAACTCTTCCTCTGCGGGAATAACCAAAAATAAAAAGCTTGGCGTCTCCTGTGGGGATCCTGCCTCCGAGAAAGCCACACACAAATTCACACAAGCAATTATGAGAAAACTGCCCAAGCAGAACAACAAGCTGGAACATTTTCTTGTTTCTATTCCTCACTTTAGGAGAAAAATGTGGTTACAGGCAGGAGAACTATAAAAGCCTCCTTTTTTGGTTGTCTGCGTCACAAATGAACACAAGATTTCTCAGTATGGAAACATGTGCCTCTAACACTTCAGCTAAAGGCTCAACTCTCTTAATGCAAAAGCAGAAGAGTCGAAATTCACTGCCTTCTCCACAGGATGACAAAACTCATTGCATTAGCATGCATTAAAGCACCGCCTGACTGTGGCAAAGCGGATGAGACCTGACTCTTAACAGAGACTGTTTCCATCCCAGCTCACATTTAGGTCTCAATTATCTTATCTGCTCTGCCACTCGCATACTTTCCAGATGTTTTCCCCCCTCTTTTGTAAGAAGTTTAGAGTTCACATCGAAACTCCAACCAACATTAAGATCAGAAATGTTACAAATTAAAATTTATTCGAGGCTAATGCTTTTTAAAGATACTCTATGTGCAGGTTAAAACTGGGAACCAGAATTAGCTGATGTGCTATGTGAGCTTTAATAAAAGCAGTATGTTCTGCAAGGGAAGAGGGAATATTTTCTTGATTTCAGCTCATTCAAATGGTTTAGGTCACCGATCAGTTCATCTGAAGTTGAGAAACTGCTTAAGAGTTGGGAGGGGAAAAAAAGCCTGTTTTCCTTTTCCAATCTATGACTAAGAATGAGGCAAGCAAAGGGAGGATCTAAGATCCTGAAGGCGATGGTAACAAGAGGTCATTAGTTAATTCCCTCAACTATAGATAACACTTCCTTTTACTAAATGAGATCAGTTTTTAATGATGTCAAATCTTCCTCCCCCCTTATGGTTACAGCATACTGAAACTGCATCTGAACCACTCAAAATAAGTAAATGCACAAGAAACAAAAGCAGCACCACATTTGCCATAAAGTTTGTTTTAACCAGTACTTCAACGTTTACAAGTTAGAGTTAAGTTTTTCTTTAGGAAAAAAAAAAGACAAATGCAAACACCATTCTAAGGTTCTTGTTTATTGCTCAAATCATTTTCAAAAAGCTTCATCAGCGTACTCTTAAAACCATTTATTATCAGCATTACTACAGCACCTGTGAGCTCCAGTAACACTGCAGTAAGAGCTGCAAAGCCACAGCAGAAGTGGTGCCTGCTCTGAAGAGACGATAATCACTTGAAAGATGGATAGTTAAGAAACGCAGGAGAGCACAAGGAAACGCACGACTGGAATTTATGATCTCTCCACCTGCTTTCGTACACTTTCCCTTGTGCACTGGGAGAATCGAGGTGTGCATTTACTCCCTTCACCCACTGCACTGAAAAGAAAACAAACCTCCCTAAGTCATACAAAGCCCAAACAAAAAACAAAACCACCAGAAGGAAGATGTTTTGGCTAGTAAGACAGGAAGAAAACCATATATTTATACATTCTTAATACCTCTACTCCCCACAAGAGACACAAAAGATTTCAGTTTTTCAGCTGTCATCTGAAAGAGCAAGACTGAACCATAAGAAAATAAAGACCCTCTGGATGGCTAAAAGGCTGGGTGAGCTGTCAAGGTAATACAATTCAAAGCTGGTTTAGTCCCCCAAAAAAGAAAAATCACATCTCTTAATGAGACATCCATTGAATTCATACATTTGCTGCAGTGCAACAGCAACAAACAAGTTTTGTAAGAACGCTGTTTTCATTTAAAGGAATTATTTGAAAAATTTACCACTACAACACAGCGCATGCAGTACAAACCGTCAGCCTGAGTTGTTTACAAAGCTTTCTGCCCAGCATTAGACTAAAAATCCAAACTTTTTGCTGTGTAATAAATCAAATCAGTGCTCTGCGTCTAACATTTTTCAGCAGTACCATATGCTACGTACTCCCATATGTTCCATTACAAGGAAGAAAAACATCATCTCAACATGAATCATCAGTGACTATATTCTTGTAAATCTGGCTTAAACACTCACAGTGTGCGAGGGTCACCCTAAATAAATCTGCTCAATTTTATGCCAGATTCTCTGCAACAGAATCTCAGATCACCTACTGAAAACGAAGGGGAAAAAGAGATTTAACGTAGAAACTGAGCACAAGATTTGCACCTCTACAGAAGTAGACTCACCATGCACAAAATTTGGCACAGGTTCATCGATTCCAATGTAATAAGGATGTCTTGCTCATAAAATGATGATAGTATCTGGTAGCCATAACACCTTTCATCCCAAACAGCTTAACATAGGTGAAAAGGCACACACTATACGTGAGCTTCATTCTGCCCAGTGCCGAAATGCAGTTACTCTGGATCATTGCATCTGCCACGCACTGTATCACAGTAATTCTGGAGAGCAGTTTGCGAGAAAACTAAAAACCAAGCCACAACAACGTGGGCTTTTGAGGCTAGAGGGAAGGGTATGTAGGCAGCGTATAGTTTCCTAGACTAGAATTTATCCAGGATGGTGGGGTTAAGGTCTCCACTCTCACAGGGACAATTTCTTAGACCAAATACAAGCAGCTTGCTCTCTTCCCGAAGGCGGTACAACCGGCAGCACAAAAGCTGCTTGTACTGAAGCAAAGTCACAAAGGTCTGAAAGCACGGCACACCAAGGTCACCATTCGCCCTTCTGTTGAGGAATTACTCAGTCTCGCCCCAACATCACAATTAACAAACGACAGCAGAATGGGGTGCAACTCCAGGTGAGCTCACTACTGACGAAGAAGTGCTACTGATGAAGATTAGTTCATCTCTATCAGCTAGGTTCTCTAACTCTGCACAATTAACCCCCATGATCCAGGTGTGCCTAATTATACTAATGTTCAGAAAGACTGATTGAAATGAACGTGCCAGACAAACTGTGAGAATGTCCTTATTTGAAAGCCTCTTGCAGCTAAGCAGTAAGGCATGCAACTGCGCGTTCCCACATAACTATTGGTTTCATTAAATTTGAAATAAATCAGAGTCCATTTTGACCTAATATTCAGGGTGGGGGAAAAAAAATAGTAATTACATCAACATCAAGCTATTACCTGTTCAAGGGAATAAGCTTACTTCATTAACAACTCAGACAAACTTGTTTTGTAAGCTCCCTATATTAAATTTGAAATTTCCCTGTCCCTACCAATCAAACTAACAATTTCTTACACAAAGGGAAAGTCCAGTAAGGCAACACAGACACCAGGATGAGTACATAAACATGAAAACTTCCAAACTGCTCAATTAAAATGCATTCTTTTGCCATCCCCAGTACGAACAAGCTTATCCAAGACACCTAGACAAAATAATCTCAAAAATCCCTTTGAATTCACACAGATTTTTTTAAAATACTAGCAGTACTCTAGGTTTTAATTTCCAATCTGAGAGCAAAAGCTACTGATCTTCACAAACATACATTTTTTCATATTTCCCACATGTAATAAAAATTAAAGACCCATCATATAGTTCAACAGCACACGCCATGTCAGAAGCATTAGTCTCTAACGCTGTGAATTGGGGCTTTAGAAAGATTCAGCAGAAGCTGCCACGGTATCACAAGTAACAAGGAGGGCACTCGGATTTCCAACATCCCTCAGTAACTCAGGAGATGCAAGACCACACCCAATTAATTTACTTTAATTTCTATTTCAACTTTCCTCCTCACTAATTAGGAACTGAGGTTCACATAGATTACAGTTCCTGACATGCAATCCCGATGAGGATTTTAAGTGGTGCGCACCATACATTCGAGTTTCACGTGCTGTAACGCGGCCGCGGCAGACCGAAATGAGAAGTCCGAATGCCTGCTACCTGTGAACAGGATGAGAGATTTCCTTCTTTTTACTCAAAATATCTAAGGAACCATAGATTAATCAGATCAGTACTTTCTAAGGTATGCTTCACCCTGTAAACTAAAACAAACCTACCACAGTGATGTCAGAGACCGATAACGAGACAGTGTCAGGAAAACTCACCGAGCTACCCTTGAAAGAACTAATGAACAAACGGGCGCAATGCAATTGCATAATGTTTATTACACAGCACTAAGCCAAAGGCAATCAAATCATTCTGGTTGAATCAATGGCCTTCAAATAAGGAAGCAGTTTGAAAATAATAAGCATGAAATAAAACACTCTTTTTGGCTTACTACTTTTTTCTTCCTGTTGTGTAAAAGCACATCTATTAAAAAAGCTGAGCGAGTGCTGAATTCTGGGTTTCTGCCCCAAATCCCCTGACCCTCCGCTTTGTGCGGGCAGCTTCACGGGCATCGCTGCCCCTCTCCTCCCCTGCCACAGAGGGTTCCTGAAGAGCCTGTGGTAGCCCAGCACACCCCAAACTAGCTGCAAATAAACGGGGTTTTCTCCTGCAGGAAAGGCAGCTGGTTAATCAGAAAAGACAGAGCCCAGTTCTGTTAAGAGACCACCCCATCCTGCAACACGTTACAAAAAATAAGTTCAGCAACAGAAGCCTGTTGATAACAAGTGGATATTTAGAATGTACATAAGCAGATATATCTCATCATAAATAGTTTTGTCTTGCAAAGATTTTTTTAATTAATGAAGGTAACAAATTGAGATGGAAGTACACACAGAGAATTACTGTAACACATTACAAAAGAATTAGTTTACAACCTGAAAACCTTCACATTGGGAAGACGGAAACAACCTAGCTCACGTTTTTCCTCAAATCAGATGTTAGAGGAAGTTATCTGATAAGCTGTATGTTAAGTCATGTGATTCATTATTGGGTAAATAAGAAATGTTGATTTGACAAAACATGAAAAAAACCATACATTAAAACAGTTATGAACAGTTTGCAGCTTCACTGTGGGTACATAAAGCCCTGAGTTGTCATACGTGTTAATTTTAATGTTAAAAAAGAAAGTTTGTGAACAGGTATTTACATTTAAAACACCCCCTATACTGTTTCGATGCTCCTTGAGAGCTCAGAATTAGCTAGCTACCTGAAGTAACGCAGCTTTGAGGACAAACAGAGAAGAACAAGCATGGTATTATTTCTCCATCAACAATCCATTAGCACAACAGAAGAGCAACCCATGTCCTCTAACATATCTCCTACCTGATTTATTAAACTAACGACCACTAGCGAACAGGCTACATCATCCCAAGCACTGTACAACTAACCAACATTAACGTTTTGTTCAAAACACGTAGGCAGACCTCCAAGAACAGACGGGAGCCCCCAAACATGAGCACCGTAAACCACCGTTGGGTGTCAGACCCCTAACTTTTAACCACGCCGTGCTACGTAACAGCTTCCGCAGACGAGATAAGGAGCGCACGTCCCCCACCGATACCGAACCCCGCGGGGTTGCTGCCCGGATCGCAACCGGGTGAGGCGGGCAACGCGCCCCGAAACCCTGTGGGGCAACGAGCGGAGCTGAACGCGGGGCTCTGCCACGGCTGGGTGAGCCCTCCTGCTTCTGCACCGCGGGGAGGCCGTACCAGTACCGCCTGTCCGCCTGGTTTTGAACAACCGTGGCAGCTACCAGCGGGCTGGGCGCGCACCGACAGCACCGGCGTTCACCCACCGGAGCGCGACAGCCCGTGGCAAACCCGTGCCCCGGTCTGGGCGAGCGGCCGGGGGAACCCTGCGG
>VXAA01005085.1:170257-224493 GCA_013399115.1 Anseranas semipalmata
CGGGGGCGGGTTTGGTGGAGAAGAGCTCCACCAAAAGAGAGGAGAAAGTGTGGAGTGAAGTAAGGGGGAGCAGGAGGGCGTTAGGGGTTTTGTGGGAGGCTTGGGAAAGCGAAGAAGAAGCCAAAGTAAAACCCAGAGTGTCCTGGGGTACAGGGTGCGTCAGGTAATGTGCAAGGGAGATGAAGAACGGCTCTGACACTACCTGGTGCTCTGCCAGCAAAACTCCCCCGTCAGGGCTGTGTCTCGTGAATGAGGAGCTGGAGCCGCACCTGGAGATCCTCACGGGTGGTAGCAGCTGTGTCGCTGTGGTGCTCGCGGTGGCTGTGCGCAAGCAGACTGAGTATGGAGGTCCTTTGTGGTCACCTAGACACCGGAATGTTTTTCTTCAAGTTAAAATTCTGTTTTATCTTTGTGTTGAATTTTAATATATAAAAAGCTTAAGGTTTTTTTTTCATAGCTTAAATCAAACCTTTCTCAGGCTTTTCTTTAAAGACTGATGCCCCTGTCCATGCACAGGGAATATAGCTGTGGGTCAGGCTGTGCGGCTGTGGGTCAGGCTGTGCGGCTGTGGGTCAGGCTGTGCGGCTGTACCTTTCTGTCACAACCCCAGCCTGGAGAAACCGACCTCTCCTTGGAGGTGAAGTGTATTCATTTTTGACTACCCGAGTCTCATGAAAAGAAACGTGGAAAGGAATAGTTGAAAGCTAGCGGTGCTGTGCTGGTTTATTTTATAGCTTATATTATCTGTTATAAGATCAGGGCTATCTTTATATATTAGTGCTGGTCTTTGCTATGTATGAATGTCAAAGTACTTCTGTGCAGTGTGTAGCTGAGGAGTTAAATTCAGATCATAGCAAATAACGTGTTATCTTTAGTGAGACCTTTATGGTAAATCATAACAGCACCTGGTCGTAGTGTTTTTGTTTGGAGCGTTTCGGGTCAAGATGCAGAGGCATTCTGAACCAGTTAGAGCTGTTTCTGTCGTTGTGTTCCATACAGGATATTATTTCCTGGATGAAACTACAGGAAGAAGTCTGGGAAACGTTCTTCAGGGTCCTAGGATTGTGTTACCATCTCGCTTTAGCACTTTAGAGCACTAATGTAGACTCTGTTGTCTTAAACTGGGAAGAAATTACTAGAGTATCTCAAGTCAATGTTACTTGAACTCGATGTAAGCTTCATTGCAAATCTACTGGTGGATTTATGTGGAATAACTTGCAGCTGCAGGAAAGAGATAAGATGGTTCGATTCAGTTCTGAACTTATCTCTGCAGTGGCCTATCTGGTTATGTATTTGAGGTTAAATTGCCTGAGTGGGGTTTTTTTTTTTTAGTCATTTACTATGTCTTTTTAATGCTGCTTTAGTTCTAACAAATCCTTCTTTACCTCATTTAGATACTGAGGATGCTAGTGAGACTGACCTGGCAAAACATGAGGAAGAGGACTTCGTAGAAATGAAAGAACAGTAAGTAATCTATTCTAATAAAAAGTAATTTTGATGTTTTGGGGAGGGGGGGTTGTTTTCCTTTTGCATGAAGCTTTGCAATGCCTTGGGGCAAGATTTGGGTTTTTAAGTTTCTACCCGAATGTAATAGCTAATGAGTACATATATTTCTCTCTCTTCAGTTACTTTCTCAGTTCAAGAGACAAAGCGCTGTTTCAAACAAAGAAATAGGTACAGGTCTCTGGGAGCAGCTCAGTTTTGCTGCAAATGAATCCCTCTGCAGGCAGATCCTTTAAAGAAAACAAAGGATCTTCTTGATACAAGCCACACAAGAAGCAAGATGTCTATTAAAGTCCCTTAAGCAGCAGAGTGCCAGTCTTGACCAGGAGGAGTGGCTTTTGGGGGACTTGAAATAGTTTCTCTTAATGTTAGGGTGTATTTGCAGCATTTTGTGTTTTTTCTTACTGGCAGAGATGTGTTTTTCACACAGGTCAGGAAGACTTGGCCTGTGTTAAACCACAGATACGTGAGAAAGGAAATGCAAGTCTGCAACGGCACCAGGAATAGACTTTGGTTTTAATTTTGGTTTTGTTTTGTTTTTTCTTTTCGCGCGTGCTGGAGATTTTTTTAATGTAATGTCAAGATCTATGTGAAGAAATGCCTTCTCTTTTATAAGTAGGAAACTATTACACAAATACCAAGACTTGACAAAGTAGCAGAATGATTCTATTGTAAAGTTTCTGGTGTCTGTAGATCTAAATGTCACGACAGGTTTCCCCATTAAAAATGAATAAAATAAGTCCTGTTTTTGCTGAACTGCTATGGAAATAATTGATTTGAGTGCATTGTAAAACTGATGGGGCTGCAGGTTTTTTAGACAGAATGATAATCTTTCATTTGAATGACAAATATTCTTTTACTTGTTTGTTTTCTGAAGTTCTTCTGAAAAAGTTTTTAATTCAAAGTAAATGCATTGTAACCAAAGCAGATGGTGAAATAAGCCATGTATGTTTTTTTTGTAATGTAAAGTTGTGTGTTCTCTACCTTTGCAGGATGTATCAGGACAAACTGGCATCGCTTAAGAGGCAATTGCAACAATTGCAGGAAGGTAAGCTTTGGAGTGGGTAGCTTTTTTCTAAGCAATTTTCAGCACTCTTTAAAACTGAGATTTGGGTGGAGAACAATTGCAGAGGTCGTAGAAGGATGAGGATTTTGAGATTCTTCACTGACGGAATATTGGCTCTCTGTTTTGCTGCTTATGGAAAAATATCAGCTACTTTCCATCCTTCTTCCCTCTAAACAGTTGTAGTTAAGCCTCTGTGTAGTACAGTAAGCATTTCTTAGAAGTAGTCTTTTTGCTTTCTGAGAAAACAGGGAAAATGGTTATCAAAATAAGTTAGAACTGTAGTTTCCTGATTTCAGATGTTACTATTTGTGTTTCAAGCATATTGTAGCATATTGCCCTTTGAGGAAAATTTAATACAAGGAAAAATTAAAATTGCAGTTGAAACCCACAATTTATTTCAACTAGGTACTCTTCAGGAATATCAGAAAAGAATGAAAAAGTTGGACCAGCAGTACAAAGAAAGGATACGAAATGCAGGTAAGCTGAATTTCTTTCAAAGATGCTGCAGGCACCTTAAATGAACAATTTTTGTAACACCTGGAAAAAAAATAATGGTAATTCTGTCCTTTAAAGAACAGGAACTTGCTGGAATAAAGGGTTTTTCCCTCTCTGAGGGTAGACTGTAGGGGTTTTTTTTTGAGTGCATGAAGCCTGATGGAATCTCTTGTTGGTTTTTTTTTTTTTTTAAACAGTTTACTGAACACCAATAAACAGTTTTAGTCTTCATTTCTGTGAAATAGCGCAAGTAAAAATGTTTCATTTTTGTCTGGCATCATGCCTAACCTGCGGTCTTCCACTTTGGCTTGTTCTTTCAGGCAGCTTGTCTGAAACCTTCAGGTGCACTGTTTCTTTCTGTTTACAGGAACAGAAAGTTAGGACTGCCTGCTTTCTCAGAGATCTTTTTCGTGCCCCAGAGCAATGACTACAGAGGGGCGGCTGCTGAAGCTGTTACTCTATATGGCCGTGACGCTGAATGTGCTGCCTGTACTTGCTGTTCTGGCTCTCTGTTTCAGGAGTGCGGGCCCAAGTTAATATTTAAAGTGCTTAGCTCTCAACCCTTCTTGGTAGCCTTTATTGTGTTACTGCGGGGAAATGGCTTGGAAACCAGATCCATTTGCTTGCCAGGCTTCTTGTTCTCTTTCCAGTAGTTTCTAATCTTGGATACTGAAGCAGGGCCTTTTATAGAAGCTGTTATATGGAAATAGGAAATGCAACTGTTTTTCCTTTAGAAAAGTTGGGTGAATCCTGTAATGCCTGGACCATTATACTGGGAAATAAGACAGGCAGTGGCAGTTGTATGATGCCTAATGTATTCCAACCTTTCAATAGTGCAAGTTATCTCATTCTAAAAGTGCTTGGGATAGTAAAGGATTTGCTTGAAGAATTTAAGTGAGTCGAACTACTTCTGTCTCCAAGGAATCTGTCTTCTGAGATGAATTTCGTGTACGTTAGAGTGGCATTCTAGTAATATTGGGATGTTTTGATAAAATTAAGACTAACTGCAAGCCTATGTTTCTGGCTAGCAAGGACCATTGCTGCAGCATCATATTTCTTCCACAGGAGGGCAGATTGTGATAACTTTGAATTTTATGGTAAAAATCCAACTGCTTAATATTACAGGAAGAATGGTCTTTTGTGTTTATCCCTCCCATGTTGAGAGTTGTTTTTTGTTCTGTTTTTTTTTTTTGAGAATTCACATATTAAAACAATGGTTTAGATTTACCCATATATGATTGCCTCCATAATGGAAATACTGCTTCCTTGCTCAAAAGTTAGAGCAAACAAAAGCTCACCCCCAACCTTCCTCGGGAGGTCATTAGCATTTTGGGCATCTGTCTTGTTTTTTAAAATAATTCAAAAAAAGCACAGTAATACAGGGATACTACTGCAGTCTTCTGTAAAGATCACAGGCTTCAGTAGGTTTTGGAAAAGTTTTTACTATTTCAGTTAAGTGCCAAAGCTTAATATTCTGGTGAAATATGGTGGCTGAATACTGAGGACTGATCAGGTACCTTAGTTTGCTGTTCTTGACATTACCCTGAGTGAAAATTTTTTGTGCAGTGTGTCCTCCAGGAAACACAGGAAGGGTCCGATCCTGCTTGAGTTTAAATTATTAGGAATTGCACAAATATCAGTAGTAGGACTGTTTCACACCCAGAAATACATTAGCCTCATCCGTGTGTCTGACTTGAACTAAGTTTTTGCCATATGTTAGAACTTAACCTTCAGTGACATACAGCAATTTCCTTGCCTGTTTTCTTGGACATAAACAGCCTGAAATCAGACACTTATGAGTTCTGCAGCAGTTAAATTAATCTGCTTAATTATTTGTGAACAAGTCATTGCTGAAATTCCTAGAATTGATCTAAACTGTGAATTTTTGCCAGCCATACATCCAGCTATGTGTTTCAAGCTTCTGTCTGGAAAATTTGTATCTAGAGTTAATTTATTTCAATGAATAATTCAACTGGAAGAAAGATGGACTATGTACTTAGTAGTGATGGAAATAGTAGTTGATCTGAAAAGAATGGCATGCTGCTGTGTAAGCTTTGCAAATCTGCTTGACTATCTGTAGAAAACTTCAGTTAACAATGTATTTTTTCATGGCCACATTATCTTCAGCATAAAACTGCAAAGTGAGGGTAGAGGCGAGATGATTATGTACAATTTTGGCTGCAGTATCAAATGACTTAAAATGTTAAGGAAGTAATTTTGTGCATCTTTCAAGATAATAAATTGAGTCTTTCTTGTCTTTCAGAACTGTTCCTCCAGCTGGAAGTAAGTACTCTTAATTTATCAAAAACCATGTTAACTAGATGGAAGGAGTTAAACTTGCAGTTTCATTAACTAGACTTGAGCTTGTTTTCTGTTTTTTTTCTGTAGTGTTGTTACAGTTGAGTACAGAATAGTGTTGATATTACCTCTAGTAACTTCCAGACTGTCATTAAAATAGAATTAAAAAAAAAAAAATGTCTTAGGCTGCTGTATGCTGGCTGTGCATTTGGTTGTTTAAAAAGGTTGTTTAAGCTTGCTTGAGGTGATAAATGATAGTGATTCGTAAATCTGAAGAGCTCTCTGCTAGAGGCTTGATATGGCATGCACCATTAAAGTGGGTTTAAAAAAAACTAGTTCTTTTTGCTGATAATAGCTCCGCTTGCTTAGTCATTTTTAGATGGTTTTCTGTTTGTATTATTTAAATATTGATAATCTGTAGAACTAGCTATAGCTTTGAGCTGAAAAGCTAATCAAAACACAGCAGTTGTAAGAAGGTGTTTCTAAATCACTGATTTGGGACATTGGTTCCTTAGCTAACCCTTTTATCTTTTGGTTTGCATTAGACAGATCAGGTGGAAAAAAATTATGTCAAGGAAAAGAAGGCAGCAGCAAAGGAATTTGAAGATAAGAAAATTGAGCTTAAGGAAAATTTGATTGCAGAGTTGGAGGAAAAAAAGAAGATGATTGAGAATGAGAAGCTAACCATGGAATTAACAGGAGGTAAAAACAAGATAGGCATTTGTCATTTGTCTTCCCTACTTCAGTACTGCTTAGAAAAAAAGACTGAAAAAAAAATAGCAATGCTGATTTATACAGACAGCTAGTCTGGCTCTAAAACTTTCCAAATGTCCACAGATGTAGAACACAAATTGGTGGTCTTTTAGTGAGGGGTGCAGTTCGTAATAAAATTCAGTGACCTGAATTACTAACAGGTAAATCAGAAAAGTGTCAGTGAAGGAACAGAGTGGACAAGCTTTCTTATTTACTTTTTCTCCCTTCAAGACACAAGAAACTGATGAGAAAACTTGGACTTTGTTGCATAGTCACAGTCAGTTACTTGGATTTGGAACATTAGTAGGCTTGCAGCTTGGTGCGTCTGTATCTGAGTGGTTGTCTCTCTTCTGTAGGTTTTGTTTTGGAATATTTGGGAATTTCTCTGGTAGTACCTGATCATGGGGTTCTCCCTTCATTGGTGCGTGTTGTGAAGTCTGAGGTGTCTTTTTTACTACTGTCAATGTAATACATTTTCATAGCTTAATTACGTGCCTTTACCAGAATGGAGCTGTAAATCTTTCAAAGTAGAAGGCTAGAGGCTACGTAACTGAAAATTATCTCAAAACATTGTATAGAAATTTATTTCCTATAATTAATGACCATTACTGTTTAAGCGGATTGTATGTGCATGGCCCCAAATCCTTATAGGTCTTTATCACTTCAGTAAGAAGTAGCTTAGAATTCTTAGGATTCTGGAAAGCCCGATAGTTGTCTTTGGAAGGACCATGTCAGTCCTCAGTTCTGTAGCAGACCCATAGCCAGGCTGGGATTGGTATCCTCCCTGCAGCAGGCTCAAGGCAGGAATTTACTTTGCACAGCTAGCATCTTGTATTTCAGACTGTAGGAAGAATGCAGTGTTGCTGTACTATTAGCAGCTGGTGCTTGAGCAGAGATGCAGAAAAAAGGCCAGCTGGGAGAAGATGCTGAGCACCAACAGCAAAAGAAAGTCTTTAATTGTTTCTCCAAGCAATCATCTTGAGCTATGTGAAGAGGGAGGGATTTGAGTACAAGACAGCTAAGTCTGTGGGTTGGCTGTTTTTTTGTTTGTTTTTTGTAATATAATTCTGGAAAATATCATGAGGTAAATTCTTGTGGTGATTGCTAGACTTCATAAGATTCTGCTGGATGCCGGGTCAGACTCGTGCCTGAAAACTAAACTCCTGTGTTTAGGTTTATAGCTTCTTTTAAGATGTTTTTTTGAGATGCTGCTGGAGAACAGTATTTCTTATGTTAAATCATACAAAATTAACTAGTTGTTTCATTGTACTTACCATGGCTTCCCTCCTCATTTCCCTAAATTGTGATGGCAGTAGGAGCCAATGTATTTTAACCATTTTTGTTACTGAATTCTTCTAGTGAACACCTAGCAAATGTTCCTGCTTTTCCATTAGGCTGGTGTGAAATGTATTTTCATGATGCCCTACTCTATATGCATGGAAAAGGTCATCTTTAATTCCTGTGATCTGGCAATAAAACTATTAGGGAATTCCACAATATTGACCTAACTGGTGGTACCAGGTTTTAAACTGTCATTTTTTTTTCCTCCAGTAACAGATAGTTAAGAAGCTAAAGGAAGGCAAACAAAGGTTGAAATATGCTACTTAAAGCTGGTAAAATAGATTTCAGTTAGCTGCATTTGTGTCCAGACACTGGGAAATGGGCATTAAATGGACAGATTTCCTTTACGAGGCCACTTGGTGCCTTGGCAATGCTCCTGTCGATAACGGACGTGGTGAAGTTACAGCAGTAATTAACCTCCTTCACAGGTTGTGCTGCTCTGATACTGAACCAAAGGTCTGATTTGATTTCCTTACAAAAAGCAACTCCCTCACTTTACGGACAGATGTTGGTTGTGTTGCTGAGGCTTGTCCATGAATTAGACTTTTTTTATCTTTCTTTCCTAGTATCTACACAAGTCACGTAAGCTAATAATTTAATTAGTGTTCAGAAGTGAGAAATAAAACCTGTTTGGACATAGTTGAGTGCTGTTGGCTTTGTGCAAACCGTTAGCGCTAATCTGGTCTGGAAAACACCTTGTGCTGTGCTGGTTCCCTGATAGTGTTTTTTTGTCTGTTTGTTTCAGTATGAAGTCTAGTCTGATCTTACAAACTGTCTGTGCCTTAGCCTTAACTTTCTTACTGTTATTCCAGGCCTATGTTCCCTGACTACTAAGTTGGCATACAGTGCTAATCTTGCAAGTAGATTTTCATTAGGGGATCAGGATCTGAATAAGTCTTACCTCTGGAAAATCTGGATACCAATGTTCTAAGAATCTGGAGGAATCCAATTTCTCTGTCAGCGGGACAGCTGTTAACATCAGGATTGGGATTTGCAGAGTTGAAGGGAGACTGAGGAGGAGTAAAAAGAGGTGTTTAGTAGTAGTGTGTCTGATCTGGGGGCCTGATCAATTATTCTCAGGAAAATATGTCCCCCCCACTGTTGTATGTCCTGAAGAGAGAAGCTGTTTCATCAGATACAACTCTGGGAAAAGGCACATAAATAACTGTGGAGAAGTGATCTGTTCTCTGTGTGCGTGTGCTAGACCTCCCTCATCTCCTTCCTTCCAGACCAGCAGAAATGCAATTTGATTCCTTTAGAAGTAGCAGATTTCGTTGTGAATGTGTGCTGGAGGCTAAGAAATAAGAACCCTGGAGCCTGTGTGGACTCAGGGGTTCTTAAAACCTACAGAAGCTCAGTGCGTGCAAGAATGCTAGCTGGCAGCCTGATGGATAGGCTGCTTTGTGAGTGTCAGGTCTCCCCTGCAGTTTCCGTAGGTTACAGCTGGTGTCTCCTGGAGCATTGCATAGTGTGGTTTGCAACTGTTAAGCCTCATGCAAGCCTGTATTTCAGGTTAAATCTGTTGGTACTTGAGCAGCTCTTTGAAACTTTCTGCATAAAATTTTCATGAATCTCTCAAGAATGTCAAAGCTCTTCAGTTCTTTCACAGTAAATGGAACACTTTCAAACTATTGTTTTCTGAAAACTTTCTTTGGTGCTAACTTTCAGCTGACTTGTCACAATTTAATATACAGGACGCTAAGATAACAAAATTGATATCCTTGCCTTATTCGTGTTTTAAGCAATACAGATACCAGCTCTGTGACAACTCATTTCAAATTTTTCTTTAAAAAAGGTGGAAAAGCCTATTCGTCTTGGCTGCATATCACCTTGAGTAAGTGCTTCAAACACCTCTTTTGAGGCTCTTGTAAATCAATCTTAACAAACAAGAAGGATGGCTTCCTTTCAACACAGTAACTTATGTCTTCAGTGTCTACAGAGCTATTAATGTTCAGTGTTTTTCAGTCAGCTTTGAATTGTAGAGAGGTTTCCTTTGGCATGCTCTTGGTGGGTAGCACTTCAATTTTATTTTTTTAATCTTTTATCATAATATCTGTTCCCTTGTGCAGAATGGTCATCGTTGTTCACCCTTGAGATAAGGAGAAAAGTAATTTGATGTGTTTTGAACACATCAAAACATTGACGTATTGCTGCTCAAGGATGTAGCATCTAGAGGGAGCCACAGAAGCTTCATATACATAAGTGCTATCTAGGATGTGATTCATGTGTACTTAAAGATAAGCAAATAATTCTCAGCACATAGAAAGAGGTGAGATGATGCGTTTAGCATTTAAGATGTGGTCTCTTGCTTGCCAATTCAAGGTATCTTCATAAATTAAGGAATGATTTGTGAGAATTTCAGGGTAAAGCGGTTCAGTGAAGACTAGCTGTAGACATTTGGACAAACTGCAGTGCAGATAATGACTTGATGAGATGTTTCAGTTTTAGACGGATTCTGTCTTTTCCCCAGCACATAAGCTACAACTCATTTCCTAACAACTGTTGCTCTGGATGTTAAGTAGGTTCATCTTATAAAACATAATTTGAAACTTTTTTTTAGATTATCTGGATTTAAATCCTGTGTGTGTTTAAAATTACTCTGCCGGACTTGTATCAGTGTCAGTCTTGAATGCATTAACTATCTGTATTGCTTTGACAAATCTATTTTTCCAGCCTGAAGACATGCAAAAGAACAGTTGATTTGTAGCTGATGTTTTATGTGCTATTACCTATTCAAGCTTTGCTAGCAAGGAACTCCACGAACCCTGCCTTTAAGTGATCTGTTTAAAAGCAATTGTTTGGTATTAGCATGAAAGAAATTTCCCCTGAGCCCTTGTGGTTCTTCATCGTGCTTCGGTTACCTGTACCTGAAGGAGCTATTGAGTGCCCCCAAACCAACTGTGCAACTTCCAGACGACAAAAGCTGTAACCATGGCTTCACAACACTGATATTGAACAGCGACCTAGTGTAAGAGAGAACTTGTATTCACTGTCAGCAGTTCCAGCTTGGATGTTGGAAGCTATCATGAAAAAAATCCAATTTTCTGTGCAAAAGAGGAGAGATCATTTTCCTTGTGCCCTGTGTAGAAAGTTGCTGATTCTTACTCTTCTCCCTGTGGTCTTATCAGCTCTCCAACTTCATTATTCTACAGATTCTATGGAAGTGAAGCCCATCATGACAAGGAAACTGAGGCGACGACCAAATGATCCAGTTCCTATCCCAGACAAGAGGAGGAAACCTGCCCCTGATATCCTTTTACAGAATCGTTGGAGGGCTATTATATTTGCAGCCAGCATGCTGCCTGCAAGGCAAAGTGCATCAGTGTTGTTATGTATAGGAAAGAAAATGAGATGAGGTGCTGGATCGGATTTTTAATCTAGGAAATACTGAAGGACAATTTGTCATGTATGTTGTGTGATAAACTAATTTAGTACGGCTAGTCTTTGGAGATCTTAATAAGACAGTATCCTAACTTAAACTTCATAGGGTCATGAGATAACTTACGTAATTTTTTTTGTCAGCGACATTAGTTTGAATTCCTCTGGCAATTTTTTTACAAAGGAAAAACTTTAAAAGAACATTATACAGAACATTATACATAAATGTTGAGGCAATTGATTCCATAGATAGGAAATGGCTTTTTCCATGAGCCAAAGCTTTTCTCATTTCAAGATGTGACAAAACATTTGCCAGAAAGATCATATTTGTCGTATCAAACTAGTTTTTCCATTTCTGATAAAGGCTTTAGATATCTAATACAGAAAGACACATAGCAAAAGCAAGGAGTGCTAGATTTGTTTTTTGGGAAAAAAAAAAAGATGAAAATCAATCTTGTTTTCATATATCACAAGAAAGAGAAAAAATGTATATGTAATCCTTCTCTCCTGCCTTGTTGCATGTTTTTTATAATTAAAATGTTCTTTGGCTTCTGGAAATATGTGACAATGGGCACTTTTTCTGTTTGTATATTAAATTCACCTGGAAAGGAAGGCAATGATATCTGCTTTGCAGAGGTTTATTATTAGATTCCAAACTTGTTTGGCTTAGATTGAAAAATTTATCTTGTGACTCCTGAGTGACTCACATTTTCTGAAGGCAATATCAGACCTTAAACTTCTAGAGTTCGTGCAGGATAGTCATGAGCATCTCCACTTTTAATTAACCTATTTTTAGTTGGAGACTCTGTTCACTCTTTCTAAGAAGATGCATCGATTTATTAGTGCTCATATCTCATCTGAAATAAATGAGTTTTATAGCAAATATGACCTATTAATTGAGCATGATACAGCAGCCAGAGTATGAAACTCTATCTGCCTTTCCTCACTGGAGAAAAGATCCATCAGAACCAAAATCCTTACGATGTGGCCTGGTAATTGCATTAACTATATTTTAATACTTTGAATAGTTTTGACTTAACTGCTATCTTGAAGAAACACCATAGCTTAAAATTGGAAAGAGGGTCCAGCGTTTTGAGTATTGTTTTCTGTCTGTGCAGTTAGTTTTTTCTTATGTGGAATAGACATAGAAAGAGGAGCAGTAGAAAAGTAAAATATGAAGATGTGATAGTGAAACTATGCAAAATGACAGTGGAGTTCTAATAAGGTTATAATTTCTGTGTTCTGACATTTTATTTTAGTTTCAGAGCTTGTTCTCAGGTGAGTGGTAGGATCTTATTCGTCCTCATCCACACAGTGTGTTTTGTGTCTCTGGCTTTATTTTCTGATTCTATTTTCTCAGGGTTTTGTGGATTTTTGTCTATTTCTCTCCTCTCCCTCTCTCTCTGTTCCTGCCTACTGAGTTGCAAAATGCTGACTTTTTCCTAGATTTGGGTGGGATTCAGCTTAATTTTACAAAACATGAAGCGAGTCTGTTTCAGCTTCCAGATTTTTCATCTTGCGTTGCTGTAGAGAACAACATTGAAAATACTACTGTTTGATGCCTACACGAAGTAAATGTCAATGCACTAAAGGTTTTTCATTGGTGGTTATATGTGAATAAATTAAAATGATTTTGCACTGTTTGTTGGTAAATATGAGGCTCTTTGGAGATTAACTTGTATTAATTCATGTGACAAAAAAAGCTCAAGTATACCACCCTTATTAAAATCCAATGCAACTTTACAGAAACCTTCTGGCTTATGTTTAGCAAAGTGAAATGTCATTGACCTTTAATTTTTAGCCTTGCTTGTCAAGAGCTTATGGGAACCTTAATTCTGGATACCTCAGCTGAATTACTTGTTGACTGATGAGCAAATAATGGAGGACCTGAGGACCCTGAATAAGGTAGGGATTATGGCTTGATTTGTATTTCTTTATTTTATAAAGAGAACAGAGCTGTCTGTCTTGTGTTTCTATCTGAGATGTGGGACTATTTCACCCCAGTAGACTTCCTGAAGTAACAATAAAAATATTTAGCAAGATGGTATCTCTTCCCTTTTATTTTAATAGGTTTAATTAACCTAATTAAAATGACTGTCATCTGACAAAAGGTAACATTTTTACAGCCAAGTGATAAGCTATCTTAAGGAGCGTTTCTCTCTTCCTCCGCATGGCTGAACAGATGTTAACGCTGTTTTCTGCGAGATCACAGGCTGCCTCTGTTTCAGGCCTTTGTGGGTTTTCCTTTTTTTTCCTTCCCCAATCTTGCAATACTTCAAACCAGTTAGGGTGCAGTGTGTATGTTTACAATTCAATTTTTTTATAGATTTGATTATTCTACTACTTTCTTGCTAAATGCTTTAAAGATTATATGACTTCTTATACTAGAGGCTGCTCATTAAGGCTTTTGAAGATGGTAGTGGAGCATGCCTATTGCGGCAACTGTAGAGGTCTCTAAGGATTTTCTCCTGTATTTGGCATACCTCAAAGTTGGATCGTGTTGAAAGAATGGAGTGTGTGAGATGGATTTCGTTTGGACTCATTTTGGTGGACTCTCTGAATGCTCTGGAAAAGTTCAGTTTTTGACTTTTGGTATCATGAGACTGCCATAAACAGTTAAAGGTGTAGATAAACGTACTGTTCTGCTTTTGTTACGCCCATCAACTGTACATTAAAAAAAAAAAAAAAAACATTTAGAGTATGGCCAGGAAGAATATCTGAAGTTATTGCTCTAGCCTTCCTTGGCTCATGTCAATCTCTAACACTTCTTTGTTCTCTTTCCATGTAGCTTAAATCGCCCAAGAGACCAGGTGAGTTAGCGGTTGCGTTGGAACTTGCTCACAACCATGTTGTTTTGAACAGAGAATTATATTGTAGGCTTCTTGACTGTATAATTCCCAACTCTGTAATTTGACTATAATTATTTTGACTGTGTAATTGCTGTTCTTTGTGTAGTTACTGCGGCAAATGGGTGCTGTGTGGAGTCTCTCCATCTCTTGTTGGGGAGGGGAAGGGAGCAATATGCATCTTTAGCTGCCTGAAACGTTTGGGGAACGTAGGACAACTTGAAACATGAGGCAGTTGAGCTGTGTAAGAAGATTTTTTCGTTATGTTCAGATGCATCTGGACATCTTACCTGTTTGTAAGACAGATAGAGGATTGAAAACTTAGTTTCATGGTTTTAGCTCTCTACATGCTTCAGTACACTTTATGTCAAGACAGAGCAGTACTAACTTGCCTAAGTAATCCTGACCCTATTTTACTACTTTATTATGAATTAGAATTAGGTGAAAGACAATAACATCCTTGATTTTGTTTTAATTCTAACTATAAAAACTTCTTCAGATCTTTGTTCTATTTCAGTAAATGTTACAATTTATGGAAGCAAGGCAGAGGTTGAATTTTTCATCCCCATAGAGAGTATTTTTCTGATGGAAATTTAAGTTTGTAGCTTTCTGTGTGTTTTTTCTGCTTAACATGACCTTATTAATTGGGTTTCTGCAGTCAGATGTGCTGCTATATGGTGGACACGTGCTAGTCTTTAAATGGTCTCTCTTCTGTTCTCAGCATCTCCCTCCTCCCCTGAACACCTCCCAGCTACGCCAGCAGAGTCTCCAGCACAGCGGTTTGAAGCCCGGATAGAAGATGGAAAACTCTACTATGATAAAAGATGGTAAGTCCTGGTAAATTTCTGTTTTTAATCAGTCTGAGCCTTGTTTTGTGAAGACACAAAGGCTGCAAAGAGGAATTGCTTTGAAAGAATTTGAGGACGAAACATTTTGGGGCAGGGTTATCATTTACCAGAGTCGCAATGATTAAGTGATAATGGAGTGTTCAGGCCTCAGACTTTCTGGAGCAACTACTGGCTTGAATAAAAGGAGACTTAAATCATGGAGTCAGGTTGTGCACTGCGACACCTGGGAGACATTTTGTCAAGCCTAATCTTATGTAAGAGAGCCGCCACTGGATGCAGTTTGATGTAGCAGTGAAGCTTGTCAGCTGGGATACAGAAGTTCTGTGGCTGGGGGTACAGCTGCTGCCGCAGTAGTCACAGTCCTTGTGCTCTGTTTTGTAGTACACGAGCCCATCATTCCACAAGGTGGCGGAAGAAATGTTGTGCACCAGACAAGCACAATGAAAAATGTTTCTAATAACAAGTCCAAATAACCTTTAAAGATAAAATCCACACAAGGGAGGCTGCTGCAGAATTGCCGATTGGATTTTAGCCCTTTAAGTTTTATGGGCATGTAGCTGTGGAAGCCTTACAAAATGGGAGGAAAATATTAAATTTTGCACAGGAATCTTAGTAACTCTTAATCAGAGATATGCAAAACCAGATAATCAAGGAAACAGTCTAGTACTCCTTAACCGGAAAGCAATTTCCAAGTTGTATGCTTGCTTGTAGCCTACTTTAGTGTTCTGGTGGCTCAAAATAAGAAGTGATGAGGTTGTAATTTTCTCACTGACAGTAATAAGTATGGAATTTGTTGTCTACGCAGCAGCTGTCTTCTGCAGTTGATCAGTTTTTCCTTTTGGTAGTCTTCTGGTAGTGAAGTTTCATCGAGGGTTCAATGTATACAGCTCTGATAAAAGCTGCTGCCTAGAGCTTGAACTTCCTTGAAGCGTAAACCAGACATGAACAGGCTACTTGTCACTTCACAAATGCATGAAGTTTTTTTTTTCCTTTCAGAATTTTATTTTTTCTGTAGAGCTCCTATTCTCTGGGATATATTTGGATGAATAAATTGTTCCTTAGAATTTTTAACCATGCAGATGACTGTAGTGTTGCATAACAGGAAAAATAACAGGGAATTTGGTATAACCAATCAGTAAAACTCCCACCAAGTTTAAACCCAGGAGTGCTTGTGCGAGCCCAGATGAATCTCAAAAGCTCAAGCTCTCTCCGAAAGGTGTCTAGCTGGGACATAAAACATTAGCAGATACTTTCATCTTGCTGAATTGCAATGGGGGCCTCACTGTCAGGAATCCTAGTTGTTTCTGTCCTCTCTTCATTTTTATGCTGGTCTAAGATAAGTATTTTACTTTTTTTTTTTTTGACTGTAATAATCCTGCTTAGATTTTGATTGATAGTAATAGTACTTCTGCAAAGTAGCTGGTATTTAAAGTAATGAAGCAACTCTTGATAAGTGGGAGGGTAATTTTTTCTGAGGTGTATTAAGACTGTAGATGCTGGCATACACCAGAAATAATAAATCTGACAGCTCAGGAGTGACTGCTTTCTCTGTTTCCTGATAGTAGCTCTGAAGGACCATTATCCCAAAGCAGTGGCCTCCCTAAGGTCTTGTAGAGGCATTTAAAAAAAACATATCTCCAGAGCAGAGGCTTTGTGTAGGGAATTTCAGGATTTGGAATTAGACTTCAGTTTTTTTATCCTCAGACTGTTTGTTCCACGCCCCCCACCAGATCTTAAAATAGTTCGCTATAAAACCATTTTCTCCTTTTGCTTTTAGCTTTGTCTGCATGCGGTAATAGTGGTGGTTTTTTTAATCTTTTAATGGACATGCAGTTGAAAATCTCAGCCTTTCAGCAGAATATTTTGTAGCAGCAAGTGGAATTATTTCTGCTTGCCTTACTTGTCATAGCGGTGTGTTTTACCTGCTGCAAAAGCAAGAGGTGTCTGGTGCTTTCCTTCTCTCTTGAAAGCCAACTTAAATCCCATCGTATTTTTTGTCTCCGCTATTTTCCTGTTAAGTTCTACCCTTTTGTTCCCCTGCGGGTACATAAACTCAGGAAAGGCTGAGACGTGGATGTGTTACTGAGATGCACCAGGTTATTTCAGTTGACCTGTCTCTCTGCATGTATGGAGCATGAGACTGAGAGCTCTTCAGTGAAAAACTGCTGAACTAACTTATTTTACTTTTTCTGTGCATAGTTAACATACACTTACTGATGGACATTAACTTGTGAGGTGAAATCCAGAGGCTGAAGCCAGTTTCATGTGTGTCATTAGCTTTGGAATTCACTGATGATGGAAAATTGGAAGAAACAGCTTTGAGTGAAACATTATTTCATTATCTGCCTGCACTGATCTCACTCAGGAGTTTTCATGTGTAGTGGTGTCTTCTGCACTCTGAAGCTTGTGCACTGATTGTATCAAGATGATCAGTTCTCCTTGCTTAAGCACTCACAACATGTCGTGGTAGGACACTGCTGGACTGGTATTTCTGTACCTTATCATAGTGAGGTCTGCTTTGTAGCAGCTTATACGGTTTCCCTTACGTCAGTTAATGATCTGGGCTCAATAAACTGCGATTTTTGGCTTGTATCGCTGCTATTGCACTGCCCTGGAACCTGCTGATATCCTTTCTGTTAAAGTGAGGGAGAAGGGATAATGGTTGGGCACAAGTGTCCGAAGGTTGCAGGAATGGTTTTGGTTTGTTTGTTCTTTGTTTTGTTATTGTTTTTTTATTTTTAATTATTTCACCCAGCCCTTTGGTAGTTAGTACTTGTGGAATGCTGAAAGCCAATGTTATAATTTTTGTTACTAGCAAGCAGTGTGAAAATTCTGAGTACATGAGCCAGTAGGAGGAGATTATGGAATAAACTGTTGGAAGACTTCCATATTTACAGTATGGTTATTGTAGAAATAACTGCAAAGATTATGCAAATCCATGTATTTTGACAAATGGCTGTCAGCCAATCAGACTACGGGGAGTTGCATACTGAGTAGTTACTGAGGGAATCTGTGTGGTGATTTTGCAACGTGGATTTCCCTGTTAAACATGAAGCACATCATGATTAGGGTGAAGGTGGAAACAGTTACACTTTCATGGCTATAAAGCATTTTGGTACTCTCTTGATAAAGATTATCCACTTGCCAATAATGTTTCAGTATGACTGTTTTGCCCATAGAACTCTACTAAGCAAAATAAACAGGACCTGGGGAGTTTTGTCTGGCATACTTTGCAGCACTCACCAGCAACGTGGTGTGGGTGAAGAAGGCAAGACCGTGAAAGCAAGCAATTCAGTTATGAATTTTAAAGGCTTTTTACTTTCTTTTATACAAAAAGCCCTAAGAAAAATATATAGCATGACTAAAATGTGATCTAAAAGTTAAAAAATATGCTTAGATACCTCCCACTTATTGTTGGTATATCTCTCTTACAGTCAGTTACCTATCACTTTGATATAACTTTTGATGTGTTCACAAAATAAGACAGTATTAGAAATTTGAGGTCTCTATTTAAACAATAGACTGCACAGTTAGACTGAGTACACTTCAGATTTCTTGTTGCACTACTGTTCTAGTAATTTTTTTATTGGGGAATATGAATAATCCTTGAGTATCTGATTTGCTCAAAAAAAAAATTTATCAGGCATAATACGGAGTTGCTGTCTAAAATCCATCCTGTGTCTGAAGTGTGAAAAGCTAGTTTGGTTAACTCCTGAAGCATGGGCTTATTGTGAATTGGTGTCCTATCTTATGTCTTGGTGCTCTGCCTCTTTCAGATATTAAATCTGATTTTAGTACTCTGCTTTGAGAATTGAATTCAAATTGAGAGAGCTTCATGCATCCTGAAGCTGTATTTAAATGCAAAGTGTGTGTGGAGCATCAGATCACAGCTATGTCCCAAAGATGGGGAAAGTGGTGTGGAAAGAAAAAATAACTTCATATTTATTCTATCCAAATGCTTGTAGAATCCTGGCTTTATCAATCTTATTATTCCTTACTTTTCCAGTCTCTGGACAGCTAAGGGTTTCATGTGTTGTCTGTCTTTTTTTTTTTTTTTTCTTTTTGCAGGTATCACAAGAGCCAGGCCATTTACCTGGAGTCTAAAGAGAACACTAAGATCAGCTGCGTGATCAGTTCTGTGGGCGCCAACGAGGTAGTAGGCTGCTCTGTGTTTTGGGGGAGTGGGAAAGGTGTGGGTGCGGGCAGGCAGGTAGCTGTTTACGTAGGGACTAAGAGCAAGTACTACTTTCAGAAAAGACGTAGCTGTTTGGTGTCTAAAGAAGCTGAATATGAGACAAAACTGAATTGAGATCTCTTCTTGAGGTAGATCTGAGATGGGAAGAGCCTTGCTGTTTCTCTCTGAAGAGTGATCCTACATTTTGCAAGTAGTTTGGCAGGCAGGGAAATGGGGAGAACTGGCATGTTGCATCTCCTTGGCACTGCATCGATAAGTTCCATTTCCATTACTTAAAGCACACATTTACAGCTCCTATTAAAGCAAAATAAAAAATAAATCCCATTGGGAAGGCAGGAGAGAATAAGGAAAACTTTGTCACCAACTTTAGTTCCTAAAAGGGGAGAAAATTTTTCCTGCTAACCCGAGTATGTATGTTGTGAAGTAAGCTGGTGTCATTCATCACTGACATGGGGGGGAGAGGGGGGTGAGCCATTTGTCAGAGACAATTTCCTGTTGGCTAATGATTAAGACTTAGAGAAGCAGGTGAAGAGAGAGATGTGTGCTGAAGATTGATGTGAATCTCGTTGCAAAACAAGCTTACTGTTTGAGCAGTCCATTAGCTGGGCAAAGGGAGCAGTTTCTTCTTTGCATGCAGATTCCAAACGCTTTGAGGAAAGAAACAGTAGACTTTAATGCACTTCTCCTCAATCAGGTAATAAAATAGCTTTAATTTGCTTTGGCAGTTAAGGGAAAATACTTTGGTTTCAACAAAATGAGTTGCATATGGGATATGCTTTGTATCACAACTGTTTTCCTTGCCATAACAGTTATGCTCAATGGTTGTTTAGATGTAGTAGTGTGCTAACAGATGTGGTACAAATATAGTACTACTAATTTGATTGACGTTATTGCTATTAGCTTGTAACAAAACTCTTAATCTTTTGGGAACAGCTTACCTGAAACCTGAGGAAAATGCAATTTGTTAGTACATGAATTTCACTTTAAAGTGACACAGTAGGTTTCGTTTTGTTTTTCTGAGGGCTGGGGAGAAGGCATGGCAGTTATTTTCCCTGTGATGGGTCACTGCACCAATGTAAAGTCGAGGGAGATAAAAACAGAATACTGAAATGAGAAAGTGTTCTTAGGAGTGCGCTATGCATCTCCAATTACATCACTCATTCAAAAGCACAGTTGCAAAATTATGATCTCACTGGGCCCTGCACAAATTTAGAATTGGAATCTCCAATTAGACCAGAGTCATAACTTGATAGCATTTCTAAAGGAAGTCAAGTCAATTCAAAGGAACTTTACTGAAGGTACTTGCACAGAGTGTCTCCTTACCAGCATTTCCATTAAAGTTCAAAGTAAAAAGTATTAACTAGGAACATAATATTATGGCATAAAAATGCCTTCTTGTGGCTGGAAAAGGAAGGAAGTAGTTAAGTGTATGAGGCATCTTTGTTCATATGAGGGCCTAAATTAGTTTTCTTGAACTGGATTTGAATTTTGGAATTGGCTATGGGCCTCTCCTACAGTCTGAGCTATGATGATCCAACTTTAAAAAAAAAAAAAAAAATTAAAAATTCTATGTGTTTTCTTTGGGAACAAGTCAAATTACTTCATTGGTAGAAATCATTGGCCAAACACATGGAACCGATTCAACATTTGCATTTTTACAATGACCTCTTCAGTAGGTGCAGGAAGGGGTTTTCTTCCCATCAGTTTATTCACTCATTGGAAGTTGGAAAAAGAAGTAAACTTGTTTTTCTTTACAGTTGAGGAATAAAAGAAATTAAGAGATGGGTTTGCTTGTTTCTATTCACCTTGTCCTTCAGTTCTTTAGAATTAATAGATGTTATCTTCTGATTGCAGAATACACCGTATGTCTAAAACATGAGTTTTAAGTTCAGAATGTCTTGATTCTTTTATTTTTCTTAACCCTAAAATGTGCCATACAGTCGACAGTAATTTCACTGTTGTGTTCACTGAAAACTGAATTTGCATTTTCCTCCAGATGAAGCTTAACAAGAACTGTTAACTTAGCAGAAGTAGTGTCCCATTCCATTGTATTGTGATAGAATGCAGAACTGTACGTGTTCACTGTTCTGTAGTCGCTGAGTTTGTAGATGTACGAATGCCGTTGGTTAGCAAAACACACCAAGTGCTTGAAGATGTTGCAATAGAGATGATTATCAGTAAAGGTAGATTTTAATTTCTCTGGGGAAATAACTGAAGTACAAATGCAGGCAAATATTAAATTTATTTTATATTGAGGGCTTTGCTAGTAAGGTCAAATTATAATTAAAATAGTAGTTAGATCAATCTACCGTGCCAGGCCTGTAGCTAATATGATATCTTAAAAAAAAAAAAAAAAAAAGTTTTGGATAAATTGCATTCAGACACTGACTTTATAATCCTTTGCAGTGGGAAATACTGGGCTTCTGTCCTACAATACTCTAGTACTAAGAGCTGGAAAACTCTTACTTTCCATGCATTTGTTTAAATGTTTAAATGCATTGGAGTAATAAAATGCAGAGTCTTGTTCAGATTTGATTTTTTTTAAAGTACAAGTATTTGGGTTTAAACTTCTGGAAAGTGACTTTTTTTTTTTAATTCTGTGAATGTCTGCTTCCATGGAAGCAATTTGTCCTTTGAAACATCCTGTATATCTGCAAGTTATATGAATTCTTCCATGCAGGTGTTTAAAAAAGAGGCCCTTTTATCTTCAGATACAGATTATTTAATACATTGTGAGAAATGCTTCACTGAACAAAATCAAGAGTAAGCTTTTCATTTGACTAATAGCTACTTGTCTGAGCAAATCCCAGGACAGGTAATTTTTATGATCTGTGGATCTAGAGAGACTTATTCTTGATTAGGTAAGGCTTAATGCTGGAGTTCTGGAAAGAACTGCAGCAGAAGGAAACTTTGCTTTCATGATGATGCTTGGGAGGAGATCTTGATGACTGTTTTGAGCGGAAGGTTAAAGTGGTAAAGTTAGACGTGTTACTTGGTTTTCTATGGAGGTTGCAAATGCCTAATGTGGGGAGGGAAAAGGGATTAAGCTGAATCATCTGTGCACCCCGAGTAACAGAGATGTTCAGATCTGACAATAAGAATACCTGGAGTTATGTGGCTGCATGTTACTTACTGTGGGATTTTTCCCTTTTTCTCCCCAACATGTTCCCCCCTGCCCTTCTCTCTCTCCTTTATACAGATCTGGGTGAGGAAAACCAGTGACAGCACAAAGATGAGAATCTATTTGGGACAGCTGCAGCGGGGTGTTTTTGTGATTCGTCGACGATCAGCTGCATGACTGTATGCTCTTCCTTGGTCTTTTTTTTTTTTTTTTTTTTATTAAAACCAATAGACGAACCTCTAACGGGGAATGGCGGTCTGTTCACTCTCATCTTAGCAACAGAGAACACTGTCATGACCTCTTATGAGACAGTTTGTGGCTGGCCACATTATCCACAGTAGTCCTAAAATCTTGAGCGATACCCAAGCACTGCCCTGGACTATTTCTGGACTTTGCATCAGGCTTCTGTATGCCTTCTTTATATTTTGGGTGACTATTTAAGAAGACTTTGCATCATACTTTTTTCATCATTGTTTCATGGTGCATAGATTGGACTTGTATGTTGAAAACAGCGTAACATTTATGTTTTGAATCAGACCAATGGAAGAAACTTTGCTTGTCAAGACCAGAGAGAGGTTGGTTGTTCTTTTTGGTTTTGTTTTCCTGCAAGGCTCAGGATGTTGAGCAAAAGGAGATTAATCCTGTCAGCTTTCAGTTGCAGCTGAGATGCGTCTGTAATATCTGGTATATAACATCAGCTTTTTTTGGATGAACTGTTTAAAGACTTGAGCACTGAGGCTTTTTTGGGAAAGTCTGATCAATTTAGAAACTGCTGAAAATCCAGTTGATTTTAATGTAGTTAAGCAGTCACGTGGCTAATCCGAAGCTTCCGTTTCTCTTCACATTAAAAAACCCTTCAATGAACAAGCAGAGAGTATGTCTGTACTGCTACAGTAGAGTTCCTGAGATAGGCAGATGAGTATAAACCAAAGGATTGATTAACTGGACTTTGCACATAGCAAGACTATAGAAACAATGTGTGAGTATAACCACTCGTGTAGAGAAATGAAGGATAAATATCAGTTTCTTTTACTGATGCCTTGAGAGTAATGGGTCATGCCGGAATGATGCTGACAGAACGTACTGGATCTGTTGTGTCCAGAAGTCTGGTACAGAGTGGAAAGCTGCATTGACATGCTCTTAGTGTACATCTGAAACCTTCATTCCCTAAAACGTCGTACAAAGGTTTCCCTTTGAAGGGTATTTTAAGTACTGGAGATAACACTGGATTTCTACGTTTATCCTCCAAAACCACAAGAGTTGAAATTAATGTTCCCTTCCAAGGTGTTTAAAGATCTGACTCTGGCATTCCTTATTCCCAGTCTTGCTGATGGCTGAAACCACCGATACCATGTGTGACTGCACTGGCACGAACCGCACAGCACGCTGGCAGCAGCACTGGCAGATCTTTGCCTTCTGCGCAGATCAGCTTTGTGCTCCTTTTGATTACTGGACAAAACATTGTAATTTCTGCCTTTCTCTATCTGTTACTTTGTGAGGCATCTTTTGTTCTTGCTTTTCAACTGCCTTCTTGTTGAGCATCAGTCTAGCCTCTTTCATATCTGGATAAATAGAGTATTTTAAATGACTGTTTCCATTTCTTTTACTTGCTGCAGTTGGGTGGCAGTCACATCCCAATAACTGATGTACGTACGTGGATCTGGAGTCGAGTGTTATGGCTGAGCTTCTGATGTGTTGCCTTTTTGGCTGAAACACCTTCCGTATTTTTGCTGTGTTTAGAGTTTCGACTAGATCTGGAGCTGAGGTGGGGAAAGGAGGCGATGGCTGTTTCCCAGCATGCCAGCTTTGCTGCAGAGTTAGCCAGGTGGAAAGCAGCAGGCTGTATTTTGTCAAGTTAACAGCATACTTAATATAACTTAACATTCTGTGTGTGTGTGTGACAGGTTTTTATAAGGTGTGATGTACCCAACAGGATTTGTCACTGAGCCTTAAGGTGATCATCATAGTTCTTATAATAAAAAGCATTAAGTAAATAGCAGGATTTATTTCCTACCTATATCATTTTATTAATACATATGTTTGGGGAAATAGCTGGAAACTTTCGTGCAGTTTTGGGAAGGTATCTTGCCAACCTGCTAACAGCAGGTGATCTCTACTGCTGTAACCTGTTGTCTGTTTTAGGGTAACTTTAAAGTTATTGGTAGAAGCATGGAAATGCAGCAGTTCTCTCAGAGCCAGGTGTGATACAAGTGCACGTTGTATAAGCTTAATTACATAGCTTCAACACTGCAGCTCAATCTGAATCAACATCAGCTCGCCATCCCTATCATGAGGCAGAGGAGGGGGGACACAGCTGCTCTCACAGCCCAAAACTTGTCTTTCCATTAGCTGGGGTCTTACGTTGCAGGGCTTGGGGTGGGAGGAGGACATCTGGAGTTCACACCCTGATCAGAATTTGAATAGTCTCCTGGAAGCAAACCCTGGTGGGCCTGTTGCACCATTTCCTTCTGTTACCCCACTGTGGACACTCAGCTCTGCTGAGAATGGTACTGCTTTCGTAAGTAGTCATCTTGTGTTGTTGCAGACAATCGAGGAGAGTAGCCTTGGACTGAAAGTTGTAGTGGGAGAAAAGAAGCTAAGAAAGAATAAGGACAGTGAGCAGTCGGGGTGGGAAGGCAGAAATCAAAGTGTGCTCTTTTATTGACTGGGGAGATAGGTTACATAAACTGGTGCTGATTCGGGGCAGCGCTTCAACATGGATCTGAGTTGTCAACGCTTGATCTCAAATTCTTACTCTGTTTTGACACTGATCTTGGATGTTCAGAAAGGATGCGTGAAGTTTGCAGTAACTCCCTTCTGTTCCTTGTCCACTGTCAATTTCCCTAACCCGGCCTTTGAAATTTAATTTCTGCTTTGACAGCTCAGAGTGTGGGCTTGTAGCCCTCTTTTTGCTAAAATTTAACTACTACATTGAAGATATTTAGTTCTAAGACTGCTTCATATTTAGTTTCTAATTTTAATGAAATGAAAGTCTTTCTTACCATAGCTGATCACCATCAAAAGTAAATCCGTCTCCTCTAACAAAGTAAATGAATATTGTATCCTTTTTTCAAGCAGGCTGTTCTGTAATGGCCTGTGCCATTTACAAGGCTGGAGATGATAAAAATGCGGTGTCTTATTGTGCACTCAGGGAAGCAGTACATTTTTTAATCCTAGAAGGATGCTCAAAATGTATTGTGGTGAGGATGAACCATGTGGTGATCAACTGTATAGACATCAGCTGTAGAAATGAGGATTTCCTGCCACTGGTTGGAAAAAAGACAAGTTACTCAAGGAGATGGACAAGGTCTTGCTAAACTTCTAAGAGAAAATTGGCTTTTCTGTCTGCTGTTTGCCTAACATCACTCTTGTGAAGAACTCAAACCCTCAGTGAACAGAAATGGCTTTGCTACAGGTATGAAAATATTTAATCCTCGTTACGAACAGTGTTTAAATCTAACAAATGTTTTGAACTGCTAGATATAGTGATTTTTAAAGGTGAACCTTCTGCAAAAAAACAGACTTATTGAGGGTTAATTGTAATTGGCTATTAGCTCATGTTAGACACAGACTGTGTATCTGCTGGGGGAAGAAATATATTATTTTGCACTTGATCAGCCATTAGGTGATCAAATGTCCAGGAAGCCTGATCAGTGAACGAAGTTCCAGTGGCTTTTTGATGTCATGCTCACTGAAAAGTTTCAGAAGAGTCTTTTTGCTAGGAAGAATGCTAATAAAATGCATTGTGTTTTTCAGCTCATGTGCTTTGTCTGGAATTTTGTAAAGAGACAAAGTGATTTAGCAACAAAAGCCCTATTTGTTTGCAATTTTTCATATGTTACTGTGGCACTTACGAAAATGAAACCTAAAAGAGCAAGAAATTGCTATGACCTTTGTGAATAACTGTGGTTCTTCCTCTTTCAGAAGATGAAAGATTAAAATATCTTTTGGGTTCTTGTTCCACAGAAGCAAATAGCAAACATGAAATGATTAAGAAAATCTGAATGGATGTTTAATGTTTGCTGTTCCTAGTTCTAGTTTGTCCAATTCTAAGACTCAAAATTTAGTATACTTTTAAGTATTTAGGAAACAAAAGCAGATGTCTTGTATGAATTTGATGAAAGTTCATTGACACTGAAAATTTGCATTTCATGCAGTTAAAGAATTCCACTATTTCAGTGTTGTACTGAGTTTGGGAAACACCTTTAGTGTTTAACATCAGTTTGAACTTTTGGAATGTTGAAATATCATGTAGTGCATTAACTGTTTCTTTGCACTGGAGTCAATGCTGGTATTTAGATTCCTCCCCTTTATGCAGGAGTACTTTTCTCTAAAGTATTTCCGATTTCAGTTCAGTTAATAAATGTGCATAAAAGAACATTTGGGGTTTATATTACTTCACTGAGAGCTTAAAATGCACAGAAGGCTTTTTTTGTTTGTTTTTCCCTTTCCAGTTAGATGTTAAGAAATAGTTGGAGGGAGAGAATGACTCAGTGAAATCTAAAATCTTGTACTCAGGGACCAAAATTTCAGTAATATTTAGGTGACAGAAGACATAAATGCAACATACTTCCAGCAGTAGTTCAAAGCAGGGTAGCTGTCTGAACTCCCATCGTGTAAATGAGACTCCGACCAGCAAATAGCAAGGCTCTGAGCAAAGCCAATCATTTTCAGGGCTTTAGAACCAATAGACCTAACCCCCCTAGAAACAGCTACTGATTTATTTAATCAATCTTGAATTTGCCCCCTATGCCTGAGGTAGCTTTGTCATTTTTCCATTAGTTCTGATTTTCATCCACATATTCTGTCCCAAATCCTGAGAGGAAAAATACCAGAACAGAAAGTGATGAGGCATGCATTTTTCATTTCACTTTATTAATGTTCCTTATTTTTTATTGAGTTAGAATTCTTTTGACAGTGATTGCCTTCAGGTCTCTCCTATTTATTTAATGGCTATTCCAGTTAATGAAAGCTAATGATCTTTAATTAAAATGACTACAAATGCAAATCAGGGTTAAAAATGGTGTCTTAAGGTTTTTACTTGCTGATTTGTGTCCTGTTTGGAATTGGGTGACTGCAATGAGTCAAAGTGAACAGATGACAGTGAACACTGACTTGCCGTGGGTTTGGAGAGTGATTGGATCAGGAGAGATGGATGCCACTCCATTTCTGCTTGCATCATAAAATGAAAAGGTAGGTAGAGTTTCTTGTTTGTATGTTTTTTTTGTTTTGTTTTGTTTTTTGAAAGTGGTAGATGTATGATAAATAATTGATTTCTGTTGGAACAAATAGTTGAAGGTAGCTGCTGATCATGTGAAGTTCCTGGTAATACTGAAGACTTGCTCATTATGGGGAAGAAATAGCCTCTTACCCATGAACAGAATTTTAGTAATTACATAATGGTCATATGAATATTTTTCCTAATGTGATTAGGAAGCAATGTTCCAAACCTGATGCATCATGAGGCATCGGGTAATGCAGAAGATTCTAAATATTAATGATACTAAATCGGTTAATATAGTTGCACAAAATTAGTATAAACACAGGAGGCAAATATTCTGTTGGAAGGGCGGTAGTAGAAGTTTCATTTATTAAAATTGGGAATTATTAAACCCCCTGGTTTAAGACTGTCCTGAAGAGCATGAGACATGACAGAAAAGTTTCCCGTGGAATTTAGGGCTTAGGGAATTGTGCTCTGTAATAGTGTTAGTATTTCAGCACTAGAGTATTGATTAGGTCTTGTTTTGTACCCAGTATGAAGTTTTGCAGTTCAGGAGAGGGAAATAACTTAGCAAAACTGGCAGGGTAGTTATCAACCCTGGCTCAGTCTATTAGTCTTGTTCTTCCCTAAGACGATTCAAAACTATTGACTTGTTTCCTCTTCCATTAAAATGACTATTTCGAGGAGAGCTTTGAAAGTCTGGGAGAAATATAGATGAAAAGTGCCTGTCCCTGGTCTCTGCCTGAGGATGGAAAAATAGTCACCCAAAGAAGGCAAGTGGGACTTTGAGCTGGCAATTGCAGTGACTGGCTCTGCCACAGCGGGGCTTTGCTTGCTGAGAATTTCCACTATCTGAGCAAATCATGGTGCTTGCATATCCTTTCCAGGCACTGTGAAAATGAGTGTTCAGGCAGGTCATTGCCTCCCTGTCAGGTGTGCTGGGTTGCAAAGCTGCAGTGGTGGTGCTGCTTCCCCTGGGAAGTGTCTGGGCAGGGGGAGTGCAGCTTGCAGGAGGGCTGATGGAGATCAGTAGTGAAGTTTCTAGAGTATTTAACAAGGTTTGGTACCTCTCTGTTCTGAGACTGACTTTCGCAAAGAAGCCTAAGGGTCTTATTTGGATCAAAAGTATTTTGAGATCCATAGGGAGCATGAAAGATACAGCAGCATGTGTTCTGGACTAGTGTATTGCAACATCATCTGCATGTGGCTGCCCTCTGCTACCTGAGTGCAAAAAAAACCTTTGGGAACATAGGAACATACTTCCCTTCTAATGGATCTGAACAGCCTTAAATAGTGGCTGTAGCCTTCACAAGGCATGCCAGTTCCTGTTCAGGTGCTAATCTGTAAAGCGTCGGAGCGGAGGGGTTTTTCCCTTTCCATCAGAGAGCATTACAGGTACTCCATCTCAGTTATGTCTCAGCTCTTAGCTGCATCTGTCATACTGCTGGGATGAATGGCAGAGTAGTAAGGTGTTTCTGATGGATGTATGTCCTCACTGTCAAATGGGGATCTAATTAATGTGGATATAGCCAGTCAACCAAGCAGAGGCAAAAGCCCAGAGAAGGTGGTGGTCCTGCTGTTTCTTCCTGGCATTGACTGTGCCTTATTACAACACCCTGTTTCAATGTTGTTGCATATGTACTTAAACCCTGAGGCATTGCTACATTTCTTTTTCTTAATTATAGTGAGCATTTTCACTGCTTTTCTATCTTTTTTTATTGCCAAATACCTTGTTGAATCAGTGGGGTGCCTCAGCTGAAGACCAAAGTTGGAAGAATGTAGTGTGTTGCCTGGCAGGTTCCGTATAGTTGGCTTATCCCTGAGGATTGCAGGATGCGATGCCTCTGGGAAGTGTTTGACCAAGGAGGCGGTCTGGTCCTGTGACCCTGTTTGCTGCTTTTGTCTTGCTGCACTATTCACTCCAGTGAGCTGTGTGTGCTTCTAAAAGGCTAGCAAGAGAATCACAAAAACGCAGCTATTGCTTATCTGAAAGTGTTTGTTAAGCTGTCACCCCAATTCCCTCGAGTTCTTCGGTGAGAAAGTTTCTCTCGAATGCCCACAGATGCACCTGCTGTGATGGGCGACAGATGCTGCGAGGGATGGTGAGGATGAGTTTTGCCTGCCTGCTTTCTCGCTGGGTGCTCAACACGACCATCATCATCAGAGCATGGGGAAAACCGCCCTCCTTTTCTGAGAATGCGGTTGTTCTGATTTTTGGGCTGCCCTCTAGTTCCTGACGAGGCTCACTCGATTGGCCCTTCGAGATACCACTTACCTCTTGAGCTAAATGCTGAAGCTTTGTGGGAAGCTGTTGCAAAGGAAACTGGAAATGCTGTGGCTTGCTTCTGGTGTCAGAGCTGCTCTTGTGCTACTAACTGGTTTAATGAGCCTCTTAAATTGTTTTGGGGAAGACCTCAATCTCCAGCATGACCTTACTGGCCCTCTGTGTTCACAGTTTTGTTAGGTGGCTTGGCTGACAGAGCAGTGGCAGCGCTGGAAGCGGAGCAGCCCGCTGCAAGCACCAGCACCGCGGGCTTTCCCTTCCCGAGGGGAGAAGCAGAAGGCTGCAGCCTAGCCGTGCGGTGCCCTGCGCGCTGACAGCGGGCGTTCTGGAGGCAGGGGCTCATCAGGGCCGTGACAGCACGGAGGCAAGCAATCACGGAGCAGTTAGCATTAGCGAGAAGAGTTTCCATTGCTTAATCAATGGAGTTGATTAGAGCTGAGGTTCTGCATTCTCCCACAGGTCTCTCAATCTGTAACTTGTTCAGGTTAACCTGCGTGTTTAATCTCCTCACCCCATGTACTTTGCTCGCAGTGCTGCCATCCACTCTCATTTCCAATTTCACACCGACATGCTCTTGATGTATTTATGAACGAACTCTTATGTCAACCCACTAAAAAACAACAAAATACATTCCAGTGAAATATTTTTCTACTCTGTCTCCTGTTGCTGTGGCAATCTTGATTGCTACTGAGCAAAAAGGGTGGGAGAAGCTAGCGTCAGTGCCAGAGCATCCTGCTTTCCTGCATGGTCAGTGCTGTGGAGAGTATCCAGTGCCTGCTGCTGGCTGTCTTGGCAGTGACTTTACCCATATAGTATTTTTGATACGCAAATCTCAAAGCTTTCTACAGAAAGCAGTAAAAGCGAACAGATGTGATTACTCAGGTGGGGAAGCTGAGGCACGGGCATGCGGTGATCTGCTGCAGACTGAGAGCTGTGTCCATGACTCAGCTAGGAGTCCCCTTCTGCTTCCTTACCTTAGCTTCTACTCTGGGTGTTAGGGCATCTTAATCTTCCTTAGGGTTTTGCTGTAGGGCTTCAGCCATGTCAGAACTTCACCTACATCTCCCCGCGTGTAATCTTGTCTCCAGTGTTACCCTCTTGTCTCTTCTCTATCCAGCTGGATGGGCTAAGGCTCAGTCCGGAGCAGGTGACCAGATTTCTGTGTAATTAGTTACCACTAATCAGCTGGCCTTTGGCAGTTGACTGTAAGAAGCTGGCTGCAAATCCTAAGTAAAATGGTATAAACTGTTAAAGAGCATTTTTTCCTTTGCAGTAGGGGGAGAACATGGGAATGGTCTGTTAACGTGATCAGCTGACAGATGGTAACTCACAGCGGATAATTAATCTTTTGCTAGTGCAGGATGTTGAGTATGTAACGGCAGTATCTGTGAAGATGCTAGCAGAAGAGGAGGATTTTGCGTGACACAGCTTAGAGAGGACCTGAGCATAAGCCCCATGTAAGGTGAGGCTAAAAGGAGGCTCTCTCCCTGCAAGCTGGAACTGACTGGTCAGAGATGATTAAATCCATCTTGCTGAGGACCAGCAGCTTTCTGCCTACCACCTATGGCTTTCCACGGCATCACGTAGCTAAAGGAAAAGAAAAGCGGCCTGACATCTGTGGGCTTTGATTTGCTATGAAGGCTTTCTGCCTCCAGCTTGGGGAGAGGAGGAATATATTAGAAAAAATTCAGACACTTGTAAGTCTGGTCTGTCAAGAGCACTGAAGTAAGGAGCAAGTCCCTCGACTGAATTTTCTCCTTAGGAGAGAATGAGCTGCTGTGAGTGAGCAGCAGCAGGATGACATGGCTCTGGTGGCCTGTGTCACCACGGAGGCAAGCGTCCTCCCTGGGTCTGTCGTACCTGCAGGGCTGTCTGCTATTTTGAGAGAAGGAGACACGAAAATGGTGTTGTTTGCAGACAGCTCTCACTCTCCATGCCGCAACCTACCTCAAGCTCTGGTAGAGAGGGTAGAGGGAAAGCAACTTCTGTGTCTTTTTGTAATGCTTTCTTCTATATATGTTCTCAAAATCCTTGTTTCCAAAGGCAGCTGTCTCAGCAGCAAGGGTGAAGCAAAGTGACTGTGGTGCTGGCAGGACAAGGATGATCAATGAGTTTGGAAACCCCTTCCTCTAGATTTTGAGGACTCTTTGTACAGTTTAAAGGAGCAGGGGGAAGGCGTCTGTACCAAAGATTTGTCAGGCTTGTTCCTGGCAGATAAGTTGGTTTTATTGAGTGGCTTGACATGTAATTCCATGCAGCGTATAGATGTTTGTCTGATGTTTACTCAGAGGAAGAGATTTTCTACCCATTCTAAAAATTAAACTTTGTGTAATGATGCATTTGCTCAGGGAAAATGAATGTAAAGATGCTGTCAAAATGTCAGGTTTGTCTGGAACAAGGGTCCTGCAGCAGACAAGTGGCATTACTGTGTTCAAAGATGTTTCATTTCGAAGTAATGAAGTCCTTAGCCTTTTGGGAGCCATGTTAATTGAACTAAAAGAGATGCAAAGCCCAGAACAGAAATGCTGTTCACACAGGAAAGGCAGAGACGCTTGCAGAGAGAGGGTCAGAACAGGTTATTTCTACTGTAAAATGACATCAGAAGGATGTGAAGAATTGTTCTGAAATTACATTTTTCCCCTTGAATCGTTTTGGGGGAGTCCACTTTTATATGGTAAGACTAGGTGAGAAAGGGCCTGGGTCTGAGTTTCAATTTGAAAGGTGTTCAAGGAAGGAAATGCATCCATCCTCTGCTTTGTGAATCATCACGCAGGCTTATGGGACCACAGGAATGAAGGAGAAGGAAAAAAAAAAAAAAACAACTTCTTGCAGCTCCCAGATTTGTAGAGCTGCAGGTCAGCACAATCCTTCTCTTGTCGGTCAGAAAAACTCTTGCTGAGAAAATGTCTCCTTACAGAACCTAGAAGCACGGTTCCTTTGCACCACGCAAGGTTTTTTCCTTGTGGGGACCGGGTATTTGAATGGAGCTGTGTTTTCTGCACAAGCCACTGGGCTGCTCAATGGAGTTCCTCTTGAGAACTTGATTTTGGTATTAAAATATATTTCCAGGTAATGCTTCTCTCTCTTCTGAAGGCTTCAAAGCTTTTACAACAGTGGAATAATTATTCCTATTTGTGAGGAAAGTGAGATGGGACTGTGGTTGCTGCAGCCCACATTCAGAACTGCTGGCAGAAGCTCGCTGTTTGACCCAACTTTCAAATAAGCAAATATAACTACATCTGTTCAGCACCCTTCCTTCACAAAATCCACTTATTTCATAAACACTAACGCTGACTTGTGTAACAACTGGCTGGAAGGGTGAGTCAATATTGCTCACATTGAGGTTTGGCCTTGTAAATATAGATTGCCTGCTCGAGACCTGTTGTTTGTGGCAAGGGTCAGTGTAAACAATGTTTGGAGTTGGCTTTTTCAGAGGGAGCTTTCTGTTGTTGTAGGGATTTGTTTTGGCCTTGGACCCCTTCTCTTCTGCCATAAACTTAACAAGATCCTTCGTCATTCTCCAGGGAAGCTTTCCAACTCGCCACTGTGGTTTCGAATTGGCTTTAAATAAAAGGTGTTCTGTTTCTGAAGTGCCCTGCCCAAGGGCTCTAGAGCACTCTACATGCAATCCAAACAGGCAGCAGACAAAGCCATTAAACGTGAAGTACCCAAGCATGATTACATGGCAGAAAGCTGCAGGAAAGTGTTTGCAATGAAGTCCCAAAGGAATAGGCTTTGTCTGAAAAACCACCATCAGCAGGTGCTAACTTGGAAAAAGTCAAGGTAGGTCTTGTTGATTCATCAGGGTAGGTGGTTTGTTCCTTCACTTCAGCGTGGAGCAAGAGGTGGGAACAAGCAGCAATGAGAAGATGAGAGAGGTGGAAGGAAGAAGTTTTAATCAGGCTTCTGTGGGTTTTTATCCCCCTCTGCTAAGGCATTGTCTCCCTGTATGGTGAATCTGAGCCACTTGAATTTGCTGTTTGCATGACTGACAGCTTTGGTGTCTTATGTTCTGCAAGCAGCTTTACGGCCTCAGGAACTCAGATCTGAGCTCCTCGGTTACAAGTGCGGAGTGAAACCCAGGTAAAGAAGGCCGGTTTTTAGGGCAGGCGGAGGGAGCGGTCCGCTCTGTGGACGGCATCCACTTGGACAGTGGACATCAGCCTCCCCCTCCGAGCAGTGCAGCCCTGCGTGGGGAGGACAACGTGCAGTGTGGTGCTTCGTGGAGCTCGGGCTGTGTCAGGAGGGGTGACGTGGAGATGAGGTGGGAGGTGTGATTCTCCTTTGAGAGCAGGGGTCAGGAAGGGATGAAGGAGAGTGACTGCTCAAGGAGCAGGGCAAAGGGATGCAGAGCTGATGAGATATTCTGAAGAAGCTCTGGGAAGCTTAGATACCTTGTGCATCCGATAAAAGAAACTTATCTGTTGCCTGAAAGGCCATCCTCATCTCCTGTCCTGTCAGCAAGTGACACGGTGGCTTCAAACAGCAGCTCTGTGTAACACCTGTACTCCCTTGAAGCTCCTGCAGCCTCCATCTCCTGGCATCTCTTCAATTCTGAACAAGTGACTTCGTTTTCCCTCTTAGTACCATGCCAGCTAGAACAGCTTCTTCCAGAGCGGGGAGCTTCGCGTGCATGCTCCACTGAGTGAGGAAAGCGCCTGAATGTGCAGTTCCCTGCTGGGGCTTAGAAGGCTATATCTATATTTTTAGGGTTTTTTTTACCCCTCTTACTGAGATGGGAAGGGAAGATTATGGCACTTGATGATTTAATCAACTTAATCTCCAGATAAAACATGCTTCTGTTATACTACTGGGAGATGCTCATTAATGCTGGCTTGCTTCTCCAAAGGTAAATTAAATCATTAGTTTTAAGACGGGATTAGGTACACGCATCTCCTGCCTCTTAAAAAGGCAGCTCAGTAGTTCTTAAAAGGCTCTTGGCTTGGTGTTTTCTGGGAGTTATCAAACCCTTTCAACACAAGCGTCGTGAGAAATGGAACAGAGATGCAAGGCTTAAATGTGCAACCACTAACTCCATGTTGGTTAGGTGCGCTCTGTGCTGACACAGGGCCTGCTAAGTGCCTCGTGTCTCCTGCCTTATATATTATTTTGCTGGCTCATTAGTTCAGTCGGAAGGTTTTGCCCCAGGGCTGGGGGACAACTGCTCCTTTGATCAAATCTGGACCGTGAGCAGCTGTTCCCCACTGGAGAACTGGGCTGTTGTGTGAGTTCAGGAGTGCCATCAGCTGGCACCGCCGGCTGAAAATCCCCCAGGTGTGTAGGAGAAGCTCTGTGAATGCACCACAAAAATTAAAACCAGATCTTTCTCAAGGTGTGTGGGACATGGTACAGCTTCTTCATTCAGCAGGGAAACCGAGTCAACTCCCCTCTTGTCAGGGAGGGCAGCAGCAGGGTGTCGGGGTAAAACTCAGAGCCGATGCCTGTTGTGAAAGAGCAGTGGCCTCTCCTGCAGTCCCCTGATGCAGAGCAGCTGTGACAAGCTGAGCCAGCATGGCCTGGCAGGGAAGCCTGGTGCGGAGCGCTGGCTGCGAGCATGAAGGTGCCCTGGCTGCTTGGGCGGCTGGCAGCTCCGGAGGGGAAGCCAGGCTCTGCTGCTGAGACAGAAGGAAAGGTCTGCTACGATCCAGGGGGAGGAGACCCTCGTAGCAATTTCAGGGCTATTAAGAATGTGGTAATGAGGTGCTGTGTACATCCATTTTTCAGCATTTTGCTCCCCCACCCCCAGTTCAGCCCATGCATTAATGCTCTCCGTCCCAGGAGGATGCTGTAATTGCGCTGCCCCTGTTTCTGCATTAATTACGCAGCTGGGCATCTATGGGCTGCTATGTGTGCAGATGGAGGGAGCGAGGAGTGACGGTGCTTTCTGGGAAAGCTGCTACATGGGTGAACTTGGAATTGCTTGGCTAGGTCAGGCTGTTGGGGTTCTCTCGCTGCTCTGCTCAGTAGTAGAAGGGTCAGTAAAAGCAGGGCGAGGGGCTGGCAGAGAGGTTATGTCTGGGTTCCCTGAGTTGTGCAGAGCAGGCGATGAGGGAACAGTTCCCTCTCGCATGTTGATGGCATCCGGTGTGATCAGACCCGGGTTGAAAGCAAAGAGCAGGAAGGACTGTTCCGCGCAGCATCGGGTGCGGAGGTGGACCTTGTTGCTGTGGGATGCTCTGAAGCCAGCTGCAGGCATCAGGATTGCTGCTTGCAGAGAATCTGTTGTTTAATATCTCATATATTTCAATGCATGTGGGCAGGGTCAGTACCTATATGCTGTTTCCTATGTTTTCCTAGTGCTATTTTCGTTGGTATCATCAGAGACCAGGCTGGCCAGTGCTCTGCTCTGATTCTGCACAGCCTGTCTCTTGGAATCGGGAAACCTTTCACTGCTTTGCTTCGTCTCTCTGGATCCCTGGGCCGTCTGTGGCACCGCGTGCCCTGGCTGCACGGGCTTTAACTGATGGTGCAAGTGGTGGTGGCTGCTGGAGACGCGCAGCTCGGCTGGCTGTCACACCAACGCGTGCACCAGCAGAAGTGGGCAGGAGTTTCCTAAAGGGCAGAGCTGTCGTGGTGCTGGGGTGGGAAGGTTTCTGATGGCTCCTGTGAGTGGGTTATCGTAGTGGGGGGCAGAACGGGGACGAATCCAGAAGGTTATAAATCATTTGGACAGGAGGAAGTCAGCACGCGGAGGTGGCCTGAGGGCAGCTCCCTTTCTTGTGCAGCACTTTCTGTTATGCTGCCGGCTGGCAGTGTCTGTGCAAAAAGCTAGTCCTTGCTTCCTGAATTTCATTTTTCCCATTTGAATATACAGAGGCATTCTCCTGCTTGGATATTTGGAGGCAAGCATGTCTTCCTCCATGTAGAACATTTGCAGCTGATTTATTGCAAGATGTTAATGCAGGTGTGGTGATACAGTCCATTTAGAATGGAGCGGCTCCTGCAGGTTTGTAGGAATAAAAGCAGCTGTCTAAATGGCCCTTTGCTACCCCATAGGCGGGCCCGTTTGGTGCGTTCAGACTTTTTCCTCCCCTCGCATCCCCTGCAGCAAGGGGGGATTGTGTTCCCAGCTGGGGCTCTGCGCCAGGGTGTGACACCCTGGGAGCATGGGGCTTGCAGGCTTCCTGCTGTGATGGGGGATCCTTCCATTCCTGTGTGACTGCGTGTGTGTATGTCTGTCCAGCTTCTCCTGGGCTTAGCTGCAGGGGCCCTGCGTACCTCTGGGTGATGCTGGGGGGCTGCCCCGCTCCAGGCAGGGGAATTTCCTTCCCTGCCCTGGTACCAGGTTGGGCAGGTAGCTGTGTTACTGCAGGAGGGGATGAAAAGATCCCCGACTGGTATTTGTGACAACTGACTGCAGACATCAAGGATCTGTCACTGACAGAGCAAAAGGGGAAAAATATTATTTTTGGTTTGATCAGGCTGTTTTCACTCTTACAGCTCCGCAGGCTACAGAGGAGCTGACTAGACATGAAGTGCTGTCAAATGCTCTGTCTGCTTTACCTTTTCCTTTGTGCAGATTTTTCACAAGGGGGAGAAGTGCTTTTTTAATTTTGAAGTAAAGGAAGTGTTTGTAGTCTGTGATGCACTGACAGAGACATGGGGACAAAGCTGGTACGCAAAATGTATTTTGACTTGGTTTAATGTCTCTTTCAGGCTGCTGCTGCTGCTGCCGCCTCTGTTGCATCTTTGTGCCAGTCACCTGCGGCTTGCCCCATGGCCACCAAGAGTCAGGCAAGTCTGTGTTTGGGAGCAGGGTCCTCAGTGTCACGCTGGGGTAACCTGAGATCTCCAGACATCAGTCCTTGGTCTGCAGTCTGGAGTAAAGAGCCATGGTGGTCAGTTTTAAAAGCCAGAGCAGGAGAGGGAATCCCTCCCTTCCAGGAGGGCAGGCATATTGCAGGAAGCACTCAGATGTCGGATCACACACGTGCTGAGCCATTTCCCCTTTCTCCATCCACACGGGTTCCTAATAGAGATCAAACCAAACAGCAGGATCATTTATTGAGGTGCTTGTTTGAAGTTGAGTGGACAGGAATCATGTTTCAAAACCATAGGAGTAAAAGCTTTTAGCTCTCTCCCTTTTTCCAAAATAGCAGCCACATTACCACGCACCATAGGGATGTCAGGGTGAATCTGTTTCACTGACAACAAGATTGTTCTGTCTAGACTGGGAAGCGCTGTTTAACTGAGTGAGTCTGCAGAATAATTTAAAGGCAAAATACTTTACACACATTAAGTTTAAAATAAAAAACTAGCTTGACACAGATGATGCTTGATGGATGGTTTGCATGGGGGTGGGATGGCAGCTGGCTTTGAGACGCAGCTTGAGGGTGGCAACTGACAGATGTCATTCAGCTGCCCATTTGCAACAGCCAGAAACAGACGGTGTGACCTGGTGGCTGGTGTCACTTGTCACCAACCTGGTGTCACCTTCCCCAAACAACCTTCTCCCCTCCCTGTCCTACCATGGCAGCACCTGACACTCTCCTCTCCAGCTCAGCTTTGGTGAGGCCAGGCAGGGTGGTTTGGCCAGGGCTGGTTACTCTGTACCTTTGAATCGGGCAGCGTGGATGTGTGTGTGTGCTGCCTTCTGAGTTGTGCTAGGGCTGTGCTGGGGTCTTGGTTTTGTCCCTTACATATCCCAGACACCTGCTCTGCCAGGCAGATAGGATGCTCTCCACTTCTGGAGCAAAACTGCTTTGAAATCTATGGAGGCAGAGAGCAGTGTAGGGCTGTGACCTGCCTCATACCGAAACACAGAACCCGAGGCAGTCCTGGGCCTCCAGGTCCCCTTCCCCTGGTTCTCACCACAAACAGAGGTGCCCAGGGCCCTGCCACATTGAACCTGTGATTCTTCCTCTTGGTGCCAGCGAGGTTCTTCCTGCTGTACCAGCCACAAGAGCAGCTCTGTCAAGGCATCCGGGTGGACCTGTGGAGTTCAGTGCAGGACTCGTGTGCAACACTTGGATCTCCCTTGAATTTTGTTTCTCCTAGGCGGTCAGCACAGCCCCGTCCACCCCTCAGTGCCTGGTCCCCGCCGTGCTGCTGGCTCTGTGGCTGCCTGGCCACCGCTGAGGGATGCAGAAGCAGAAGGGGTTGTGTGGAGGGGATGTGAGCCTTGCATTTGCCACCTGCGTGGAGGGGCTGGCAGCCAGGGCTGAGGCAGAGATACGTGGTGGTGTGAGATTGCAGCCCAGCTGGCATAAGGAACTTACTTTCTTCTGGCAGAAGAAGAAAGATGAAGTATTAAAAGTGTGGCTCAAAGGCTGGAATATGTCCCCCCACGCACACTTTGAGGAGGGCTTTTGCTCAGCAGCGCATCGATGTTGCTTAGAGAAACAGCAGCCGCTCAGCAGGAAGGATGCCGGCCATCCAGAGAGCGGGCAGCGGGCTGAAGGAAGGGTGGAGGAAGAGGCATGTCTCTGAGATGGGCTGCTCTGGGGCTCGGGGCCTGGCCTGGGGCTCGGGATGAATGCTGACACTTCAGCTCCACCATAGCCTTGCAGACTTGTGCTTTAGTCTCATTTGGCTCCAATTCCATGGTGGGAAATAAGAACTTGTTTTCTCGTCTCTGTGTTTATAGATCAGGGCCGTGTCCTCTGTCTGCAGTACAAGGACTTCATGTTGACCACCCTGCTTGGATTAAGGAGGATGGAAGACAGGAGAAGCAGAGGGTTCAGCCAAGATGTCTGTCAGCTCCCTCCAGAAAAGTCCTGCTGGCTCCTAAATTGTCACTTCTGGGATCCTGGTGAGTCCAGGTCTCTCCAAGAGTCCCTGATGACTTTTGAGAGTGGAAATCATATGGAATAGCTTGGCCCTGAGAGAAACCTCACTTGTTTCTGCTGATGAGCTTAAGGGCAGGTTGTCTAGGGAGAGCCTTGCTGTCAGGCAGCATGGCACTAGGTCCTGAGGCAGAGATGTGCCATCCCCTAAACTCAGTAAAATGTAGGGCCTATTTTTTCCCAACCTCATGGAGCAATTTAGCCGCTGGGTAGGCAGCAGGAACCAGCATCCCAAATAGGTGCACTGGCAGGGGAGTAGAAAAGGAGAGATCAGTGAGATACAGGCAGTGGGGAAGATAAAAAGGTCTGTGCATTTGCCAAGCAAAGAGCTGGAAGGAACCGAATTCAGGGTGTTTAAAGCTTTTCCTTCTGTTTCTTTCTTTGACATATCTTTTCTGCTCTCACTCTGTGTTGGCTGGTCTGTGCCAGATTCAGAGGTCATGGGGGAAAGGAGAAAATGCAAGTTCAGCATAGTGGGAAGCAGACTTGGAGCACTCTTAACTTAAAAACTTTGAAACACTGGCTGTGCGTGTTGCGTATTTGCTGATCAAGGGTGTGCACGAATGAAGCATGCTGTGGGAGATGGTCACTTGCTCAGGTTCCAGAAATGTGTGAGTAGTGAAATGGAGTTTGACCTAGACTGCAGCTCCAGCCTTGCCTCTTAATTCTTGGCTTGTGCCTCATCTTTGGCAGCACAGGGTGGGGGCAGACAGCAGAAGGGGGCCCTGATGTCCCCCTTCTGCAGCCTTGCCTTCTGTGTTCCCCTGCCTGCCTCCCTGCTGCTGCTGCCTCGTGAAAGACCATATGATTAATTATACTGCTCACGGCCTCTGAAAATTTATTTAGGGTTTTATGTTTGCTACTGCTGCTGCTTACACAATGGCAAATCTGCCGTGGCTGCATCCCAAGCAGGTGGCAGCTAATAGGTCAATAAACTGAATCGCACCATTAGAGCTGTCGAGCTGCTGCGATTCAAGCAGGTAGAGGGGAAAGCTGCCATGCCACGGAGAAGTCAAGATAGATCTATTTTAGAAGAAATGTGTCTGGCTATGCTGGTTTGCAGGAAATTGGTCACTTCCCTGGTAGCATCCGCTGCTTTAATAAATCAATTTTTCCACTATAGTTTGTCTGTCTTAAGCTTTCCTCTCCCTGCCTCCAGTGCTGTCCTAAAAATTAGTCTAATAGACCCTTTTCATCTCTGAGAGCTTTGGAAAGTATTTTCCTTAAAGATTTTCATTGGCTTTTTTGGGGGAGGGTGTACAGAAAAGGGGGGCTGGAGAAATAGCTGAGGGAAATGGAGAGCTTAAAACAACAAAAAAGCCTCCTGAAAATGCTGCTAAAGGCAGGCAGAAATCAGCACAACTTGAAAGAGCTAGCAACCACCCGAGCAGATTTAGAAATCACCCCTGCCTTTGAGCATCTTGCTTCTCAGTGCTGCTGTCAAGGGATTGGAGATGGCCTGCCCTGAGCAGGTAAAACACTTATACCTGCTCTTCAGAAGCAGAAAATAAGGCAGGGCTGTGGCAGAGGCAGGTGCCAACCCCACATCCTGCACAGGCTCCTGCCTGGAAGCGAGCAGGCTGGTTTTTACCTCCTGCTAATTCATATGCAGTGGGAATGAGTTTCTGGTGGCCTGGTGGGAAGTTGCCCGCTTCGCACCACTTTCCACTTGGAAGGAGAGTGGGAGCTGTGTTTCTGCGTGGCTGTGCCAGCAGCAAGATGGATTCGGCTTGCTTCGTGCAGCGTTGCGTGCGCTGCCCTCACGTGTAAGATGGGGCTGGAGTCAGTGACTTGCTCTGAACCTGCTCTGGGATGCTGTTGGGCTGTGTCAGCAGGGTGCTGAGCCTACGCAGACAACAGTATCGCCTCGTGGTGCTAAAGCTGCTATATCTACCGGGTGGTGTACCACTGATGTGCTAGGGTGTCTGTGCTGCCCTCGCACGCTCTACATACAGTGCCTCCAGCGGACCACATCCTCACTGAAAAGGCAGCTCAGATCCCCTGGCTCCTCCCGTTTGCTGCCTGTTAATGGCCTCCTGTTAGGTTGTAATGTTGCTGCAGGGATGGTTTGTATAAAGTGAAGCATGTTGTATTTATTGGATTACATGTGCTTTTTCAGTGCTTTGGGGAATGGGATTCGAGTTCTTCTCCCCATTTTGGAGGGGTAGAAATTCGTTTTAATTTTGTGAGCCAAGAGTCTTGCTGTTCTTTCCCTGACCAGAGGCTGGGCCTTTAAGCTGGACATCAAGCACTGAAACAGCGACTTGATGGACTAGAACTTGACTGAGCACAAAGTTGCTTTTCTGAGCTGCGTCCCCTGTAGGTGAGATCTTCTGGTATTTGGAGCCCCTAATGCTAGAGGTGGGTGCATGTTCCCAGCACCCCCCACCTTGCAAATGCCAGGGCAGCAGCCCATGGCTCTAGGGCTGTGCTTGGCACGCAGATCAAAAGCTGGGCTGGGAGCTTTGGTTAAAATCCTTGGAGCTGACTGCTGCGGGAGCAGGGAGCTCGTCTCACCAGGCCAGCTGGCTGCGTGCTGCCTCTGACAAACAGTGTTTCTCTTTCCTCCTGCTGAATTTCTAGTACAGTATTCTTTTTCCCCTCCATTTCAGGCATGAATGCCACAAGGAGACGCCCCTGCAGTAGGCCATGCGCTTTGCAAGCTCCTGGAGGTGCGGATCACAGCTAGCTTCTCGTGGGGCTGTGACAGTCTCCCAGAGCTCTCCAAGGAGAAATAATCTCCTCGAGCCCTGGCTCCGCTGTTTGCACAAGCTGATTTCTATCTAGCATGCCTGGTGGCATCGCTGAGCTGTTCAAAATCACCCAGGCCCTGTAGATACAGCCTTGGCCATGGCTTCCTTCTACGAAAGAGCTTTTTGCTCAAAGCATCTGATGGAAAGCAAGTCAGACACTAATGACTATAATTGCTGCGTTAGCTCTTGCTGAAGGGCAGAAGCAGTTGGGTCTGGCTGCTCCTGTTGGCAAAAGGACCCCCCCTTTGCCACCACCTCCAGGCAGAGAGGGTCTGTGGGGCCTGGCAGGGGCACAGGAGCCCTCTGGGGAGCAGAGGGGACCCTGAGCTCTCAGCTCTGCAGCAGCGGAGGGCATCCGTGCTTTGTGCTGAGCAGTGCAGAGCAAGGATTGCCCGCTGCTGTGGGTGAGAGCAGAAAGCTGCATAACAGCTCCCTTTTGAGGCCACGGGACTTGTGTAGAGAAAGTGACTTTTACACAAATAAAGGAGGCTTCCTTTTGGGTCAAGTGCTCTGGAAATGAGTGGTTTTGAGATGAAAGCCTTTCTACTCAGGTAACACAGATTCACATTGCCTAAAGGGAAGTCTGCCTTGTGCTGGGGTATTTTTCCCTCTGGAGGCATTGTGATTGCTTTTGAAGATGGGTTTTCAGTATACAAAGGAGAAGAAAGCTGAGAGAAAGACAGAGCTTTTAAAAATATCAGGGGTTCCAGTGGTCTGTTTTTAATTTGTCAGCATGTCTCTCTTGCTTGTAAAAACCCCTGTTGGGTGCAGGGATTGTTCCTCCTCTTTCCTTCATGACTTGCTCCTTCCCTCTGGCACCTTGATCAATCAAGGTTGGATTTCTTTTTTCCTTTCTAGGCCAGCCGTTTCGCATCCAGGGCTGCTCGGCAGACTAGCAGCAGCTTCTCTCTGCTGTGTTGTGTGGGGATCGCCTTGCGAGGTGGGCAGGGAGAGGTGGCTCTGCCCCGTGACGATCTCAGGTAGCAGGGGCAAGGAGAGCGATGGCAGCCGTGTGTGTGCTGGGAATAAGCCTCCAGATACAGAACCTTGCTCTGGCTGACCCTAGCGTAGCCAAGATCCGGCAAGTTACCATCCTCATCATAGCTGGTGGGCAGAGGTGTTCATCCCTCGCACCCCCTTCAGATGCAGTGGGATGTGTCAGTCCATCACGCTCCTTGGCATTTGGGACTCGGTGCATCTCTCAGATGCTCCCTGACCTCATCATAGCTGGCCTAGAGGTCACCTGGTGTGCCTGAGCTGTGCCCAGGGCACGAGCAGTCACGGGCCAGATGCAGGAGAGCAGCTGGGTGAAGCCTTCTCTGGAAGAGGTATGAAATGGACTCTTCCAATCAGTTTGATCTGAGGAGTCTCTTATGAAAACATGTCACACCCCATGGACTGAAGGTACCCAAAGCCTGTTCTAGCTTTGGTAAGACTGTTGGAAGCATCAAATTGTCTCGCTTCTCTGCTTTATGCTAGTTTCTTCTCCCTTGCCCTGGAGGGATGAGGTGTCTGCAGGACTCTCCTCTGCTGCTGCTTAGTGTGAAATGTTGTAAAACCCAGGCATTGATTTCTCAATCAAAGGTGTCTGTTTGCTCCTTGGTCTGTGGCTTTAATGCCTGCAAATACATCTTTCGCTCCCTAACGGTTTGCTTTAAGATTTTGAAATTGACTGTTGTGCTTCAGAGATTTGGGAAGCGAACAGATTCAGTCAAGCCAATATTGTTTGTGCTGGCTCACAGGTGGGTTTTGAACCAGACAGAAGCCTAGGTCATGGTGGCTCTCAGGTCTCGGGGGGACCTTTGTCTGTGTCTGGACATGGTTTGGGGCTGCATTGCTCTGCTGGGCTTTGGAAAGCTGTGGGTCTTCCTGTGCCAAGAGCGAACCTGGTTCAGCGGGTCTGTGGTCCCTGGGCACCTGGCTTTGTGGACCTGAGGCTGAAGTTGCAGCATGTCCTGTCAACAGATACCAGAAAAAAATGAAGAAAAAAAACCAAACCACCACCACCAAGTTCCCACCTGCACTTCTCGTATTTTCGTAGCAATCAGTGTTTGCTCCCTGTTCTCAAAGCACTGTACTTTTGCTGTTCCTGAAGTGCTGTATGGATGATGCAAGCCTTGTTGCTGGAATGGAGTTGCTTCAGTGGAGGAACACAGCAGCTTGGGTTACTGCTTCCCGTGATTGCCCTCCTGCAGAGATTACTGGCCGGGACCTAAACTGGGAGACTTGCTGCAATTCCTGCTACGTCGTCTGGGGTCAAACTGCTGCCGCTGTTCAACCTCAGTTTTCCCCTTGCTTAAAGGCGGGTGAGTGACATGGAAAACCCTTTCCAAAGACCAGAGCTGGTGTTGCTCACCTGGCTGGGAGCGGGAGCTTTGCAGCCCTGGGAGGTGCAGGGGGATGTTGGTGTTAGGAGCAGTGGAGCAAAGCGGGGGGGGATGGTGAAATGCAGGTGACTCCCGGTGCTAATTGTATGCAGCAGATCTATCTGGGGAGAAGCTGAAGGAAGCATATCAAGGATGTCTCAGCTATTCAAGTGAGAAATCAAATTAAACTTTGCATCAAATAGTGGAGCTGTTCTGTGCTAGGAGTTATGTCAAATTCATTAAAGGTTTCTACATACCAGCCCCTCAGGAGTTAGCGAAGAGAAAAACCACAGCTCTGTCAGGGGGCTGTGTTTTCCTGCTTACCTGGATGCGTTAATGATGTGGGTAGAGGAAGAGAGGATTATTGATTTAACCATCAAGATACATGCGTGTGGAGGGGGAATGAGGGCACTGACTCCTCAATGATGCTAGTTCTGTGTGCCACTGTCAGCAAGCTGGGGTACGTGGCCATCCATCTGCGCTGGCCGATGCTAGGTGAGGACTGGGGATGAAAGCCCCAGCAAGCTGGAGGTGTGGAAGATGCTCCTGTTCCCAGTTACCTGCCTCTTGGTCTCCCATTAACAGGCTGGGAGATGAAGTCACTTTGGGTACCCTAGGGTTTCTGGGAGTAACCTGGAAGAGACTGGAGTATCAGTATCACACAGCAGTATGCGTCCAGGCTTGCTTCTCACTGAGCATGAGTCCCCACTTGCTCCAGGCAAAAATAAGATCTGGACAACACATTGCTCCCTCCGTGGGGACAGATTGTTTGGGGGCTGGATGGAGTGCAGACTTGGCACGAGACAGCCTGGAGCTAGGACGAAGTTGCCAGCACAGTGGCAGAGGAGTCTCCTGGGAATGTGTGATCCACAGCATGCTGCAGGACTTGAGCTACAGGATGATTTCCCAAAATGTCTCACCGGAGTCTCTGCAAACTCACAGGTGACCAAAATATGCTCATGCCTGCTTCTCACCAGAGTTGTGAGGCACTCCAAAGAGCTGGCAGCCATCAGGAGGAGAGGAACGCTGAGCTTCGTCCACTGCAAATGCTGAATGCCAAAGTCATCTCTGGCTAACGTGCTAAGGCCCAGGCTTGACTAATGCTATCTGATTTTTTTCATCATCCCTGATGCATGTTGTGCATTGCCTTAGAAGCACTCAAGTGCTAGTTTGATATTTAAAAGCCATTTACAATACTGCTGCTGTGCTGGCAGGAGAAATTAGTCTGACCCTGGGATGTACAAATCCTGGTTTTGGAGCAAGGCAGCCTGATACAGGCAAGGGTGAGTCTCCTCAGGTGTCCTGCCCACTGCTAGCTCTGTATTAGGGCTCTCCAGCCCAGTAAATGTCTTCCCTCCCTCCTTTTCTGTTGACTTGTACTTCTTTTTTTTTTTTTGTTTTTTTTTTTTGTTTTTTTTTTTTTTTTACAAATTTAAGGTGCTAAACCTCAGTTAAGCAATACATATTCATTTCTGGAATGTAATTTATTTACAAAGTGTTCCTATTCACAGCAGTGAGTGCTGATATTTGCCATGGTTTGCTTTCCAGCCCAGGATTTGAGAGACTTGAGAGCCTGTGAACGTGGCTGCCAGGCAGGCAGTGCTGCCCCCAGGGTGGATTTTGTCACCTGGGCATGTGAGGAGCTCACCTAGGAGCTGACTCTGACCAGGCACCCTAGCTTTTGCACAAAGCAGTCCTTGTCCTAGGGGGTGGGAACGGGCAAGGAGTCGGAATGCCTGGCTCTGCCTGTTCCCTCTTCTGTATTGACCCAACTGTCCTGCAATGCCTTTCGCTGTTTCTGTTCTTTAGCCCAGTCCATTTGCCCCCAGCATGATGTAGGCATCCTCGTCCTGCTCCAGTGTTCCTGCAAGGCTGAACAAGCTGCCTGTACGTGTGCATCTGGAGGTGGAGCTGCAGAAAATCAGTGGGGCCAAAAGAAAATTAGGTACTACATGTTTGTCCTTCAAGCTGCCAGCACAGGGGATGGCATCTTTGCAGCGTGATGGCTCAAGGCTATTTTTTTTTTTCTTCTGGCATGAGCTGTTGCTCAGAGCTCTGGAGGTGCCTTGCTGACATGCTGAGCCCTGTGACCAATTCCTCTGAAGCAGGCTGTACTGTTCAGCTTTGAGACAGCTCCTCCAGGGTGAGGTGGGCTGTGGAGCAGAGTTGTCCCTGCTCACTGTAATCATCAGCCCTCAGCTGTCAGTGCCTTGGATGCGTGCTTGGAGAGTATCCAGACACAGACAGGAGAGACTTCAACTGCTGCAGTCCCCTGTCCTATTTTATCTCCATTTATGACAACCTGTGACTGCTGCGGCTGGATGGTGGCAAGGAGAGGAGAGCAGCCTCCTGTGTTTTGGGGATGGAGAAGCTCTCCTTTCTGTCAGCCTCCTTGCTTTTGCCTGTTTCCTGCAGTCATTCAGTGCTGATGGACTGTCGTCATCTAGACCAGCTGCATCTTTAGGAGAGTCTCCCAGATCGCTCTTTGGGGAAAGAAGTTGGAGACTGATCAATGGCCGAAGAAGTATCTGATCCAGTACCAAAGCACTGGCTTCACCTTGTTGTGCTTCCCCAGGACAACTTGAAAAGGGCAGAGTGGAGCTGCTCCTGTTCCCCTTGCGCAGGGCTCAGGAGACCGCTCGCAAGCTCTGATGGCAGCGTGACCTTGGGGTGAGTAAGTTTGCACAGGACTTGTGATGGGATCCTTGTCTCGGTCAGGTTCCAGAGGTGCTGCTGTAACCCTGACACTGCATGCAGAGTTGGAGGAATTATAGCAAAATAGCCCTGTCTTATCGTATGGCAGGCCATGGCTCCCTGACCACATACCTAGCTCAGCCTGCTAATAAAGCAATTGTTCTAAACAATGGATTTAGCCATCATCTCCAATCTATAATGCCTGTTTGTAAGCACTGGAAATATTCAGCACTCCCATGAGCGGGTGGTGTGTTCAGGCTGGATTTATTAGCCATCTGGCATGCTGCTAGGCCATTTGTTACCAAGGCTCTTGCAGGAAGAGCCTCTGATGGTGTAGTGAGCTCCATGCTGTAGGGAGATTCAGGCTAATTTCTGGGAGCTCGCAGACTGCTGAGCAGGGAGCCAGGCGTGTTGCGTGGGTGGGAGTCCTGGCTTTCTAAGTGCCTGAAAACAGGGAGCTTGGACCACTGCCTGCCTCTTGTACGGTTCCTCTTGAATGGGAGAGGAGAGTCATTGCTCCGGTCCAGGTATCTGCAGAGAAACATGACCGGCTTCTGCCTGGGCTGAGCGGGCCAGGATGCTCCCCGAGGGGCTTCTGGTTTCCTTTGTTAAGCCTGACCTCCTCCTTGGGCGTTTGGTGGTGCCTCGTGATGCTGTGACCGGGGCTGCTGACTTTTCTCTCTATGTCTGTCCTGTGGAGCAGGAATCGAGCCCTGGAGCGTTGCCTGGCCTTTGCAAGGCTTGTGTTCAGAGATCGAGCTGGGCAGCTCCAGAAATTGAAATGCAAATGAAATGGAGAGCTGAGGGGCAAGGGAGTTGCTGACTTCTTTGCTGCTGACCTCCGCTGTCGGGAGGAGAATTGTATTCTGGCTGTTGCTTGTGTTCTTCCCAGCTTAGCCTGGGCAATGCACCGGCAAGATAAAGGAATGCAATTTCCTCAGCTTGTGTCGAGATCTTATTATGCATTTCCATAAAGCAAAAGGGGAGGGAACAACCCGAGCTTTCTGGAGCTGCGGCACTGCAGTCACCGTACAGCGCAACAGCCCTGCCAGCCCTCGGGGAAGCCGGGCTGGCCTTCAGCAGGTCGCGTGGCCTGCAGGAGGATTGCCCAGCTGCTGGGAAGCTGGGGTCTCTGACTCGGAGCTGGGAGTGCTGGTTTGCTGCTGCCTTCTGGACCATGCAGGCGACTGCAGAACAAGGGGTGCTGATGCGTGAGTTGGCGGGGAGACCAGGTTGGATGTCAGGGCCTAGCAGGAGGGGGGAAGCAGGGTGTTTGTGTCTTTCTCCCTGGTTCAGGCTCTTACCTGTGTGCACAGGTAACGCAGAGCGTGCTCTCCTGTGCACATGGTGGCAGTGGAGCTGGGTGATGCCCGCACCAGCTGGCGGTGGCGAAGGTGGCTGGCCCTATGGGCAGCCAGGAACTGTGTGTGCTCCCAAGTTCCAAGGGTGTTTACAGAGAGCCTTGGAAGTGGCTGGACCAGGTCTTTGTTGTTTCTTAGGTAGGGACCTACCCATCGCTTTCTCCTCACCGTGTTTCCTCCTCCACAGTCCCAGCCTCATGTGAGCCCACAGCTTGTGGCTGAGTTATGTCCTGAACACAGTCCCTGTGCTTTCAGGTTATAGGATCCTCTGAAATCCCCCAGGGGTGAACTGCACATAATCTCAGTCAAGAGTTGGCTTTCTGGCGGGCATCAAAGGGCTTGCTGCCTGCTCACGTGTGGGGAGCTTTCCCTAGGAAAAGGCTGATCGCTGGTCACAGTTTTGCTGCTTCTTAACACCGTGATAGGGAGCCCAGCTTTAAATATGGGTAGCTAATGAAAATCCTCCTCTGAAGACCATTGTACTTTGCAGGAATAAGTGCTTTCACTGTTAGGGTTGCTTTCTAAATCTCTAACTACTGTGCTCTTCAGCAGCTTAAGCTATGTGCGTAATAAACCCCTGTAATTGAGTCAGGCACTTACAATAACAAGGAAGCGCAGGACTGGAATAAACTGAAATGAGGGGAGCATCCGGGCTGGTTCCTAATGGTGCTGAGCTGTTTCCCACCTCGCGGTGGGCCTCCCTGCACAGGGAACCAGGCTGTCCTGGCGGGCGGGAAGTCCAGGCGCTGGGCTCAGCTAATGAGCGAGGGCTGAGTACGTGATTAGTGTTTTACAGCAGCCTCCCCGTGGCCTTGTTACGGGGTTAGTCATTGTGAATGTCAGTCTGATGTGAAACGATTATGACTGCCCAGAAATCATTAGCCCTTGCCATGCCAAGAGTACAAGTCCATCGCTTCTGCTTTTCTGCTGATGGACATATGGGTGCATGGGGAAGCAGATTTCACGTATACAGATGATCCCTGCAGAGCTCACTGGGATGTGCAGTCCTGGTTTCTATGTCCAAGCCTATCCTTGGCTAACGGCCTTGCTTCATCACAAAATAACGAGCAGAGCCGCTGGTGCGTGCTGGCCTGCGGGGAGCCACGGAGGCACCGTGTGCCTGGGTGAGGACAGGAGCTGGGAGATGCCGAGGGAAAGGGAACAAACCCCGCTAAGGACCGGTAGCCCGCGGCAGCCGGATGGGAACGTGGCCGAAACGTGCCCCATGGCTGGCAGAGCCCTGGGAGCAGCCTCCTGGACTCGAGGGAAGGGGACGCATCGCCCGGTTCTGCCTGAAGCTCTCCACCTGTCCTCGAGCCCAGGGGGAGCAGATCGCTTCCGCGGGCATCTGCGCTGTGCAGCGCGGGTTGTGACTTGGGTGGGATGCTGCGGGGCCGGCGTGGTGCCTGCAGCTACATCTGCGCGGGGCCTCGCTGCGAGCGGGTTTTGGAAGGAGGCACAGCACTCTGCTTTGGCCTCAGGCACCGGGAGTACCAGGAGGCTGTGAGTGTGGGGCCACTGGAGCTGCATCCCTGCCCCCAGGTGCAGTGCTGTGTCCTGATGCACCACGCCTGGAAGGAGAGCGCCCTTTTGCTCCTTGTTTAATGGGAAGGGGAGATGAGGACAGCCATCTCCTCCCTGTCCGCTGAGAAAGGTGTGAACTGTCACATGCAGGTGGCTCTGTTCTCCATTACGTGGGCTCTGTTTGGGCTGCAGGTGGCCTAGAAGGGATCTGAACTGGCTGAACAGTATCTGCTGCTGCCAAGTCCCTGCCCTGCTGTCATCCCCGGCTTGCTAAGACCTGTGAATGAAGCCAGGAGGGGGTAGCAAAGCCCTGAAACCCGCCATGCTTTTGGGAAGTGGCACTATCTGGAAGCTGTCCCACGTGCTGGAGAAGTCTGCACTTCTGACAGAAGCGTGCTTTAGATAAATTGCTTTTGTTGGCTTGTTAGATACATTATTCATGTCTGTATGCATGTTAGGGGAGAGGGGTGTGTGTAGTGCCAGATCTAAATGGTTTATTCATCAGCAGAGCTCGGTTCCTCGTGCCGTACCGTGTCCTTCCAGCGGGATGGAAGCAAGGCGGGGGGCTGCACGCTCGCTTCACTGCCCGGCTGGCTCTGGTGCCCATCGCCCTCTGCGTTGTGCCCTGAAATCAGAAGGGATGTGAGGCTGGGCAGCGAGCCCGCTCCGCATCGCACCCGAGGACACCGGCCCTGGCCTCCAGCCCGCCCTCGTTGCAGAGGGGACAGCAAAAGCACGTCCCTGGCAGCAGGCAGCGCGTGGCCCCAAACATCCCCTCCCTTCTCAGCGCTAATCCCCTTCAGCCCCTGTCCTCCACTTCTCCCCGGTGAGGCTGCGGGCGTGAGAGGCCGGCTGCTTCGTTTAGGGCCGAACAGATTAGCTCTCCCCCTCGGGAGCAGCTTGCTCAGCCTGCACTCGAGATAACGGGGCCGTGTCCTCCCGGCTGTTGGACTCCTCAGCAGCTGGCGGAGCTGTGATTAGCCTCAATTTATGCAGGCTGTTAAACAAACACCTGCAAGGTTCGGGGGCAGAGAAGCCAAGTCATTTTTGTAAGCGACTAGTCATGTTGTATTAAACTGAGAACGCCATCCTTTTCTCACGGCGCTCTTGGAACTCCTAGACATCTCCAGTCCCCGTGACACTTGTAGGGCTACGAGCCAGAGAGATGGCTGTGCACCGTGGTGACTCTAATATTGTGCGATATTCTTGCAGCACTGGGTTGATTGCAGTGGGGACAAGCACAGTTGTGACTTCTGGGGCTGCTGCTCTAGCTGACAATTTCTAAACTTGTTCTGCTCTTATTGCTTTCTCTGATGCTTGCTATTCTCTGTAGCTTACCCCTAATCCCCAGCAATAGACCTGCCATTATTGCCAGCAGTATGATAGGTAGCGTAGCAGGGGCACTGTGATGTCAAGATCTATTGAAGTGTTAATAAAAGGGCTTAATGCAGAGAAAAGGAAATCCTGCCCCTTCAGAGACCTTGCTGAAGCATCTCATCTAATTAACCTCGGAGGTGATCGCTTACAGCAGTGTTGTGTGCCAGCAAAGAGCCCAAAAATAGTCTCTATCCAAACGCAGCTAGAAGGCACATGGCTCTCCCCTTTGTAAAGCCTGGCAAGACCTGCTGCTGAGAAGGGCTAGAACAGAACAGCTGAATTATTACCTGCATAGAAGTTTGACTGAAATTGCAGGGACGTTGTTCTGTGTCCTGTATGGACATGGATGCGTATGTTCATACCACGGATACACAGAGCACTGGAAAAGAGGTTTTGAGTTGCACCCATGGGCTCCCAGTTTGGAGCCTCTTCCCTTTACCCAGAGGGGACGCTGCGAAATGGCTGCTTTTAACAAACCAGCAGCTCCCAGTTCCTGCTGATTCCCTTGGTGGTTTGTGAATGGCGCATCGGAGCTGGGCACCAGCTCCAGAGCCAGCCGTCAGATGCTGCAGGAGCTGCTGCCTCATCCCAGGGGGCTGTCGGGCTGCATCCTCTGCTCCAGCCGGGAATTGTCTCCTGGTGGGATCCCCAAGCACTGTAGCAAAGGCTGAAGGCACTTGGTTGTGAGTGGTGGTGCCCTGGCAGCACACCTGTCTCCTGAGCTGCACCCTGCTGCATTGCACACTTGTGTGTGGGAGGTGGATGGATGGATGGATTTCTTCCTCCCTGGGCATTTTATTCAGGTCCTAAGGGAATTCTTTCAATTAATTCCTATGCTTTCTTCTCCTTCACAGGTATCTGGAGAAATCCCATGCTTCAAGATAAGGACATGCCAGATTTGCAGTTGCCTACCAGTGTTAACGCATCCTCTTCTGCATGGTCACGTGAAGGTAAGATCTGCAGCAACCAAATCACCTGTGGTTCTCTCTTCCATCCTCCACTCTTTGTTTCCACCATGCTCCAGGATGTCCTTTCTACCATATATTTTTGCAGTCAGTTTACTAAGTCTTTTTCCTATAAAGGGGAAAAAAGAAAGCTCCACAATTTACTGTGTATACAAAGAGCAGGCAGCAGAGCTCAAGCAAATAACCTTGCAGAGAGGAAGCAGATGCCTGTCCTCACTGCTGACAGTCTCATCTGGGAAAACAGAACTGCTTCTCAGGGGAGCTGTGAAGAGCCTGGGGCAGCCTAGGGGTAGAAGACAGGCTCATGGGGTGGATTTGGGGGGTGTGGAGAGTTGCTTGCCATTTAATTTGCCTAAATGGTGTATTTCCTACCACATTTTTTTCAAAGGTGCTGAGATTTCCCTCAGCCTCGAGGGAAATGTGCTGGTGTTGGTTCTGTTTCTCTCCCAAAGTCTCACAGCAGTTCTGCCTATAATTTGGGGTCTTTTATGTAACCAAAAATAGATGCAGTGTTTGTAGCTCTGCAGGTAAGCTGTTCATTACTTTTATTATGCTTTTTTAGATTTGTTTGTAGATGCACATGACATGGCTCACGGCAGGCTTAAGCAGGAAGGTCTGGATGGCTGCTGTTGCAGATGATCCATGTTGTAGCCTAAGGTCTGTGAGATCTTCACCCGGCAGTCAGGGGCATGTGTCTGCAGTTCAGAACTTCCAGCTGTGATTTAAGCTTCTTATCCTGTTCTCCTAGTGATTCTCCCTTGTGTTTCACAAGTCCAAAGCACGTTCCATAGTTCTATAGGGAAGAGGGAAGAGAAATGAAGTGTGAAGGATGCACAGTGATATTTGGCTCTGTCTCTTAGTGAAATTGCCCTTTGCTGCTGTGAAGTCCTTTCCCAGCAGGCGTATGAGGACGTGGGGTGGAGGGAAGCCCTGACATAGCTGGTGTAGATGCATTTTGTGCTGCTCTGTCTTATGATGCAGTGTTTTTCAAAGCCGGAGCGTGCCTATCACAAGTGTGATGACAGGAATGTGGGTGCCGTTTGAACGCAGTGGAAGGAGACTCTTCCCAGTTCTTGCGTTACCAATAACTCGATTAGCTGCCCTTTGCAGCGCTGGGATTTTCTGAGCCTTTTGTCCTGAGCGGTCTCAACGTTGCCCTTTGTCTAGCAACAGCTGCCGGCCAAGGGAAGCTCCTCCACCATCAGCCCCAGTCCTCAGCAGGGATTTCAGCACAGGGCTCGGCGAAGGGACGCGTGCCATCACCCACCCTGCTCTGCTTGGGTCTTGCTTCCCAGCCAAGGCTGGGGGTGCAGACTGGGAGCTCTCCCACTGGGGAGCAGAACCCCTGACAAGGCTTGGCAAGTTGGTGGCTTGGATGGAAGGGGGATTTGGGTGAGTTTTGGAGGAGGAGAGCATCTCCTGACCATCTGTTAGTAAGGGTGAGGCTGCCAGAGCAAGCAGCTGCCTGTTATTTGCTGTGCAGTAGCTCTCCATGTGCACCTCCTACCCCCTGCTTGCTGCAGAGGGGAACAAAGTCACTCGTGCTCACCAGGACTCGAAGAAAAGAATTAGTTATGCACAACGTCTGAACAAAACACAGTGGCGAGTCTGCAATCAGCGGGTGGTTTTACCCAAAGAGGGCAGTGCCGTGACACATTCCTCCCCAGCCTTTCTCCCTTTCTAGAAGCTGGCTTCCCCAGCCCTGGCTGTGCTCTGCTGTTCTGGTGAAGGGCTCTCTTGTCTGCAGAGCTCGATGGAAACAGTGAACATCAAGGATTTCTTAAGGGAAAATCATCGTGGCTCATGATGAGGCTTTTTTTTTTTTTTTTTAACAATTACTTTAAAAAAAAAAACAACCTTGCACATAAGCGTCGCAAAAATGCCTGTTCTGTCTTCTGACAAACTGCTTTTCTCACTAGCTTAGGCAAAAGTACACATCCTTAATGCTGCCCAGCTTTAAATCAGATGTACTTCTATTTACATTTCTTTCTTGCCTTGCTGCCTTGACTCATCTGTAACGATGGCTGCAGGCTTTTCTCTCTGCTGGAGGATACCCCCCCCC
>VXAA01005085.1:224507-250299 GCA_013399115.1 Anseranas semipalmata
CCCCCCCCAGCTCCCCTGGAGGTGTGTTGGTCCCCATTTCTGTTTCCAGTAGCTTTCCCTTTGCACCTACTCCAGGGCTGTTTCTGCAGAGAAATGCTTCTCTTTCAAACCTGTCTTGTCTTGGGAGAAAATTAGGGAGAAACAGCTGTTTACCAGTTTGCATGCTGCTGTGAGAAAGGGGGACGGGGCCCTGTCCCTCTCTGGGGAGGGTCACGCAGGCATTGCAGGGTGCTGTGCGCTGTGTTCATGCTGCAAGCTCGCCCTTCGGCTGCTCGGAGAAATCCTGGGAGCGGGGAGGCTTTGCTGTCTGCCTGCGCTGCCTTCCCTGCGGATCCCCCTCCAGGCAGGGCAGCCAGGATCTCAAAGCAGCAAAGAGGCAGTTCCCGTGAGATGGGCACCCTCTCTGCCCCGCTGATACGGTGCCATGGGGGACGCTGGCACAACCCTGGCCCCGCAGGCGGGTCTGGTGTGGCCGTAGGTCTATCTCCAGGTCATGCCCATGGTGTTTGTGAGGATGAATAAGTGTGGAGCGAGGGGGGAAAGGCCAGCATCCCCCTCTGCCTTGGGATTCTCGGGACTCAGTTGTGGTTTGCTTCAGAGAGCAGGATCTGGCCCCACGACTGCTGAGCACTTGCTGCCCGCGTGGAAGGCGTGTGCTGCTGAGAGCTGGGAAGGGAAGGGAGCAGGGGCTTCTGGTCTGCTGCTGCTCTGCTCCGTAGGAGGGAAGACTTCAAATAGCAATTAGCTAACGTTGCCATTTCCAGAGAAACAGCTCTTGCCATGCTGGACAATGGGCTGAAGGAGACAAACGGGGGCTTTCTCTAGGGGTTAAAAGCTCTAATTCTGGGTATATATATTTATGTAGGCTTTTTTCCTTTCAGAGAAGGAAGATTGAAAAGGCTCTGACTCCTTTAAATAGACTTCTGTTTCCTTAACCAGTGAGGAGCTCAATTAGGAGCGCTCGCTGTTCCTTTCCACCCAGCGAGGACGGCTGTCGTCGTGCTCGTGACACAGCGAGCGCAGTGCTGCCAGCTTAACTCTTAGCTTCCTTCCAGGGGCAGCTGGAGCATCGAGAAACCTGCCCTCACGTTAGCAGCATAGGGGCTGAAAATAAAGGGTCTATTTTCCCTCAACAGCTATCAGAAGGAAGAAGTTATCTTTTGCTGCTTGCTGGTTTATATTATTTATTCTATTAGCCAAAGCATAGCAGCATAAAAGATAATTTAGTCTGGGTTAATGCAGCACAGTGCAAAACTCATTACCAAGCCAGAACCACATTCTCCTGCCATCCCGTGCCTGCTGTAATCCCTCAATGTCTGAACGTCCCTGCTCTGCTCCTGTGGCACAAGCTGGGGCACGGGGGCAGCTGTGGACCTGCAGAGGGGAACTGATTTCATTAACCCATGTCTGACAGCAGCTTTCAATGAGTTCAGAGCTATGGCTGTGTGGGAATGAACGTGGAGCTCGTTTCCCCGCACCTACTGCTGGGGTGGAGCGAGCTCTGGGGCTGGTGACATCTGACAGGACAGTGACTGCTGCGTGCCGGGGCCAGCCCCGGGCTGCCCTGCCTGGGTGCTTTCTGCAGTCTGACCGCGTTAGGAAGCCGCAGCAGCCGGGCACGAGGTATAGCTGGTGCTTGGAAGGCCTCCAGGTTGCTGCAAGCAGCCCTGGAGGGGCAGGGGCTGTCCGGCACAGCAGGTCGGTGGATAGCATCCCCTCCAAGAGAGCTTCGGAGGGCTCTGATCAGCCGTGGCTGAGCGTCAGCGCTGGCACCGTTGCTTCCTACTGCCTTCGGTGGCTTTCAGTGCCGACGTGAGCAAATGCTGCTGATGCTCTCGCTTAACGTGGGAAGGCAGGAGCATCTGTCCTCCACCGCTTTCCTATTAGCGTGCTGCTATGAAGGCAAAAAGCCATCTGCCTGCAGAGGTTGGGTTCTGTGATATTTGCTAGCCCAAGAACAGAAAACGCCACTACAGGAAGGCGGGCAGAGGGACATTGGATACCAGATCCTCCTCCTCTGAATTCACTGAAATAGGAATTTCCTGGGTGTTGCTTTCCCACTAACCAGAGGGAGACCAGACCAACAGCTCATCCACGCAATACCAAATCTCCTGACATAGCCTTCTAAGAGCTGCTGAAGAGGCTCAAAATGGGGTGGTGGTCCTGTGCTGCTCCTTCTTGGTGTCTCCTCTTCCTCTTAAGGTCAGTGTTGCCAGCTAGGGTCTTGCTTTCAAGAGGAGCCTCTAGTGCCAAGTTCACACTGATCTTGCTAAGCACTTTTACTCCCGAGGACATCTGTGTGATACAGCTGGTTCAAAAAGGTTTTCACAGAGCACAGTCACTTATTATGAGCCAGCATTTGCAGGGTAATCCCATACAAGTAATTAGCTGGGTCACTGGTGCTTGCCTTGGGATCTGTCCAGGGAATCCCAGAACTGCTTGGGGCTGAGAGGTACCTGCAGCTCACTGGCCTGCTCAACTTCATGGTGAGAGCCTGACCTGGCCCACCCTGGAGTAGCCCTGGCCCTTTGGTATGCCTCTTTTTGTGGTTTCATCTAAATGCTGCTCTCTCTTTTGTCAGAACCAGTGCAGGCTAGCTAATGATCTGAGTGCAGAGGGTGCACCCCCTTTCCCTTGTCAGATATCTGATGATATTAAGCCCAAGAGCATCATATTCTGGATGTTTATAAATTATAAGGGAAACAGCTTTCTTCCTTCACCCCCTGAACTATTCTTCGTTAACTAACACATTGTTTAAGCTGTATGTCAGTCCTTGTTCTTGCTTACTGCAGATGAGGCTGGCTTGTCAGCACTTTTGCCTCCTTCCTTTTCCCATCAGCTTCTGAGATCTCGGGTAGAGTTCTGCAGCAGCATTTTGATTACCTCTCACAATGCTACCACTGTCAATGCAGACTGACCAATACAGCAGTTCGATGAGCGTGTTGCTCTTGACAAGCTTTATTTGCCCTGGATAAGTCAGGCAACATATCTTCAGTTGCAGGTAATAGGCAGTAACGTCCTCTCTACATCTTATCGGAAGATTTTCTGGTCTCTGTTTCACCCAAAGGGGCTTCCTTGTCTCCACCTCAGTAGGATGCAGAGGTGCCTGAACTAACCCTGAGCGAGGAAACGTCCAGAGTCCAGAACCAGCAGGGTTGCTTTAAACGAGGCTCCTGCCCTGGGTAATCATCCCATCTCGAGAAGCACAAGATATTATCTCGGGCTGCGGGGCTTCTTCCCAAGGTATGTCCATCACGTCTTTGGTATCTAGGAGTTGCCCTGGCAGCATACGGTCATCAGCCTCAGTGGGGGAACATAGACATCAGTCACTGCTAAATGCCAGCTGACAGTGTACTTTGCTGGCTGCTTTGATGCATTATGTTTTCCCAGATCCATATTTGCCCCATGTTGGATGCTTTCTTGCCCCATGGGGAGAGGGGCTAGGCAGGCTGTGATCCCTCCAGCATCGTGTGCAGCTGAGTGTGGTGTTTAGAGCAGCCTGTCAGGGTGAAACCACCATGTGTACCCAGGCCGGCTTCCCCATGCTTACTCATTTTCCCCAAATATCGCTGCTCTCAGTTAACTGTTAGCAGCGTGTCTGTCCCCGTGTTCCTCAAGGGGTGTGCAGCCCCGAGCTCCCCTGCGTGGCTGCGACGGTCTTTCCACTGCCATTCGTGTCCGCTCCCTGCTGCAGTGCTGGGCCTGTTCTCTCTCTCTGCAGTCCTCTCCCTGTGCTCTCTTAGCCTGCAAAACCTCGTTCCCAAGTGCTACTGAAACACTTTGGGAGCAGAGATCGCCCATGGGTGACATGCTGTCACGCTGCCTACGTGCCTGCCTGGGGGTTGCCTGTTCCCTTCCCTTCCCCTAGAGGAAGCGCGGGGTGCAGAGCTTGCTGCTGACAGGCATGGCACGTTCTTCCTCCCGCTGCCAGCATATGCCATATGAGTGACGGTGACGAGGGCTCCTTTTGTTCCCGTGGCTGGGTGGGAGGTGGCATGAAGGCCCCTGCTCCCCCATGACTCACGGGTTGCTCCGTGCCGTGAGCTGGCAGGTTGCTCCGGGCAGGGGGACTCGGCTGTTCGGACACTTGCGGACACTGGCATCGTGGGCGCTGCAGGCAGGGGGAAGGGGCTTTCTGGGGGAGGTACGGTGGGGACCTGGAGGCTGCACCCTGCATTGCTTCCCAGGAGTGCTGGGAGCAGGCTCTTGCACACCTGTGCTCCCTTTTGAAGGGTGGGAGAGTTTATTGCTGTTATTCATGGGGATTTTGTGAAGTTTATCTGGCGAGTGCTGTAACTCCTGGTACATTGATCTGTTTGTAACCTGCCTTGCTGCACTGACCTGTCCCTGCCCTACGAGTCCTGGGGAGGCTTTAACTGCCCTCTGAAACCCCTTCCCCAGATCACGGCAGGAGTCAAAGCAACCTTTACTTTGGCAGAAGGAAGCCTGCAGCACTGGATCCTCTCCCCTTGGCTCCTTTCAGTTATTACTGCCTTGGATGGTGTGTGTTGGCAGGCATCTCTCCCTGTGCTGCTGCTTACCTCGTGCTCTCCCAAGAGGAACAAGCTGCACATGATGGTTTTAGAGATTCATCACGGTCCCAGGTGTCAGGACACACCTCCTGGGCATAATGAAAGGAGCTGGAAATCTGAGCTGCATTTGCACACACGTTGTCCCTGGCTTTAGTGGGGGCAAGACCTGGCTCCATGCAGCTGCTGTGCCTGGTTTACTGGGCACAGCACAAGGTCCCTCCTCCTTGGAGGACATTCACTGTTTTTTTTTTTCTTTCTTTNCAGTCAGCACAGGTAGATTCACACTTCCCATGAGTGGCAATCTTTGTGTTCATTTCCCAGGTTGCCAGCTTGGGTGAATGGCTCTGCTGGAGAGCGAGGAGGGAAGCTGCATGCAGTCGCCTGCAGACACTGTGAAGAGTGGTCAGAGGTCCTCCTATCAACCGTGGCCCAGCTGTACCAAGTGAGCCTGCTCCCAATGTCCTTGGCTCCTGCAGATGCACAAGAACCAGGCTGGCTGTGTGCTCCAGGTGGAGAAAAAAGGAGCCTTTCATCTGCTCCTGCGGAGCAGGCTGGTGGCCAGCCCGCGCATGGTGCTTGATTCCCTCTGCTGCAGCTGGAGCAGAGAGGTGGGAGGTAAGTGACAAACGTTGGCAAACCAACTGTGCTATCCCCAGGGATCACCCCAGGGTGGAAAAATGGTTAGGCAGTGTTCTCCAGCTGTACCTGCTGTCCTCAAACCTGCCTGGGAGGAGGTGGGACTGCAGTGGGGGAGAAGTGGGGAGATGGTGGCTGTCCAAGAGCTGTCCCTGTCCCCCGTGACCCTCAATGAATATGGGACCAGCAGTTTTGAAACCCAGCTCTGTAGCTTCTAGCCCTGCTCTGTTTTCTCGCAGTGCTCCTGGTATTGCAGGCAGCAGGAATGGGCTCTACTGCCTGCATTAGAAATCAGATTGCTGCTGCAGGTTTCTTCATCAGCACATGGGCTTGCTGGCCAGCCCTGGGGACACGGTGTGACTTGGGGTCCCTAAGAGAGAGGCATTCCTGTGAACCATGTTCAAGCCAGCTGCTTTATCAGGTGCTCCCTTGGGCTGCACACCCTTCACAGTGCCCTTGGGCATACGAGCCTGAATCTGGGCCCTTCCCTTGCCCTTCACAAGCTCTCCCTCTTTCCTGCATTTACACCCTCGCTCCCTCTCGCTGCAGCAGCATCCTGCTGTGTTGCTGTCTCAGCTGCACCGCCTCCCATCTGCCTGCTCCTCTGCTCTGCCAGGGCCCCAGCTGTGCTGGGGTGGCCTCCGCTCCACTCCCCTGCCCACCCTGCCGTGCAGGAGAGCCCAAACAGACTGTGCTGGTCATCTAATTTGTTTTGGTTCATGTTACGGTTGAGGATAAAGTTGCAGATATTTCTGTGCAGCGATAGGATCTTGCCAGCCAGCCCTTCTTTAATAAGATCCCAGGCATTCGAGGTGCCTGATTACCTTATCTCCCCTCCGCAGATGTATGTTACCCACCTCTCTCAACCTGCAAGCAAGCCAGCCTGGGAGAAAGCAGCAGAAACTCAGCCTCTCCAGCGCTGCAGGCAAGTCGTAAGGCAGAAAGAGCAGAGAGGGAAGCTGGCTTCCCACCCAGCCACCCGTGTGCAGCAGACGCCGTGTGTTGTTTCTGCACAAGCTTCCCTTTTCCTCTCTCCTCTCCTCATGCTGGTGCTCATCCTCGCGGCTCCTTGCTGCAGTGGGGTGGCTGGGGAAGGCTGTGTCACAGCTGACTCACGCTGGTGGCGTGATGAGAGCCCCACGCGCAGGTTCCTTCCCGCTCCCCTGTGGCACCTGTTTGCTCTCTGGCTTTGCAGCTCCAGCAATCCCAGAGATGGACTTGAGATTGCTGCATGCAGGGACAACGAGGCTGTGGCTCTCCCCTGCCTTGTCCCAGCCTTCCCAGCTACAGCTCAGTGCTTTTCCTCTGTCACATGAGCATCGCACCATCACCCCCTTGGAGAACGCATGTGGAGCGTGCTTGGTTGCCAGAGCAAAGTAAAATCTGCTCCAGCATCAAACATACGCAATCCCAAGCCCTGCATCTCTGGTAAATGCTAAAACCCTAGCTCTATTTCTTAAGTAAATGGGGGAGATCGATGCTAAAGCAAGGCACGAACACCAGACCACCCGTGCTTCTGCAGCTCTCAGGGCCTCCTGGAAGCTCTTTGATGCAAAGGGAAACACCTCCAGCCAGATGCGTGAGGGCTGGTCGCTGGGCACAGGCGTGGGCTGGAGCAGCCACGAGCAAACACACACACGGACACTGGAGGGAGGATTGTTTCATCAAAGGGCCAAAAAGCTGTTGGTGGTCAGAATGGCCACTGTGAGCAGACAATGTAGAAAAATAAGCAAAAAAATGGAATGGGGGTAGGGAGCTGGAAATCCACAGCAATTCGTCCAATATGGAGCCTGGAAAATGCAGAAATTGCAAAGGGAAGCGAAAAGATGTGATGAGAAACTTCAGAGGAATTTCTAGCAGTGAGGAGGAGGGACTGATTTTTAGCATACTAAAAAAAAAAAAAAAGAAAAGAGAAAAAAGCTCTTAGCAATGCTATCGGAATTGGAAAAGTAGAGTGCATGTTGTTGTTATCTGAAGGGCTGATGCCTTGCCCGCGTGACGGTGAATGTGCATGAATCTGTTTCCATTCCTGCAGCAGCCAAGGGTCAAGTCACAGCGTTGTGGAGGCGTGGGCAGCTCGGGGCAGGCAGGTTCCCTCGGCTCCTGCCCTGGGGCCATGGAGGAGAGGAGCTCTCTGGGTCGCGCATGGTGCTTCTGCCTGAATCCTGAGCTACCGGGCAGCACAGGAGGTGAGCTGCTCTCCCGTCTCTTTGGAAAATGGTCGATGAAGGTTTTATGGGAGGTTATGTAATGATTGACCTTGTAGGAACGGGTCTTATTAAAGCATGGAGTCAGCTTAGCTTGCAGCTGGGTCAAACTGTATTGCAGGAGATGATTTCATTGCTGTTAGAAATTTATACTTTTCTCCGTTCGGAAAGTCTTCGACTCTGCCTCATTGCGCCCTGGTTACAGAAGTAGGCCTGGGTCGCAGCTCTGTTTTCCCGTGGGGCATCTCCTGCTCCCTAGGCCAGGCTGAGCTGTCTCACCAGCACGGGGCCGGCTCGCAAAGCCATCGCGGGTCTGCCCGAGGATGTTTAGCCAGAACCACCACATCTGTCTGAGCTGGAGGAGCCCCGTGCCCCCAGGACCAGGCTGCCCTGGCAGCCTGTGCACAGCAACTGCAGAGAGGAGAGGCAGGGCTCTTTGAGATCCTTCTGAGCGATGCAGATGAACCCACACCTAATTGCTTTTAAAAATTCCTTGTTGCTATGACGACTCAACAAGCGAGATACACTCAAGTGCTGTCTCTCCGCTCCCAGGTCTTGCATTGCCACCAAAAAGCTCTATGTGTACCTGTGTACATACATACACTTTTTTCCAGCTTTCAAAGGTGGCTTTTAATCCCCTTGGAGCGTGAGCAGAATCTCTTCTGAGCTGGGGAAGGGTTTACTTGAAAGGTCTTATTATAAGGTTAAGGAAAGGCCAACAGTCGCTCACCCTGCTGCTGAGCACTTCAATAGCTAAATTTAGTCCCTTGAGTCATTACTGAGTCAGCAAATTGGGGGCAGGAAATCTTGATTTCTCTCCTCTTCCTTTTTCATCAGCAATACACCCAAGACAGGCTCTAGACTGGTTTCTCTCTTAATCCAGCACGTTACCTGCCCGCAGTGCTTTCCCCTGGAGCATCCCTGAACCTGTCCAGAACAAGTAAGAGCTCCTTTCTCCCCTGTTGCAGCCAGCTGCCCTGACAAGTGGCCTGTCCTCAGGGAAGCAGCATCGTTCCCTGTCATTAGTGATCTGAGACATGGAAAGCTGTGTCCAGTTAGCTTTGTCTCTTGCTGGGTAGTCACTGGTCTTGGCTGGTGGCAGGTAGTGCAGCCCCTGGAGCTGCTTGGAAACGCTGCAATGAGTGAAACCCCATCCAGCTGCTCTTCTCCCAGCTCTCTGTGCCTGGGAGTGCCACAGCATAGCTAGTAGCAACAGAAGAGCTCCGAAATATCCACGTGAGTGTTAAAATAAGCAACATCAGGAGATCCAGACTAGCCGGATCTCCAGAGCTGCCCTGCGCAATGCCCAAGCCTCGTCCAGACCTGCCTGTCCCCGCGCTGTGCTGTTCGGCGTGCAGGCTGACCCAGCATGGATGTGACCTGGCAGATAGGCGGGTGCAGCCAGCTGGCTCTTTCCACAGGAGCTGCAGGCTTTGAGGTCACCAGGAGACACTGACAGGGCAAGACCAGAGCTCTGTGCTCGGTGAGGACCCTGTCCTGGGCTGGAGCAGGTCAGCAGGTTATCCAGGCAGCCCCTGGAAAGCAAATTCTGGAAGTGGAGCCCCTATTGCTAGCTGATGGTATCAGTTCATATTAGATCCCACTGAGTGTATTTTACATAATTTGTTTCCCAGAATGAAGTGTTTTACAAATGCAGCATTTAATCACCTTGTAAAAAGGGATGAAAAACTATCTTCCCCCCTGGGGCTAGGAAACAGCTAAAAGGGAATCTAGAAAAGAGACCGTGTGCTCTTCCCACAGTGTTAGCTGGGCTGGAAAGCCCAGAAGAGCTGGTATCTGTGCTTGCAGACAGCAAGGGGTTGGGCAGGGACAATTCAGAGGGTCAAAGAGAAGAGCCTATGCTGAAAACACTGGGCATGGAGAAGTCCAAGTGGAGCTGACCCCAGCTTCTTGCACAGGAGCTAGAGCTGCTCCCATCACTTCAGCACACTGTGCTTGCCCTTTCAGGGGCTACCTTGCTGAAGAAGGGAGGAGGTAGTGTGGATGCTGTGCATTCAAAGCTTCTGCAAGCCAGCTCTGTAATGGCCCCTAGAAAACAGCTCTTCCCTCAGGCCCTGGTGCTCCCCGCACTCCTATTTCTGGTGGAGGCCCCCCAAAACCTGGCAACAGATACTTATCTTCTCTTCCCCAGCTGAGGGTGTGTTTTTCTGTCAATGAGATGAATCCAAGCAAACCTGTGTCAGAAGCAGTGCTGATGACACCTGTGCCAAGACCTGCTCCTGGCCTCTCTGCAGAAGAAAGATGGGGGGGCACCTCCAGGCTCTGCTCTTGCTTGAGGGAGATGCACTTCTGTTCCGCTTAAGGGCTGCTCACAAGCCATGCTTCTTCCTGGCATCTGGCGATAAATCAGTGGCTTGCTGGACAATGAAGGGCAAAGTGAGCAGTGGGTGCTCCTTGCCCTGTTTTGGATGATCGCGTGGTGACAATGGGTGCTGGGCAGCTGTCTGTGTGCTGCAGCCTGGGCTGGGCTAGGGAGCTGCCACTCTCACTGTCATTTTTTTTTTTTTTTTTTATTATTCACAGCAAGCTAAGGATGAAAAATCAGAGTAATGGCCAAGGAGACGGTATCCGCTTGACTTTTTTTGCCCATGGCGTGAGTGATTAATCTAGCGAAGGCATTGCAGTGGAGTGAGACCACAAGGTTACGCAGCCTGAAGCCCGCATGCTCCAGGAGCTGGAGGATGGTGCTGGACCGGCAGCCGCAAGGTGCGTTCCTCCTCCCCTCTCCATGCGGTGCCTTTGATCTGCTTCCAGGAGGGGAATTTCGTTCCCCGTTCTGAGCTGGTTCAACCCAGGCTGGCAGAGCAGCAGGAGCCCTGCTGTAACTAATGAGATGTTTGCTGCTCGCTGTCTGACACTGTGGTAGGTACTCTGTGCTGTCTGAGACCTGTGATGATAAACCAAGCCTCCCGGAGATGGAGTGGCTTCCCTCTGTTATGGGCCTGTTGTCTGCTCACTCTTATCTAATAGGATCTCTCCTCTGAGCTCTGCTTAAGCCTCCTCTGTAGCATATCAAGTCACTGAGGTTTGATCCCACTGAGAAGCGGTGTAAACTGAGAGCAGATCTGACTGCCAGCAGTCTGCTTTCAGGTCAGCGTGGGACAGTGGCCTGCAGTAGGGGTGCTGCACATTCCTCTCGCATAGGGCACATCTGTTCCCGGAGAGGGGCTGCATTTTTCACTGTGGCTCTGGCAGATGTGGGGGGGACTTTCCAACCAGACAAATGTTCCCCCTCCTCAATGCCCAAGGGTTGAGGACCCCCCTGCACAGAGCCAGCACTGCCCCTCATCTGGCCGTAGCTGTCTGATGCCAAGGATAACAAACAGCTTGGAAGGACACCTTTTTTCAGTAGCTGGTGATGTCTGTTTATTAAAGGCCCCTGCATAGGAAAGGAAACACGATCTTGGCCTCCCTGCCTGGGAGCACGACCTTTCTGCTGCTCAGACGTGTGTTGCTGGTAGGGTTTCTGAGTAATGATATTCCAGGGAAGATGTTCTCTGCGGTCCTCGGTTTGAGACGCCACGGAGGGTGGGCAGTGCAGTGCAGACTGATTAGGGGATGGGTGTCTGCCTCTCCCCCATTATTTATTATGCTGTAAAAGCCAAGGTAATGTACATCAATAAATGCTGTGAAGGGTTTCATGCATGTCAGCTGTGCATATTTTATGGAGCAGACACTCTTTCAAGACAACAGGCTCCGTGAGTGGAGGCTGCTGTGATTAATACTGCAGCCTTCAGCTGGCTGCTCTTTCACTTTGCTGCAACACAAAGTTGATTTCCCAGACTGCCCCATAAATGCGTATGTTGTGGCCGGGAGCGGAGGAGAGGGGAAGGGGCCGAGAGAAAAGGCTTCGTGCCTCCTCTTTGGCAGGAGGCAGAGCAGGATGGGCAGGCAGGATCCCTCAGGCAGCGGGGACCTGCGGACGCACACAGCCTGTGCGGATCCCTGCTCTGGGCGGTTTTGCAGGCTGCATGCGGTGAGCTCGCCGTCGTGTGACTGCAAATGGCATCCCCAAGGAAGGGTCGATGCCTGGGGAGGTGGGGAGCATCAGGGGGGCTGTTTGGAGGGGATGAGGAAATAAGATGTGTGTGTACACTGGTGTACTTTGCCTCTGACAGCTCCTGAGTGTCCTCCAGGGTAGCTTCAGCTACATGTGGCAGCAGAGTTGTCAAAGACGCTGACGTGAGATGTTCCTACGTGTCCTATGAAATATGCAGTCAGGTGAGAGGGCGATTCTGTGAGCGTCTGGAGGGACAAGCCAGCGTGCCCACAACCCCCACTGCACACCCAGTACACGCAGGAACAAGTCCTCATGCACATGTGGCCCACTCATGGGGAAAGCTTTGGCAGGTGGTGACAACTTAGACATCAAACTTGGGTGAATCGGGAGACACAAATCCCGGTGTTTGGGATTAGTGCAGGTAATTCGTTTTAGAGACAGTCAAATCCCTTTCCTGTAGGTACCTGCCTTTCACGGGAGACATTTTTCATCTCCAGGAGAGTTACTCTGGTTGAACAGATCCAGCCCCCTTGGGGAGACGGTCTCTGTAGTTGCTAATCACTGGGTTTCGGGATTTCTTTTTCCTAACACTTGTAGGTGATTTGCTTCCTCCTCCTCTTTCCTTTTGTCTTTCTGCAACATCACAGATCTGGGAAGGGCCGTCTGCTGTTTTGATTAATGGCCCTTTTCTGACAAAGCAGCAGAGACAAATGTCCTTCTGAACATGGCAAAGAGAAATAGAGAAAAAGGCTGGCTAATTTTCAGCCATTATTTTGGAACCCAAACTCCTTCCCAGTATCAATTTAGCTATTATTTCACAAACTAATTAATCCTCACTCAGGCAGCTCCAAGGGACCAGTGTTTAGATAATTAACAGCCCATGGATTATGAAAAGTCTTGTTTTTGGATCCTGTTACAGTGCTTGCCTTCAAGAACACTCCTGCTATCATTCTGCTTACCAACTCCTTTCATCAATCCATCTTTTTTTTTTTGACAATTAAGGGCAAATAATTAGCCATGGTGGATTTTGCTTACTTTCTTGCAGCACAGTTCCAGTTTTTGGTACTTTAAATAAATGCGGAGCTGAAGAATATTTGGTGATTTTGCAACTAATTAGAGCCAGGCAGGGCACGTCACTGCTGTTACCACTGGTGTCTGGAGAAAGGAGGACTTACTGGAAAGCTGAGCAATAGGTATGAGAAAGAAGATCCTAAAAGGACAGGGGATGGGATCCCCCCACGGAATCTCCTCCTGGCCTCTCCCCTGCTGCCGCAGGGTCTCTTGCCATGCTGGCTGGCCGCGTGTCCCCAAGCTGTTGGGTCTGCTGGAGAGCCCCGCGCAGCAAAGCGGAGGTGATGAGGTGGTATGAACCCAGGGGCACTGGTAGCTCTGCCTGGCGCAGCAGGTCTGTGTCCCCAGGCTCCCCTCGGGTCCCCTCCCATGCAGCACCCTGGCTGGGTGCGCGGCTCCCATCAGTGCCCAGCACACGGGCTCGGTTCTCGCTGGCTGCAGGGAAGCAGCTGGGGTGGCTGGCAGTGCTTAATGAATTTGAACGGCAGCAACAGATTAGTGCTCTGCCTGCTAAATCCTTCGAGCGCTGCAATTCTTTATTAATTAGCCTGGAGTTCACTTGCCCTCCTCCGAGGTCAGAGGAACTGGAGTAGTGAGGAGCTTGGCCTTCCAAACCTTTTTCCCATTGAGGTGAAATTTGAGGTTTTTTGTTTTTTTTTAATCTTAACTCAGGGCCAAACTTGACTTGACTCAAGGGCTGCTCTGCCTGGCTGGGGTGGCGAGGTTTGCGCTGGGCTCCGGGGTGGGTGGCTGGACCTGTCCCTTCTGTTTCACCCTGGGGACGATGTGGTCCTATCGAGGCAGGTGGTACCTCGGGTGCCGATGCTTTCGGGAAGCAAGGCAGGGAGGGAAACCGGGAAGCAAGGCTGCTCCAGCTGCCTCCATTCTCATTAGATCTCCCTGAGTTTGGGGCATGTAATTTGCTCTCAGTAAGATGTGCTGCAGAAGTAGCACTTTATCACCTTGAAGGAAACGATGAAACCTTCCCTCTGCTTGAGTGACTGAGAGGGAAAAGACTCTCAAAAGGAGACACCAGTAGCTCCCTGCAACATTAAATGGGAATTGGAGAGCTGACTCCGACTGGTGCCAGCGCAGTCAGGACAAAGGAGGAATGGACTTTGGGGCAGAGGAGAGACATGAGATAAATCTTTGCAGTCCTTCCCACCTAGGACACTGTTTGAGCTGCATTGCAAATGCTTTTGGGGGCACTGGAGAACGTGTTCAAACTTGGTCAGCTTGATGTAGAAAAGCTCTCTATTTTCCATCAGTCATACACTGGGTTTTTAGCTCCTTAAATGTTAGTGATTTCTTGAATGCAGGCTTGACTTGCAAGCTTAATGCCTGCAGGTGTATTAAAGCAGCCAATATTTCCTTCACCTGGCAGGATCTTGGGCTGTTTTCCTTGGATCCCAAACTATTGATGTACCATTCTTCGTGCCCAGCTCACCTTATGATGCCTGATGCTATTCCCATGCCAGCACAGGGAGATTTCCAACCAAACCTCCACACCCTGCTGTCAGTTTATTGAAGGAAGCAAAGAGGATTTTCAACCCTCCCATCCCATAGTGCGTTTGGGTGGGATGGGAGGTGGATGTGGCCGGGGCCACCCACCTTTGGCCAGGTAGGTGCTATAGGTGCTGTCTTGATCCAAATGGAACGCAGGCAGCCCCTTGGGTCGGCTCAGGACCTGCGTCTGCTTGTGGCAGAGATGCCAGCCTGGGTCCTGTGCGCAGCGCTCGCCCCAGCACAGCGTCTGCTTCGCCACCTTGGTGCATCTTCTGTGGCACTGGGCTTTATAGCGCAGAGCACCAGCGAGGGAAACTGCTGATTGGGGTAAAACTCCGCCTTCCATGAGCCGGTTAATGCTTCTCTATCTTGAACTTTTGTCCCAGGAAAAATCTATTTTTAACTCATCAAAGCTTCTTTTCTGGTTCTGTTCATAACTGCTCCTTTTAGGAGGTTTCTGCCTGCAAATAGACTTGTCCTTGCTAACTTTCCTCAGGAAAGCTTCTGTTACAGGGGGAGTTTTCATCTTAATTTTCAAAGAGGTGAAACTTGGTTTTGACCTTCTTTTCTATTAAATGCAGGTCTCTGGCTGAAATCCTCTCTATTCTTCTGGCTCTCCAGAGCTGATGGACATCTGGAAGACTCCTGCATGCCTGGCTGGTTAGGAGAGAACTGGTAGTCCCTGGTCGGTCAATCAGCCCCATATCCACCAGCACCATTGCTGTGACCAAACCCTGGCTTGGGTAGGCTGCAGTGCAAGTTCTGCCCGCTGAAGCAGGGCTTGTATTTGTGTCCTGTTTTCCTCAACTTTGTCCTGCGCTGCCTCGCTGGGTCTGCTCGCCCATGTGCTGCTGGTTAAGAGCACCTTCCCTTCCCGGGGCAGTCCCTGAGCCTGTATCATCTCTGCTTGGAGTGGCACGAAGAGACTCATCAGGTTACGCTGCCTTTCAATAGCTGGCCGTGGATGCAGGCTCACTCCTAGTTTCAAGCAGAAAGAAAGACTTCCTGATAAGCTGCTTGCTTTTTCAAACAGGTGATGATTGTGTCTGGTAAATCTCTGCAGGCAAAACTCTGTGGTCTAGCAGTTTGACTCCTAATTAAATATTTACCACGACGGCACCTTGCCCTGCCTCCAGAAAAATTGTCCTTTCACCTATGCGTGGCTCTTGCTTCCTTTGTAATGCCATGGTTTAAGGAGAGCCATGTGAAGGCTGGGCTCTAATAAAACAGAGAAAAGCAATTCTCTCTCCAGCTTCCCAGTCTCTCTCCATTTCCCCACTCTGTGAATAAAGTTTGCTAGAGGCCCTGGAGCTGTGGCTTCTCCGAGAGCAAAGGGCTCTGGCAGGGGAGCTGCAGCTCTCCCCGCCAGGTAGGATGCTGTCTCCTTTCAACAGCAATCGAAGGGAGCAGCTCCCAGGCATCTGGAGGGGGCCGGGGCAGCACAGCTCCCCAGGACGAGCAGCGGGGCTGATGGAAACATCGCTCGTGGGCTGGGGATGGCTGCGGAGCCGTGGGGAGGGAGCGCGGCCCCGGCACACGCACCCCGGGGAGGCTGTGTGGGATGGAGGCGTTGTTCAGAGTTGAGCTTTTGGGTGAAGGTGTTTTGTTTTGTTTGGGTTTTAATTATTTGCCACAATATTCTGTTCTGGCTGGACCAAACACCTTCCTCTCCCGTGCTGACCTTTGCAGTGAGGTTGTGCGTGGAGAAATGTGCTGAACCACCCCGTTGCCATGGGAACAGAGGCTGAGAGGGGACCAGCCTGCTCCTGCTAATTGCCACGGCTTCTTGACCCCGGCCGGCTGCCCCGCTGCTGGGGACCCCGCTGCAGGATGGGGCCGCCTGCACGCAGCTGGCCCCATCCTGCCCCATGGCCCGGGTGCGTGCTGCCCGCAAACCAAGGGAGTAAGGAGGATCCCGGCTCTCCTCTTCCTCCCGACGTTGTCACAGCCTCACGGAGATAAAAATCCAAATTCATGGCTTCAGCATCCCTGCAATCCCTGTCACCCCCGTGCACGCACGTGTGCCTGCGCGTTTGTTTTAACAGCGAGGCTGTAGCGAGATGATGCATCTCTCTCGCCCCGCTTCCCGGGCTGGCCTGGGTTTATCTCCTTCCAATTAAATAAGCGCAGATAGTGGGTTTAATAAGGCCCTGCGTATGAAAGATTACTAACAATTTCATTTCCAACATGTTGTGAATTATGAGGCAGCCTGCAAAGCAAAGGTGAGCGGGGACAGGCTTGGCAGCTAATTACTGCCCCCACGTCCCCTGTGCTGCTACCACTGCTGGCTGGGCCCCTAATTGCTCCCTGTACCTGATTGCATTTTGCTGGTGGTTGTGGCTAATTTGCAGATCTTGCGTGGCACTCGGCTGTTGCTGGTTCTCTCTGTCCCCCCCGCTCCTCTTCACATTTATTAGTGAAAACCTTATCTGTCTGTGCAGATAATGCCAGAAATAATTAGTACTCACCGAGGTCTGTCAGGCTCCTCTCCTCTCCCACCGCCCCCACCCTGTCCTCCTTCCTATTTATGGTTTCCCTCCCTGCTTGGTCAGGGCTGGGGCTGGTTTTTTGGTTTTTAAACCTTCCTCGCCCTGTGCAGCTTTATTTGTTTTTCTTGCAAAGTTTTCTTTGCTCAGGGCAAACCTGGTGCACGTGGGGAACTGTACCCAGATACGTCCCATGGTTTGAACTCAAGGGCTGGGGCTGCAGGTGCCCCTGGCCCCATCGCTGCTGGAAATGGGGAGCTGCTCCCCAAAAGCAAGGGCTGGGCTCGCATTTGCACCCAGTGTCCTTGGCTCAGGGTCCCGGCCCTGTTCCTGCTGTCCCAGTGCTGTCCCAGCTCTTCTCACGCTCCTTTTTTATTACAGTTAGCATCATCGTCTCTTGGCTTAAATCCTTCAGCCTGATAAAGGACGACAGCGCTTCTCGAGTGCCTGGGATGGCATAAATAATTCCAGTGCTGAGAGAGATTTACAGTGATATAAATGTCAGGAGTGAGCCCAGTTTGTATTAATGGCCTTATTAGTTGTGTTGCTGTAAAATACTGATACTCCAGTTGTTAAGCAGCCATGGTTTTGCTCTGCAGCATTAATTCAATAAATTGGGGCTTTTTGATATAAATCGTAGTCTGCTGAACCCCATTAGAAAATCCTTCATGATGTGTCAGAGATCTTTAAGCAGCTTTGACTGAGATAGACCTGGGCATAAGAGAGCCGTTCAGAGTGCACGCGGAGGGCAGAGCCAGCGAGCGCTGCACCTCGCCCTGCCTGCGGGCTGGGGACGCTGCGGGAAGCAGCGGGTATCGCGGTATCGCGCCCGAGGTTGCCTTGGCTCTGTCCCCAAGCTCTGGCTTGCCAAGGTGTCGAGATGAGCTTGAGGTCTGCCTCTGGTCCCAGGAGGAGAGGACAACGGAGAGAAGGCCGGGGCTGCGAGGATGGAATCTTCAGAGGGAGAAGATGCCCACAGCCTTGCTCTTACCCATCTGTGCCGCTTCCCTGCAGCCTCCCCGTCACCGCCTCTGCTCCGCTGCTGTCACACCTCTTCAGCGCGCTGGTCCCGAGGTAAGCCGACAGCCAGGGCACCTCTCCCGGCTCGCGCTGGCCCTGTCTGTCCCGTGGCCCCCACCTGCCCGTCCTTCCCACCCTCCCAGCACGTCTGCCCTGCTCCACCCTGCACGGGGACGCTGGCTCCTGCCACCGCCGTTTTGCAACTCTGCAAACTTTCCACCAGCGATCTGCCAAGTGCGCGGGGAGGGAGGAAGCGGGAGGGGGGGAAGTATGATGATAATTGAAAATAAATGATGCATTATATGAAATAAATGTTCTGGTGCAGCCAGCTTGCTGCGGCTGATTATTTATTTTTTCCTTGCTAACGTTTTGAGGAGAGGAGGTGCCTGGGGAAAGGGGGGCTGGAAATAAAGTAATGCCACCTGCACGCCGATGGAGCTATGAGGCTGTCATCCTCGGGCTCAGGGAGCACCTTGCATCCTGCGGCGATGACACTTGGGTGACAGCAACAGCCTTTGGAGCGGAGATGTCATTGCCATGGTGGGAGCCCAGAGCATGAATCCCAGCCTTTTGGGGCCACGCTGGAGGTCCGTCAGGCTCTGTGCCCGCCCATGAGAGGGGCAGGTGGCTGCGAGAATGGGACAAGCGTAAGCAGGAACCCTCCACAGCCTTTTCTGTGCTTCCCACTGCTTGCATTTGAGGATGTCCCAGCTCCCACGCGGTGGCTCTATATTTAAGGGCCTTGAGCGTCCTGCTGCAGAGCCCTGACCCCCATCAGCTCTTCACCACCCGTAGCCTCTCCTTGTGGGGTGAGCCCCAGCCCGGGCCAAAGCAGCTTCTGGTACACTGGGGAGCCCCTGCCTTGGGCAACAGCACCCGTCTGCTTGTGCCAGGAGAGAACACAGCAGCCTACACCCAAAAATGGGGCAAGGCCAACGGGTCCTGGCATCAGGTTGCAGTCTGTCCCTGGGGGCGTTTGTCTGGGCAGGGGGACCTGGCTTCACGCGGTGGTGGGGGAACAGGGAAGGATGCAGTGCCTTGGGGACACCCGGGCTGGCCAAAGGCAACCTGAGCTCCACTCCTCCCGGGCACACGTGTGTCAGCACCTGCGAGACGAGCGGCCCCTCTGCCCACGGTGGCAGTTGTCTGAAATGTCCCTCCAGGGAGGGTTAGCTCCTGGCACCGCTACTTGTTACGGGAAGAGGTGGCGTTTTCCTGGGAGGCATTGGATTTAACTGGGAACATGGAGCTTCCGCCTGCGAGGGCTCCCCAGCGTCGTGGGCTGACCATGTCACGGTTCTTACGCCTTGATAAGACTTATCCTGGATTATTATTCGGCTGCTAATTAATCTTGAGACTGATGTAAAGGCTTTGAACTGCCGTTTGAAGATCAAGCAGATGATTTCTGATCTCGTCAACGAAAGAGGGATTTGGAGGTAAGATCCCCGCTGTGAAGTGCGTTCAGGTGCCCCCCCGGACAGATGAGACCCCCCAGCCCTCCTGGAGCTTTTGCAGCCAGATGTGACCAGCTTCTGGCAGCTGCGGGGAGCAGGCCAGTACCAAGCGGGGTTAACAGCCTGGCCCAGGGAGCCAGAGCCAGCACTTCTATCCCTCACAAGCACTTTCACCTAATATCTCTTGTTCGATTACAACCTCATCACAGTGCTGAGCGACAGCTCCGACGTCTCATTAATCACGGCGCTGTCTGGCGGAGCCGCCGCGCTGAGGCCGTTTGGCAGACGCAGCCAAGCCTCCCGGAGCTGCCCTCCGCTCACAGCTAGCCCTTGCAAACCGGCATCTTTTTAAGATCTATTTTTCCTTTTCCGTGATTGCCAGGATCACAGATAGCTCCATGGAGGGCTGGTGAATTTTGCTGCTGCTGCACTGATTTGGCCAAGACTGGGGATGAAACCCCTGCAGCCTCCAGCTGAGGCTGTAGAAAGATTTTGGCTCGGTTTTGCCCGAATTCCGCTCAACTTGAAGCGAGCACCATCAGCCAGGAGCAGCTTGGATCTGGAAAGCATTGGCTCAGGGGCTGCGTGTCCATCGCTGGCTGCCGGGCAAGGCCGTACCCAAACCCCATGGGTGGCAAGAAGCAAACCCATCCCGTCCACCTCGCCGAGGCTGGGCTGGAAGGCAAACCCAGCCTCTAACCGGCCATCGTTCGTCGTGCTGCTGTTAGACCTCAGGGGACTGTCACCACCGGCGGTAACCCCAGGCAGGAAGCCTGCTGGCCCTTGGCCCATTTTGTTTTTACCCTGGTTTACAATGCTCTGGAATTGGCATCGTCCGTCCCTGCCAGGACAGCGCAGGGAGGTGAAGCTCGTCTCGCTCGCCCTCGCCACCGTGGCACCCGAGCTCAAAGCGTTGGCTTTATCGCCCCAGAAGTGGCCTTCAAGTACAACTCACTTTGTCATTAATTTCTTTTACGCAGAGGCTTTTAAAGTGCCTGGGAATGGGGGCTTGTGTCATGGAGATGCTTTGCAGCCGAGCAGCTGTAGTACTTAAGCGCTGTTTAAATAGCCAGCTCCTCTAAGGGCAACAGGCAGAGAGACGAAAGCTTGCCAAAGCAGTGCCGGTGCGGGTGCCTGTTTTAATAGACGGAGATGACATTGGAGGAGCAGGGTTTAATCCCCAGCAGCTGCCTGGGCCAGACTGGGGTGGGATCCTGTTGCCCTCGGGGACTCGGAGCCCCCCGGGATGGAGCAGGTCAGGGCTGGACAGGGGCAGCGCCAGGGCGAGCATCCACAGCCCCCGGGCAGCTCCGCGCTGCTGGCCCCATGGGGAGGGGGCCCAGGAGTCCCCTGATGTGTTAACAGTGAGGCCAGTGAGAGCTGCTCTATAAATCTGCTCCTAAGGATTTATAGGGCAAATATTCCTGCGCCGTATTAAAGACACAACTCACGAGCACCCGCGCGCAGCGGGTTGGAGCACGCGGTGATCTCGGGGGACGGAGCGGTGGTGGCTGCCAAAATCTTTGGGAAGTGTTATTTTGGGGTCTGCCCCCTCCCGCTATAAATGATGCAGCACCCCGGGCCCCCCCCGTGCTCTGCCAGCGCCTCATCCCCAGCCGCGGGTGACAGTATTTACAGCTGGAGCGTGCCAAGCGTAATTGCTAATCAGCTACAGGCAATCAATTCATCTCCCCATCGCCTCCTCGGGGAGGGGCCGCCTTTCGGTGCTGAAGGTGACTCCTGCAGGAGTTAAGACTTTAAAAATAATAGGCGATAATCGTCACAAGTTCATTAGGTGAGCGGGGAGCTCTCGTTTGCACTTTGGGGGACCAGGCGGGCACGGGCACCCACGCCTTCAGCCAGGCTCTGCGATTTTCCTCTTCCAGCTCATAAAGTGGGAGCAGAACTGGTGTTTAATGTAACTCCTGGAAATTGTCAGCCACCAGGTTTTCGAGATGCTATTTTCCTCTCGGTGGAGGAACCCAAGTGAGGCAGAGCAGCTTTGGTCGTGGAGGGATGCTGATTCACAGCTCGTAATTAAATTAAGAGAGAGGCAAGATCAAAAGGGGGCTGTATTAAAAAATAACTCAGGCGCGGGGTGTGGAGTCCCTTCCTTTAATTACCGTGTGGATTTGTAACGGCGAGGGACTCCATCAATCACTGAGGAAAGACAAGGTGCCGAGCGGAGAGAAGCCCTCCCCAGGTTAATTACTGCTAATGGGGGGCAGGAAGCTGGGAAGAGGACACCCACACCACGCCGCGCTCCGGCAGCGCTGCTCGTGGCTGCCCTGTGCTCACAGCCACCAAAACTGGCCAGAGAAGCAGCGGATCGCGCTGCTGCTGCGCTCGGGCTTCAACCCGCCAGTGCAGAGCATCCGTGCGAGGAGGGGATCTCCACTGAGCCGGTCGGAAGCGATCCCGGGGGAAGGATGCATCCGGATTTTCTGCTCTGTCGCTGCTCGCGTGGGATGGTGGCGGCACAGCGAGCCCCGGGCAGCGCCGGTGGCTCCAGCCCCGATGCCGGGGGCCGGGGGCTCCACCATCGGCAGCGCCGGCCGGGGCCGGGTTGGCAGCTGCCCCGTTTGTGGAATAATTAATTCTCTTTTGATCATCTGCCGTGTAAATCATCAGTGGCCGGGAGTTAATCATGCGTATGAAATGAATCCTGCTCCTGCCTTAATGAGTGCTGAATCGTGACCGGCATCTGTTTACTCCCCGCACTTTCATCTTCTGTAGAGTGTGAACAATTAATTGTATCCAATAATCTCCTTTTTATTCTATTAAAAAAAAAAATCTGAGAGCAAACAGCCTGCACTCCTCGCTCCTGTTCCCACCATGGCCCCTAATCTTTGTTATTTCACTCGGTTTTGGGGAGCGACCAAAGAGGCTGGAGAAGCGCAGGTCCCCGGTGAGGACGGTGCCCGTGGCCGGGCTCGAGGACAGGGCTTTGTCACCGCCAGCAGGACCCTGGTGCTGAACCCCGGCAGATCCAACGTGTTTGAACACAGAAGCGCTGCCGGCCGCTATTTACCTGGAGCAAACCGCAACCGATCCGCGGGTTGTGCCGCCAACGCGGCGTCGTAATTGCGTTAATGAAACGGGAGGCAGCAGGCGCTGCCGGGAGGTTTGTCCCGGCGAGGAGGCCAGGGGGGAGCAAATCCCAAGGCCATCATTGGTGAAACAAATCCATTAAAAACCCAACCCCCAGAGCACCCTGAAGGGCTGGGAACAAACGCAATACCTAACACGCAAGCGGCTTGAGGCTCTCGGAGCCCCGGGCTGGTTTTGGGCTCCGTCCCTGCTAAAGGGAGCTGGGACCCAGCGGCGTGGCCGCCAGCTCTGCTCCGGACATTCGGAAGGCGAGGCCGGCGGGCACAGCCCAGCCTTCGCGTGCTTCATTCCTTCATTGACCCAAAAAGGAAGGGGATGGCAAGGTTGGCGAGATTTGGGGCTCCTGGACACGTCCCCTGTCACGTCGGTTCCCATGGCGTACTCGGCTGTAATTTAGCTTAGTTTAATTGGTGTTTAAATTAGCCCCGCATGGAACAGCGCTGCAGCTGCGGCTGCATTCAAAAATATATAAAATTACAGCAGAGTAAAACATTTTCACATTTCATTAGCGCGTCTTAATGGGAAGTGTCTGCTCCCCAACTTCTCCATTTGTTCTTCGGAGCAGCCAAAGCTCGCATGGTAGCGACTGCGCTCCCGATGAGCGTTGCACGGCGGCCGGCACGGGGGCCCTGGCACTGCTTGGCTGTGCCGGTGTCACCAAAACACCGACCGTGGCCACCTGGGAGCCAGGGACACGTCCCCGCGTGCTTGGTGGGCAGCACCACGTCCCCGTGCCACCCAGTGCGCCTCCCGTCCCCGTCCTCCTTTTCTCCCCATGTCATTGGCATTCAGCTCTCCTGTTTATTCAATTAGTGCATTTCTGCTTAATTATCTGATTAATCTGAACATGCCTAATTGCTGCATTAGCGGGGCGGGGGTGCCTGCCCCCCCGCGCAGTGCACGAGGCCACAGCCAAAGAGCTGCAGCGGGAGCGAGGAGCCGCTGCCTCCTGTCCTGCGTGTGCCACGGGCGCTTTCCTGCCTCAGCCTTGAGGGAAATCATCTTGAACGGTGCTTGGAAAAAAACTGCCCCAAATTTTGGCTGATGTCCCCATGGAAAGGAGGGATGGGACGGGATGGGATGGGATGGGCAAATCCCAGCACCACTCCGGTCTCCAAGCCCCGGGGTACTCCTGGTGCCATCCCAGTGCCAAAGGCTGGATGCTGCCAGCTGCCAAAATTGCTGCCAAAATTCCCACCTCCCCAGATTTGCTGGGCAGCCCATCTCCCCGCTCCTATTTTGAGGAAAAAAGGGCTTTTTCTCCTTTCCCTTTTCTCCCTCCTCCAAAGCCTCATCCCTGGCTGTGCCCAGCCATGGGGACAGCAGAGGGACCCGGTGGTGCAGGGCGCTGCCCGGGAGCCGTTCAAGGGGGGAAAACTTTCCATAAAATGGGTGTTTCCAAAGGGAAAGACGAACGCTGGTGTACAAGGGATGGACCCCACAAGGTGCTGCAGCCTCAGCGCGCGGCCGAAAATTCCTCCCCCCGCCAACTGGGGCTGGGTTAGTGGAGGGAATAATTGGTGGGTGCTTCTGAAGTGTAATGAATGGAGGGCACTCGCAGCTTCTGTTTATTGACTCCTGAGTTCTAATGAACACTTCCAAAGGTAATTATTGATTCGTTGCATCTGCAGGAAGCCTGGTTGGCTGGGGGATGCGCGGAGGTGAAAATGGGGAGGTTTTGTGCAAAACCAGGCTCCGGCTCTTCCTCTGGCCTCGTGCTGCTGAAGCACCTTCACCGTGGGGAGCACTGGGAGGGCGGCGGAGCGGGTGGAGGTGCCCCCATGGCCGCAGGACAGCGCGATGCCACCGGGGCTGGGATCACTGCACTGTCACTGTCCTGGCTGTGGGGACGCAGGGACATGGGGACACGGGGACAGGACTGGTTCTGCTTCACCGGGGATTCAGGGACCCCAAGCACCCGTGGGTGCGGAGCAGTGGCTGCACCCACCGGGGTTCTGCGGCGTGTAACGCACAAAGCAACTCAAAAACAAGGGAAAATTCAACATTTATAGAAAAATATTTGTCCAGCTCCAGGACAAACCCAGCTTTCTTCTCTCTAGAAGGGGGAAGAGATTAAAATGTAATCCGAGGTAAACACATTTTCTGCTTTCCCTCCCCGCGGGTACCTCAGTGGGATCAGCCCACTGATCTCCCTGCGCCCCAGCAGCCAAACGCCCAGGGCGGGTGTCCCCGCGGCGAGGACTGCCGTCCTTTGCTGATCGTCCCCAAAATCAAAGCCTGGGAGTGGGGAGAGGGGGCGAGGGGAGGTTGGGCCTTTAGATCCAGGGGAGAAGAAAGGGGGACAGAGCACTGCCGCGGGGCTGGTGCCAGGAAGCGATGCCCCGTGCCCACAGATGCGCTGGTAACACTGGCATCGCCTCTGCGTGCGACGCCGTGCTTGTTCTGGGTATCTCGCAATGCTTTTTCAGCCTCTTTATTTATGAGGCAATTTATTACAGCACGGTTATTCTATAGCGGGGAAGTGTATTCCTAGGAGCCTCCGTTAACGGAGCCAATTGCTTAATTGGCTCGCTGATGTCTCCACGAGGTACGCCAGGAGAGGTTTCTTGTTGTAACGATCGCTGCCTTCCCCCTGCCCACACGCCACCCGTGCTGCTAATTTAATAGCGCAAACATTGATTATTCCTTGCGTTCGGCAGCAAATCTGGGGGCGTTCAGAGCAGCTCCGGGCTCCCCGGCCCCACGGGCAGGGGCGAGCCCCGGGTCTGTGCTGTGGGTTGGTGGGGAAGGCTGGGGACAGCGGTGTCTGGCGGAGCCGATCGCGGTTTTATAAAGCCCTGCTGGATCCCTGCCCGATCCCGCTGCCGCCGCTTCCCCAGCCGCCGTCTCCAGCCGCTGCCACTGGTGTTGTCGCGCTGTGGCTCTCAGCGTGGACACGGCCCCGGGGCCGCTGGGCTGAGCCCTCACTGGGAGCAGAAAGCACAAAGCAGCAGGGCTGGGGGGCTCCTGACAGGCAACGCCGTCGCCAGCCCTGCCGCCTCCTGCTAGTTTTGTATTTATCACAAGAAAGTGGCCAAATTCTCCGCGATTTTTTGTTCTTTCTCAACTCCCACTGCCTATTGTTCCTGGCTCCATTATCCCCCAGTTGCTTACATAAATGCAGCGTGCGGCTTCCCGAGGCACAATAGCGGGCGTCTCATCCACCCAAGGTCACCGGCTCTCGCTTGTGCTTCAAAGCATCTGCTGCAAGGAGCATTTTCTCCTAAAGACGTTTTTATTGCGCTCGGCGCGAGGGGCTGAGGGAAATCACGCTGCTGCACTCGCGCCAGCCCAGGTGCCCCGGTGATGAGGAGGGGTCGGATCCTGCCCTGGACGGTGAGCCCTTGTTTTTGGAGCTGTCCTGGGCCCCGCTGCAGGGTTTCCCTGCCCGCTGCTGCCCCACAGCTGGGGCTGAGAAGCAGCAAACCCCATCCCTGCCCCCCCACCTCCCTGTTAAATGGGAAGGGATGGGGTGGGGGAAAAGAAGGAGTTTGCTTCCCAAATCACTTCCCCACACAGATCCCAGTGTGGACCAGATATGGAAAGCTCTCCGTGGCTTTCTGCTGCTTTTTCCCCTGGCTATCCGAGCTGGTGGCTCTGAGCTCCCCATTTTCCTTGTCCCAGGGAGCAGCTGGGAGTGGGCAAAACCAGAGGCTGAATCCGGCCATGGAGGAGATGCTCCTTGGGAGCATCCCAGGGCCGGGAGCCCCAGGCCGGTCACTGTGGGGCCCATTTGGGTTAGGGTTAG
>VXAA01005085.1:250897-329440 GCA_013399115.1 Anseranas semipalmata
TGGGCACCCCCTCCCCAGGCTGGGGAAACTTTGGCTGCTCGGCGGCTGAGCAGAGCAGGGCCGGGGGCTGACAGCTCTTGCTGGGCTATGGGGGGGGTCATCAGACACAAAGTGCGGTCGCCCCCGGCCCCGCCGTGCAGCCCCCAGGGCACGTGTCCTGCCGGCCGCTTGTCCCCGCGTCACCCCTGGGACCCCGTGGGAAGGTGACACAGGGACGGAGCAGCCCCAGAGGGCCGGGGTGGGGCTGGTGCCCCCCCAGGATGGGCAGCCCAGGGGCTCCTGTGTTTGCTGGGCACACAGCAGGGGCTGAACTCGCAGAACGAGGCCGGGGGGGACACCGGCACCCACCGAGCCACTCAGCCGGGCTGCCGGATGCGCAAGGATCCGCGCGGCTTCTTCCCCAAAATGTGTTCTCAGATTTAGGGTAGTTTTATTCTGCCGGCTGCCTCAACGCCGGCTGAAAGCATCCTCTTGGCGTTGTTTTCGGAAGGGAGCCAGGCTCCTGCCGGTTCTCCCATCTCCTCGCTCGGTGTTGCTGCGCCTCTCCCCGGCCTGGGTTTTGCGGGGGCTTCGCTGCGACGCCGGTCGGCTCGGCCTCGTGTCCCCAACAGCGCGCCGGGCTCATTCAAGAGCAAATCCCCCCAGTGCCAGCGAGCTGAGCGGCATCAGGGGGGAGATGGGGGGAGCAGGCAGCCCGGGGAGGCGACACGTTGGCCATCTGGGCTTCTGTTTACTCCCGCACTTGGCAACCGTGGGGCACCAGGGGTTTCCCCCTGCAGAAGGCGATTTTCCCCCTTCCAGCCGGCCCTGCTGCCTGCAGACCCCCCCGGGAGCTCAGTGCCCCACCGGCCCCATGCAAACCCCCCCAGAACAGTGCGCGGTACTGCCCCGGGGTGCCCCGTCCCTCGCCGCCGCGTTGCTGCTGCTCCCGGAGATAAAGCCTCTTCCATCTTAATTCCCATCAAGCTCCCTGGGAGGTTCGCAGGGTTAGAGCTCTGCTAAACCCGCGTTTCATCCTGGAACAAAAGAACGCATTAATCCTGCCCGTGCCGGGGCTGCAGCTCGGGGTGCTGCCCGCGCCCCAAGGGGGCTCCTCCAGAGCGGGGGGTTACGGAGCGGTGCGTGGCACGAGAGGAAAAGACGCGGCAGCCGCTGGGTCCCTCCTTTCCCGTCTTCACTTTCTTCTTGCCGAGTCTTTTTGTTTTTCAGAGAAGGCTGGGGGCGGCTATTCGGTATGGTGGTGCTGGCGGTTAATTACCCGTGCTCAGGGTTGAGCAGCCCCAAGGAGCAACCCACGTCCGCTGTGGTGCTGCCACCCCCCAGCCACCCCCGGCCGGGTGACCCCAGCCCTGCACGCGCCGGGGCTCCGGGGACTTCATCTGCGGCCGGGGCAGGTGCCAGCACCGGGGGCACCGGGCGAGCACGGGGGGGACGAGGCTGCGTCCGTCCCTGCCAGATGGCCCAACTGGGTCACACCGGGGCAGCGCGCGGGGATTTGTGCTTTAACCCCTAATCCCCCGGGAGGGGGTGTTGATGAAGGGGGGGGGGTGTTGAGCATGGTCTCGCTGCCTGGTTTGCAATCACTGGTGATTTTGGCGATGTGACGGGTCTCCAGCTCGATCCCATCCCAACCTGCAGCTTGCTGGCTGCATTTCGGTGGCCCCCTTGCCCCCAGAGCCACCACCGGTTGGTCCCCGCGCGTCAGCACCAGGGTGTGCTGCCGGGGGGGGGGTCCCTGCTCGCGGCCCCCGGCTCTGCTAATCCCCCCCTTGTCCGCTGGGCATCTGCTCCGCGGGAAGAGGCGGCGGCAGGGCCTGGCTGCCATCTGCTCCTTCCCGCGCCCAACGAGCCGCAGCGCTAATGAGCCCGTGGCCCCGGCCCAACGGGGGGAGCGGGGCTTGAAAAGAAAAGCGGAGGGGGGAGAAGAAAAGCCCCCTGTCCTCGGGGGTGCTGTCAATGGGGAGGCTTTGTCCGCCCCTGCCCTCCGGCTCCAGCTGGACGGCGGCGGCTGCGCTAATTAGGGAGCTCGGGGGGTGCTGGGGGGAGCCCAGGGCGAAGCCGGCAAGGGCAGAGCTGGGGATGCTCACGGGACACACAGCGCCTTCCTCCTCCTCCTCCTCCTTCCATCCACCTGCCTCCGCGGGGCTGGTGCTGGGCCCATTTCCAACGGGAAAAAGTTCATCGGAGAGATTTGCTGGGCTCTGGTCGGTGCCACCCCTCCGCGGGTGGGGACTGCAGAAGCAAAAAGCGGGGAGAAAGTCGGCAGGCCGGGGGGGGCTAGCAGCAAGCACGGGAAGGGAACGGGCTCGGCGCTTTGCACAAATACCTGATCGCACCCTCGAAGAAAGCCGCTTGGAGATGTCCCCCGAAGGCTGCACCTGCCAGCCCCGCACCCCTGCCTCGAGGTCTAAGGAACAAATATCTGGGGCTGTGGGACCCAGCACTGCCCCCCCGGGGCATTTCCCCATGCAGAGGAACGGGGCTGGGGCTGAGCCCCCCTCTGGCCCCTTCCCCCTCTCCCTGCCTTGCGGCCGGGCCTTTCTTCACGGACGCTTTTCTATAATATGAACTTATCAAATGCGATCCCCGCATCAGTGAAATGAAATCATTTTGTGCATGACTGCCCTTCCCTTTTCTCTTTATTTTCCACCTTTTCTTCCCGCGGCCGCTGAAGCCTCTTCACCGTTGCAAAGCCCGAGGCAGGGCGTTAAATCCCACCCGTGTTTCGGCTGGGCTTGGCACGGGGGCTTCGCCGCAGCCCCCGGGCCAGGTGGGGACGGGGAAGGTGCTGGGCTTTGTGCGACCGGACAGAACACGGGGGGCGGTCGGGTGCCCGGAGGGGACACCCCGCTTCGGAGCCCATTGGTTTTCCAGCAGGGAGAGAACGGAGCCGCGAGCGGCCGATCCCGGTGCCGCGGGACCGGCTCGAGGCCGGCTTCTCCATCAGCCAAGGGAGCCGAAAGCGCTGACAGACATCGGGAGTGTAAAAATAGCGATTATTTTTTTTTTTTCCTCTTTTTGCAAGCAGCAGGAACGCCTTCCCTGCCATTGCAGTGGGGACTGCGGGGAGGGCTCAAAAAACCTAAAAGTGGGAACAAACTCTGTTACAAGGGAGAAAGGAGCTGGGGGATGTGCTGGGGGCCCCGCGCTGTGCTTGCCCTTCTCCAGGGAGCCAGCCCTGTGGCTGCCTGCAGCAGGACGGCAGAATTGGGCTGAAATATCCCTCTTTTGGGGTAGGAGGGGCTCGGCAGGGCCTTTTGAGGCTGAGCTGGGCCCCTGAGCCCCCAGCCTGAGTTTGGGGCTAATTGCTTCACTGACAACTCGTTCAACGCTCTGTGTTTAATTGATGTCTCTTCACTAATGAAAGGGGAACAGCTGCAGCCAGCCCGGCCCCGGCGGGGTCTCGCGGTGCGCTCTGGGGAGGGGGAAGCAGGACCGTGGGCAGGGTGCTGCAGTGCTGCGCCTCTGGGATCGCCCCGCTCCGCTCTGTGCCCCTGTTCCCGCTTTGGTCCTGGGGCCAGAGGAAGCCCCGGCGTGCAGGCAGGGGCTGCGAACACCGTCACGCTGCTCAGTCCCAAATCCTGGGGATGGGTGCTCGGTCGGTGCCCACCTCACCTGCACATGCGAGTGGCTGGAATTGCTCAGAAACCCACGGGCCACGATGAGAAAATGGATTTTCTCTGAGGCCGACCCCAAACGCCAGCAGAGCATCGCCCCGGCACAGCACAGCAGCGCTTGGGCTGCCGGCATCGGGTTTATCTCTTTGCCTGGGTTGTGCTTGGGAGCGCGGGAGTTTGGCTGCCGCAGGAGGGGAGCGGGGCAGGAAGCTGGGATTTTAGCTGCACTGCTGTCGGGATGAAAAATCAGCTATTGCCCAGCAAGAGAAATATTTTTGCATTAAGAGAGATTTCACAGCTAAAGACCACCCGCTGAATTAATCTGCGGGTCAGCTGGAGCTGAGGTGTAACCAACTGCCTGTGAAAGCGGTGCGTACACGGCACCAACGTACGGTATAATCTAAATGTATAATAACTCATCCTGCAGCACCTGCGGTGGCGGAGCAGCCCTCCTCCGGCGGCGTGCTGGGTGCAGGAGGGGAGCTAGGGCTTTGGTCAAGGTTTCCCGCTGAGGCTGTTGGTTTAACTCTGGAAACCTTTATTTTCGACCGCCTACGGAGCGTTTCCCTTCTTCAAAGTCCCTTGTTGGTATTTGGCTTTGTCCCATGTGGAGCAGAGGACGGGGCTCACCGTGCCATTCATGTTGCAGAATCAGCAAAGCAGCATCCTGCTCGCCTTCCCCACCGCTCCGCTATCGATTTGGCCTGAACTCCCTTTACCGTGCTCTGATTTCTTTCAATTAGGCTTTGAGCGAAGCCTCTGCGGTGTTCGATAGAGCCAGGCCCGGCACAGTGCCCACATCAGGACGGTCCGGCCAGAGATGCCTGGGGACGCTCCCACACCCCCGACAAGCGCATCCCTCTGCATCTGAAATCCCATGTGCTACCAGGATGCTCCCACCACTTAAAATCTGCTCCTCGTCCCCTCAGCCCCGCTGCCACCAGAGCTGAACCCAGCCTGAGCGTCCCTTGCCTTCAACCACCCACAAAGTTGCTGTGTCTTCCCCTTTCTCCTTGGTGGCTGTCACCTCCTTGGGGACGCACTTAGCCGAGCCGGTGCTGGGCGTCACGTTGGTTCCGGCAAGCTAATGGGCAGAGTGCTTGTTTGCAGGGCTCGTATAGAGCAGAAATCCCTGCACTTCTCCAGCTGCAATTACTGAAGCCAAGTCGATGCGGTTGATGGTAATAGGATGGTAACACTGTCTGAATTTGTATTTAATGCTGATTCCAAGGGTCTATAATTTTCATCAGCACCACATGACTTTTTATAGAACAGAAAAATGTGAGAGCAGTTAATGAGCTGTAATTCTGGAGAGCTTCTGCCTTGATTGGGACTAATTATTTTCTTTATAAAAATAATTAACAACCCACACAACCTATGGAGTGAAAGGCATGTGGCATTAATTAAACCGCGCGGTGTTTTCAGCGCACCTTTATCTGCTGTTCCCCAGCACGCCCCGGACACGCGGCCGCCTTGCGCTGCGCTCAGCTGGGCTCAGCACCAGCGTGCACCAGATCGAGGGACAGTGCAGGGACAGTGGCACCAAGGCCAGCCCAAGCCCCGACTCACCTCCTTCTCCAGCGCTTTGAGATCCTGGGACGAGCCCCAGGTGAACGCTGACGGGGAGCGCGTGCGTCCGTGTGCTCAGACACATGCTTACATAATATATAATTGTTAACAAGACTAATTCCTCTGTTTTCCTGGAGGTATTCTGAGAACTAATGAATATATTTGCATAATCTTGATTTTGTTTATGAATAATTCTGGATTATCCAAATGTGAATAACACGGGGGCTTTGCCGTTCTAGATTGCCTTTCAGCTGAGGATTGCAAAGCATTTTACAAATATTAGTTCAGCCTCACAAATCCCGGCAAGCAATAATATTATTATTACACCCAATTAAAGATGGATGTGCTGAGCAGGGAAATGATTCTCCCCAGCCACGGGGCCAGGAGCCCTGGGACCTGGCTGCCTCCTCCAGACCTTCCCCCTAGGGAGCAGCAAACCCATAAATATCCTCCCCTTGCTTTTTCCTGATGACTTAAAGCCGTGTTCAGGGTTGCAGGGTGGAGGAGACAGCTGGGGACAAGACCTGGGAGCGGAGAGGGAAGGTTTTTTCCTGGCTTGGATCCCAAAGCAGCCCTGGGTGCTGCAGGACCAAGCGCCCTGGTGGCACCATGGCCAACCTCTCCCTTCTGGGAGGAGGCAAGGACCCATCTTCCCTCCCAGAAACTCTCCCTAACTTTATAAAAACTCTCTCAGCACCCGTCTCTGGGCAGCTGGCAAGGTGACCGAGCTGTTTCCCACAGGACCAGGGGGCTATGGGGAAGGAAGGTTGGAGCAAACCCACCCAGCCACGAAGCTGCAGTTTGGGAATTTCCCAGCTCGGCTGATGCAGGAGATGTGATACAGGGATGGAAACAGGTTCTTCTGGCCATCGGAAGCCCCCAGTGGTGTGTAGAGGGGGGGTTAAAGCCCTCCCACCACCTAACTTCATGGTCTGGAAAGTCACAGGCTTGTCCCTCCAGTGGGAGAAATCTGTTGCTTAATTCCTCCTGTGGGTGCTGATTGCTGCCCACATGCCCCCACGCAGGGACATCTGCTCCGTGCAGCCCCGTCCCAGCCCCGTGTAGCCCCGGGTGTCACAGTAGGGTGGATGTCTGGGAGAAAAGTCCCAAATGGGGGACACCCCGCGACCCCATCTCAGGGGTGGTTTATTTGTGTGGTCTGAGTGTCCCCGTCCCCATGCTGGATGGACAGGCCGTCTTCTCCCCGGTGTCCCATGCCATCCCCACCAACCCCAGTCACTGCCGGGGCAGCTCAGCGGGCAGGCGGATGCTGCACAGGCAGGCTGGGTTTTGGAATTGTCTGAGTGTTGGGACTCAGATGTGTTTTCCATTCTTTTTCCAGTGGCAATTAAAAAAAAAAAAAAAGGGAAAAGGAAAAGAAAAGAAAGCAAACAAAGAGAGAGGAGAAGCTTTATTTGAGCAGCAAAGGGAACGTTGCTGCTCCAGGTGGAGCTTTTCCAGCTGGACCTGCCCGCCCTCTCCTCCTGCCCGACGTGCCCTGTGACTGATCCGTGTTCAAAGCAATCTCCCATCGCTCCTGGTAACTGTGTGCTCACAATCCGCTATTCGATTAAAAGTTAACGAGCTATGTTATTGGCAAATAAACTATTTATCTCGCTGTAGTTCACCCTGCCAAATGGAGCAGGGCTTCAGACAAGGGAATTGGCGCGTCACGACGAGCGCCTGCAGTCCTGCCCAGTGCTGCACCTGGGACAGGACCTGGCTGCGGTGACATCGCTGTCACCTTTCCAGGCGTGAGAACATTCAGGGTGTTTGCCTAAGGAGGGGGATTTAAGAATAGCAAAGGCACAGGGCTGTCCCCTGAGAGCAAGTCCCTGGGGAGGAGGACACCCAGCCGTAGGGACCCCAATGAGGATGGTCCACGGGAGCATCACTTCCCCCGTGGAGCTCCACACTACGCCAAGGCCACCCGTCCCAGCACTGCACAGTGGCAGCCACCAGCTGGGGCCCGGGACGGAGCCATCCCCATCCCTGTCCCTGTCCCTGGGCTGTGACTGCGCAGCGTCACCGGAGCACCTGGCACCGACCCTGCCGCCAGTGGGGACGTGCCTCTGTTCTTAGGCAGCCATGCATAGCAAATCAGCTGCTGGAAAATAAAGAGCTGAGCTGCTTTTTTTGGCCCAGGGTGTGATAAGAGGAGGTCGTGAAACATTTCTGGAGGCCAAGAAGCAAAAAGGAGCCGCTGCCGCGTTCGGGCTTGCAGCAGGATGCAGGCATCGCAGGGGGGGAACGAGCCACGGCGGTGAAAATTGGATGAAAACCATCTATTATAGAATTGTGTTTCTCTTCTGTGCTTAAACTGCATCAAGGAAACCACGCGCTTTTCTGCAGCTGGTGCCTCTGCTGATGCACGAGAAAATAGTGGAGAGAAGATTAAAATTGAACTGGCTTGGAATCTGTGCAATCAGGGAAAATATCTCGGTGATTTGCTATTATAATTTTCAATAACAAACTGCAGGGCTCCTGCCGCACTAATAATAACAGTTTGAATGAGGTGGGGAAAGAACCTGCCGTGGGGTGCTTGTGTGTCTATGTTTGTGGAAAGCACTTACAATCTCCCCCATCTCCTAATTTTGAAGAGGTATTTTTAGTGCGTATTTCAAAGGGATTTATGTAAACACATCTGCTGGAGTTTTGGCTTGGAAATGTCTTCACAACCTTCCTTTTTCCCCCCTTCCTTCTCCTGGGACAAAGGAACGGTTCAACAATTTTCTTTTCCAATCAGCTGAGAAGAGACAGAAAGCAAGAGAGAAAATAAAAGGGCAATTTCGCCGACACAGAAAGCCTCCTCTGCCCGAAGTGGTGCGTTGGGGACAGGCTCCACGCAGCTCAGCACAGCCAAGGCACGGGGGCTGAGCCCGGGGCCGAGGCAATGTGCGGGGGCGGCTGCAGGAGAGCGGGCAAGGCAGTAAAGTGCCTGTATTGGTTTTCCCAGGCACTCTGTCTGGAGCTCAGAAGTGCTGGTGGAGCGGGTCTGCCAAGGTGGCCAGGGCTGGAGGTCGTCAAAGTGCCTGTGCCTGCAGCCAGGTCCCCGCGGCACCGTGCTCTCGCTCGGGGCTGGGCATCCAGCACCAAACCCTGCTGTGCCTGCAGAAGTAAACTAAATCTTAAAAAAAGGCCTGGTGGGCATGATCCAGCCCCATTGTGCTCGTTCTGCTGCTTGCACAGCTGCTGGGAAGGGCAGGGGGGCCGCAGACTGGCCCCGGAGGGCTGAGGCTGCTCAGCCGCTCCCGCGGAGGTGAGGGATGCTGCTGCTGCTGCCCTGGCGATGGGGTCCCACAGTTGGAAGCTCACAAGGAAGGCAATTTTCCAGCTTTTCTCTCCTCCGGAGATGAGGAGCTGGGTTACTGCTTGATGAAAGCTTTGTGGCAGGAGATGGCTGGGGGACGCAGGAGCCTGGGGCCAGGGGAGGGGGCCGCATCACTGAGTGCCACATTTCATGGGCTGATGAGACGGCACGTGGCCGTGGCACTGAGCACTGCGATGGAGATGCAGTGATGGTTTGTGAGAGAGCTCTGCTCCCCGAGGCAGCAAATACCCTGTGCCTTTGCCCCGTCCCCTGCAAAAGGCCAGCGGCCACCTCTCCACGCTGTCACGGCCCAGCTGCCATCACCGGTCCCATTCTCCTCCAAGTGGCTGCAGCATTTTATGGTGGTTCCCCCCTTCACATTAGCAATATTTGGTTTCTTTCCCACCAGTGATCTTTCCTGCATCAGTTCTATTAGGGGCAAAATAAATCATTTCCCTCTGCTATCAACACAATTGCAGGGAAGGAAAACAGGAGAGCCCAAATTTGATACCAAAGTGCGGCAGTGCGCTGGTCTGGTTGGGAAAAGCAGTGAAATGCTTGGGCTGGTGGGAGAGGTGAGTGCCCGGGCAGAGCCCTGCATGCCCACTGCTCCCCTCCCAGCCACTAAAAGCTGGCAAAAATTGCCCTGAGCCCCCAGAATCTTCCTGGACCAGAGACTGCTGCAAAGGGAAGGGACATCCCCTACACAGAGCGAGCCTGTGCTTCCAGTCGTGTTGCCTGCGCGTCCTTGCTGCCCTCCCGGAGCTGGCTCCAGCAAACCAAGCTTTTTTTCCCAAAAAAAAGCCTCCACAGAGGCTTTCTCCTTCCCGCAGGGGAAGGTGTGACAGTCCTCCCTCTGAGGACGCAGAGATCTTTCACACCAAACTGCAAGCACTTTTATATTGGGCATGAAAGACACGAAAAACTACCAAGTATATATATGTATATTTTTATATTCAAACAATGTCTACGGAGCTTAACGCACAGGGATTACCAGCCAGTTCAGAGCGTTAGTGACTCCCAGCTTTCACCGGAGGAGAACATTTGGTTGAATCGAAGCCAGCCTTTGATGGGATTGGAGAATAATTATTTCCATCAATAATTACTTCCAAGCCCAGAAGAAATGGTTCCTGGTGCGTTGCAGGACAGCAGCCCTTGGTTGCCGCCGGGCCAATATGTTTTAACCCTGGGACCGGAAAATGCCATTAGTGGGAGCGGGGGCCTGGGTGGGGGACATCACCCACCATACCCTGGGACAGCCCCCGCCTCCGCCGCTGGAGCTGCTCCCGCCCTGGCTTTGCACAGGTCATTAATTTGGGGACATTTTTAATGGTCCTAATGATTGAGCCTCAGAAGACCGTTCTTAAAAGGGGTTCGGAAAAGGCCACAAGCTAATTAGCTCATGCAAAGAAAGCAATTAACCATGTAGCTTCCCGGATGGTTAAAAACCACATAGATATTGGGAAGAGACTGGAGGATTTATTACAAGCGGAGTAATAGATTTTAAAGCCGGAGGGAGCATCAGATCAGCCAGCATCACCTGCTGCCTGTCCTGGGCTGGAAATATTTCCCCCAGCTTCACCCCATTGACCCCTAGTGCTTGTGTTTGGCTAAGGCACATCCCTAAATGTTCGGGCATTGCAAAATGTGCTCCAAGAACAAGTAAGCTATTAGAAAAGGTGGGGTTTTGATGAGAACACAAGTGGAAATAGGGGTGACCTCTCTTCTGCAGGTGCTCCTGTGCCAACTCCAACCCACAATATTGTGTTGCTCATGACCGGGGCAGGCAGAAGGACGTTCCCAGGTGCTGCAAGCCTCTGGCCACAGCTAGCCAGGGCTAACGTGCTCCTTCACCATGACATTGCTCTTTAGCCACCCTCCTGAGCCCATTGAACTCCCCAGACGTGCAGCACACTCCTGGCCCTGGCCCCACAGCCCACATGCAACTGCTGTGACAGTCTCTGCGCCTGGCCAGGCTTGGACATGCCAACGCTTGCTTTATTTATTTGAATAATACTCTGGATGACACCAAAAACATGGTCTTCTCAGTGCCCCTGCCAGGTGTGGTTTATGGCTTTCCATTAGTCCTTCTGTTCTTTGAAATAAATATCTGCAGGGCTCTGCTTGCATGGGTTTGTCAGGGCTTGTGCAGGCACCTGCATGGCTCAGGTGGTTCCCGTTGGCTCTGCTGGGCTGCCCCAGTGTCTCCAGTTTGGGCTTTCAGCAGGACCAGCTGTGCTGCTGGCCCAGCACCTTATTTGCAGGAGTGGGCCCTGATGAGAGGGATGTGATAGGGGAGGAGGATGTGCAGCAAGGGGCTGGTAATGCAACAGCAGGTTTGGGGAATGGTGTTTAATATGCTAAAAGCTTTTTTCTACCAGAGTGCAATCTAGGGTGCTTTGTGCAGAAGCTGCTTGGAATAGGGGGTTTTGGTTTCCAGTACACTAAAGGAGGGATTTTGACTTCACCCCTTTGTTTTTCTGGGATTTTCACCACCACCCCCTTTCTCCCCTCCCTTATTGCTCTTTCTGTCCTGCCGCTCAGCTGCCTGCCATACCCTGCAGAAGATAGGCATCCTGAGAAGCCAAGCAGCCGCGTGTCCAAGGAGGCCTCCACCACTAACGGCTGGGCGAGAGGGAAGGAGAGACATGACCATGCCCGCCACAGGTCACGCAGGTAGGGGACAGGGCCACCCCAAAGTGGGGGGTCAGCAGAGGAGACATCTGGGAGTGTTTACCTATCCTCATCCCAGCCGGGGTCCGTGAGAGCTGGGGGTGGGATGAATGACCATGAGAGTTGCAGTTCCATGAAACTTATGGAGAAACCCAGTGTCTGCAGTTCACTCTCGCTCCACATCTTGCTCATGCAGTCCCTTGCAAGTAGCCCAGGTGACCTGACAGCATCTTGTGTGCTGCGGGGCCTGCGGGGTTCTCTCAGCTGGGGATCACCCTCAGCAGTTCCCACCTCCCCATGCCTAGATCAGACCAGCAGCATTGCTCTCATAAGGACATGGCTTTGTTATCAGCTCATTGTCAGCCTCTGACTACTGGAGAGGGGAAAAATGAATGAAACTTTCAAAGCGATGCAGCTGGGGTCTCAGCCCTGCCTGCTGAACTGTCTCTGGGCTTAAAGCCTCTCCATTCGGTTAAAGAGGCTGGAAAGAAAGAGAAAGAAAGCACATTTCCTATCTTCAGATTGCAGGCTAACTGGAACAATAATCTAAAGTGTATTTTTAATTAGACTCTGATTACAATCACAGAAGAACAATTAAAGTTGGATCAGCTCAGGGAGAAGTCTTCCACTTCAAAGACAACAGACTTCATTTTGGGAGCAGGAGGAGGGCTCTGCAGGAGCTGCCCGTGGCTGAGCGGCACAGGCTGGAGGCTTCTCCGTGATCTGGTTTGGCCACGGCAGGGCCTCATTGAGGAGGGGGCTCAGATGTGCTCCTGCTTTCTGGGGAGCCCAAATTTGTGCTGTCTCTCCTCCCCCAGAGCCCTGGGTGTACTCGGTTATGCTTGGTCAGACAACGGGAAGAGGTGTCCCAGCTCCATGTCCCCATGCCTGCCCTGCGAGGTGCTGTTTGTGACCTGCTGCCTCTGGCTGGCAGCAGGGCCAGCTCTCCGGTGGACCTGGCACCAAGCTGAAGCCCTTCAGGTGGTCTCACTGGGGCCACCAACATGCTGTCCCTGCCACGCGAGAGGCCAGGATGCTTGCTCTGCATTAGGACTGTTATTAACAATGTCCTTTCCTTTGTCCTGTCTGCAGAAACTGATCGACTTTTGTCATTTTCCAAACAGAAGGCCACACTCTGGTGTCCCTGCTGGTGGCTCCTCTTGCCAGTGGGATGAACAGTGGGCAAACTGAGGCAGAGACCCAACATCCTTGTTTCCAATAGTGTCTGCCCTTTTTTTTGGGTTGCCAGCCCCCAAGCATTTCATATTTTCAGTCCAGTGCTCTGAATTAATTTAACTGCAGTTTGTACTTTTCACTGAAACATGACATGATTCAGCATCATATGTTTAAAAAGAAATTAGTTCACAGATTTTTCTTTTCAAGGTTTAACAACTGTGCAAGATATACATATCTTACTAAATTAACATAGTATCTCAATAAATATATATTTTTCTAATCAATTGCTATTTAACATACATCATGTCTTTTAATACTGTTAGATGCATCTGGTTGCAATAATTACTGTATGCAAATTAAATGCCAATTAATTATTTAAAGTATATTTACAAAGAGCAACAAAGCCTATAAATCTGTTATGGAGTCATTAACCTCAGCAAACACATTTTAAATAATCAGCTGGCACTGCAGCCACGTACAGTGGCTGTCTCATTATATCTCCATTAAACCCACGCAGGAGACACTTAATTTAAAGTGTGACCAAATGATTCATTAGAGGGTAATTAGGTGCTCACCCGCACCCCTGATCTGCTATGAAAAGTGATCCCTCTGCCCTTGCTGTCCCTCAGGTGGGGACAGTGGTATGTGGAAGGGAGCAGCCCCAGGGGAGACAATTCAAATGGTGCATTTATTTATTTTTAAATATTTTTTGTTTTCCCCCCTCTTCAGCCCTTCGTGCAACGGGGAGCGTGCACTGCCACCGGCCCGGGGGAAGAAGAAGAAGAAGAAATCTGGCCGCAAAAAGCGACGGAGGTGAGGGCAGCTGTGACAGCATGGGCCTGGGCCGTGGCGTGTGGGGAAGGGGGGGGACCAGCAGCCCTCGGTGCGTGAGGGAAGAAAACGGGTGCAAGACGGAGGTGTGAGGGGCCAGGGGCTCTGGGCCTGTTGGCAGGTTCCATGGGGTGCCGCCATCTTCTCACCCTCCCCTCGTGCCAGGCCGGGGCTCAGCCCAAAGCCCACCCTGGGCCCCCAGCCCGGGGATGCCACTGGTGGCGGGGTATGGGCCAGGGAGGCCCTGGAGGGTCGAGGGGGCCGTGCAGTCCCTGACGCCCCTCTGCCCCCCCAGGTCTCCCTCCTACAGCCCCTCCCCTGTGAAGAAGAAGAAGAAGAAGAGCTCCAAGAAACGAAAAAGAAACAGGTATTTCCCCTTCGGAAACGTTGTGGCTGGCTGTCGGCCGTGCAGGGGTGCATTGGGTTCAGAGGGAGCGTTTGGGCAGGAGGTGGGAGACGTTACTGCCCTGCTGCAGCACGTAGTAACTCGCCACGGGTCCACCAAGGCGGCAGGGCCCCAGAAGTGAGAGCCGTCAGCTGGGGTGGCCTGTTGAGCGGTCGAGGTGGCAGGGAAGACAGGCAGATGAGCAAGGTCAAAAGCAAGGCCTGCACAGCCTCCACCAGCTCCACGGTCTTGCTGTCAAACTTCACGTGGCTCCTGTCCCCTGGGGAGCCAGCAGTTTTGTGACTCGGGGCTGGCACCAGTTCCTTTCCCCTTTCCATCAGCCTGCAGAAAGCGGCAGCATTTGAACCAGCAAAAGGCACCATCCAGCTCCCCATGCCCACATCTCAGCCTTCTCTCCCCAGGCGCCGGGAGCCGTTGGATTTGCCCTTCCTAGCTCAGAGCCATGTCCCAGCCGTGCTCGCAAGGGAGAGAGCTTACCTCATATTGCTTGAAGTCGTGGGACTGCCTCCACCTTCCCCCTTCTGTGGCCCATTTTTAATTTAAAGAGTATGATGAAATTTTAAAATTGCAAATATTTTACTGTTTTCTCTCAACTGTTAAATCAATATTTGCAGAGAATAGTGGATGCCATCTCCCTTGGAAAGTTCATGTATTTATAATTTATTGAATCAAAGCAAGAAGCTACCAAAAGTGGCTAACAGGGTGAAAAGCAGAGCTTGTTTCTTAAAGAGGAAGGGAGGGAGAAGGAGAGACAAGGAGATAGAAATGCTTCTAAAATGCTTCCTTTCCAAGAAGGGATTCTTATCCTATTTTATGGATGTCACCTCCTGATAGCTGTCCAGGGTCAGATGCTCCTCGGCTTTGCAAGTGTACTCCACGTTTTTGTCCCTGCAAGCTGAGGATAAGCTATAGCTGGTCCCAACAAGCAGCATGATCAACTGTTGAGCATTAGTGGCTGATGGAGGTCATTTCCAGGCACCTGGTGACACTTCAGCTATAGATCCCAATTGGCCTTGTCACATGCAATCTCATGGCCCCTCTAGGCAGGACTTTGGGCCATGTTTTCTGCAGGACATTGTGCTAGAAGCTCAAATGGGACACCAGGCTGTGCGGTGTACTGACGTCAGGCCTCACTGCAAAGTGTCCTCCATGTTCCCAGGGTTTTCTTTGAGGACCACCAGCATGATGGCTCCTGTGTCATCCCAGGGATGCTCCAGGAGGGAAGACAGAGGCATGATGCTGATTTGGCTGTGAACTTACTCTGGGGTTATGCAGAAAGGATTCCTCCTTTGACTGCTACTTGGTCCTTCATACAGAAAACCTGGGACTGGACTCTCCTCTACCTCTTCAAACTAAGTGCAATGCAAGACTGTGGAGGCAGTAGTAGTGAAAAGGGAACCACCAGGGACAGGGGAGGTACTTGATCTCTATAGGCTTGTTATCCTGAGGATCATATTCTCAATTATTTGCAGTGTGCTAGTGACTTCCAGTACACCAGCATCAGCTTCCCCCTTGCCAGCTGGCTAAAAGAGAGCCAGGCTCATTCTGCCCATCTGGTACATGGGGTCCTTTCTCAGTGCTCAGTCTAGAGATTGGCCTTACCACATTGTCTCTGATTCCAATTTCCACTTTTGTGAGACCCTGTATTCAATGTAAATATTTGTGTCTTGCAGGTTATCTTCAAGGAAGAGAAGACACAGGTAAGAGTTGAGCAAGCATGGGTGGTGTCTTAGAAGTTTAGGAGTTAAGTGGTCTGCTCAGGATCTCACAGGGTTGATATTCAATGGGGGGGTGGGGGGCAGAAGACACTTTGTCTGTCTCCTGGTGGAATCCCCTGGGCTCCCACATTCCCTGTGGATCTGGCGCTACCCACTTCCTATTTAGCCTTATGCATTCCTCTGACCCCACAGGAATCAGATCTCCAGCCCAACCTGTGCAGCCAAGCATGTAACTGGAAAGGGCCTCTTGGTTTAGCCTAGCCCTGGCAATATCATCCATGTTGCATCCTTCCTGCATCTCGAGCCTTCATTTCTTTTGTTTTCATTTGCAAACAGTATGCATCCCCCAGTAGTGTCCATCTTTGAAACACTCAGATGCAGTGCCTTTCCAGTTGGGTACTTGAGAACTCTCCCGATTCCAGTACATGCATGTACTATTCCACTTCTCTATGGGAAAGCACAAAGCCAGCAGGGTGGCTGATCCCACTGGGGATCTTTTTTGTCCAAGCTCATGATCCATCTTTGTCAGCAGGAACCGAGACCCCCTGTGATGAGAGAGAATCATTCATCCCTTTTAATTTTTTATTGCACGCTTTTGGGCAATTTAGCTATAACATTGATGTGTGATTGTATGGCTTTTTATCAGAACAGAAATCTCCGAATTAATTAGCCATCTCTTGTTTAGTTCTTCAAGCCCCAAAAGTAAGAGAAAGGAAGAAAGAAAACACAAAAACCAGTAAGTAGTGGTTCACGGTATTCCCTGCCCTGCCTGTGCAGAGCTGCAAGGCTGGGACGTGGTTGGTGTGGTGGGTCCCCAGGAGCTAATGCTGGCTGCACAGCCCTAAGCAACCCTCTGGATTCTTTTGCAGATAAAACCAGTGGTTCTGGTTTGCTGAAATAGGAGAGGGTTTGTAGAGGCTGGAGATCTTTCCTCTCTCTCTCTCTCTTGTGCCACCTGATTCTGTACTTTCTCTGCATGACACAAGGATGTACAGTGTGTTTTGTTCATCCAGTTGTGAGCAGAGAGTCCAACTCTTCTGATGAAGGCAGCATGAGACTCACCTCTGCAGAGCACAGTGTCCCATAGCCTCCAAGGCCCAAAGGACAGGCTGGAACACTCTTACTGAGAGGCTCTTCCTTGCTTGCTGCTTTCAGAGGTTACGTAGGGGCTATTCATGATATACAGCACAACCAAATATCCAAATGGGAGCAGAAGGCAGTGGGGATTAGGGAGGAGAAGGGGTTGTTTAGAGGTGATAGTGCAAAAATCTGGACCTGGGGTTCCCATCTGCTCTGGTATGCTCATAAGACAAGGATTGTGCTTGTCTTATGGGGCAGACAATCAAGGAGTATGGTATGAAACATGGTTCCTTGGGGCCAGGAGGCAGGCCTGTAAGCGTTCAATTTTTCATTTCCTTCTCAGTCTTCTCCTGGGAATTGCAACTTGTGCTATCTCCTCTGCTTTCAGAGCAAGGAAACAGCTCTGGGGCTGAAGCCTGGGCACCAAACCCCTGGCTGGCTCTGCTAGACTCAGCGTACCATGTTAGAGACAGAAGATGAGCTAGCAGGCAGGAATCTGTTTTGTTTGGTGTCAGCAGGACCTGACCTGTAATTCTTCACAACAAAACTTTTAGTTTTTACTCTTAGGCAGAAAGGGGACAGAAGGACAACCCCTAGCACTGCTAGGGTCATCTTGGTACCTGTTGGGACTGAAGAGATTGGGAATCCATGAGGAGCACAGCATGTCATGCTGCCTCCGCAGGCTACCTCTATTGCATGCAGAACACCCATCTCCTTTTCTCTGTATTTCTGTGTATTCAGTAGTGCACTCAACATTTTTTTTCCTCAAACTGAGCTGCTACACACCCAGAAATCTCACAAATTGTTGGTATTGTACCATTACCCTGCTTTGGCTTATCTTTGTGTTGAGCAGCTGGTTATCTAAACCACATGGGGCCAGTTCATCCTTCCTGCAGAAAGGGAAAACTCTTAAACTGGAGGGACTGAGGCAGAAGGTGAAGAGAAAGTGTGGGGATTTTCTCACAAATTCTCTGTGTGAGGGAGAGATGTTCAGTATTGCTGACTTCAGCTGTGCAGAAAGAAGGAAGATCCCAACATGTGATTTTTTTTTTTTTTTTTTTAATATAATCATAGGGTGTAAAAAGCATCAGAGGAAACAGCCAAGTGGAGTTCAAGCAATTGCCCTGGTGGTTGCCCTTTTGTCTTAGGGGAGATACTGTTCTCAAACAATTGGTTTGCTGAGTTTTTATAGCGCCAAATTGCTAAATGCTGTCCAGGCAGGTATATTAGCAGCGTCAATGACTGGTGCAGTGTGGCCATGAAACCAGACTGTTCCCATCAGCTAACCCATCATTAGCTTTGCCTGCTGGCACAGCAGTGCCAGGCTGAGCAGATGGTTGCACTACCAGACCTAAAATATCTGCTGTGATGGGCACTGAGCGTGATGAGAAGGGATCAGCACTGAAGGTGACAGGAAGCCTGCCACCCACATCATCCTGCTCTCTGTGTGCAGGACTCAAGCTTTTGGCAAGGGCAACAACAGCCCTTCAGTAATGGGGCCAGGTAATCCACCAATAATAACCCAAATGGAGCAGAGGGAACTGCAGCAGGATGGTGAAGCTGGGTACATGTGCACAGTTTGCTGGTCCCTGTCCTGTGGCCCTGTAAGGAAAGGGAGCAGCATAACTGGGCATCTATGAGAAGCCAGGTAAAAGGATCCTGTGCATAGGGCAGGCTGCAGTTAGGGAAGCTATACTTCATGTTTATATAGCAGCCAGAAGAGCACCCTAGAGGACTGGCTAGACCCTCCCACCTTGAGAAGGTGGGGAAGGCTGTCTGATACTAAGTGTGTTGTGTTATTTGGAGCCTGGCCTTTCGCACCTGCTGTTTAACAAGGAGTCTGCACTACAGAGAGGGGCACAGCATGAAATGGGAGGGTTTGAGCTTTGTGATGGGTTGCCCAGAGGTTCCCCTATCAAGGCTTAGCAATGGGAATGTCCTGGGCAGTTCCCCGTCTGTCAGGGTAGACTGCAGGATGAAGGGAGACAGCTCTTAAAGACAGCTCTTTAAGGTCTTGAAAGCAGAAAGGATTGGTGCTGTCTGCTGTGCTCCTGCACACTAGTCCATAGATCTTCCTCCAGCAGGCTATAGAGGCAACCTAATAGCTTGTAGTTAAAATGCTAGCATAGATCTCAGTAAGACAGCTTGCCTTAATGTCAGTGTAGCTGTGAAGGGATGGAGGATTTCTCATGCCTTGCTGTCCTGCACCATGTTTCACACACCAATCTCTTTGGCTTAAAATGCAGATCTTGTTTCAGATTTAATTGCTACTGACTTCAGCCTCCAACTGCTGCCTCTTGCAGCCCCCAGTCTGCTATCTAACGGTGGTTTTCCTCTCTGCTTCTTCAAGCTCTCGTGGGCGCACACGGAAAGCTCATCGCCATCGCCACCGCCACTCTCGCTCAGAGAGCTCTGACTCCTACTCCCCGAGCTGCCAAAGCAGGTAATGTCACCGCTCGCTGAGCTCAGGGATGTGATTGCAGTAGCTTGTGTGACCCACTAACTCTGTGCAGAGCCATGTCCCATTCTGGTAGTAGTTATATGACACACTACGGGTTGAGCTTCTTGTAGTCTTGGCCGCAAAAGAGAGGGTTTTGGCTCAAGGAGCAGCGGCTGCAGCCTCTCAGTCCAGCAGTCACTTCTAATCCCCATGGCTGGTGATCAGCCAATGACAGCTGATTTCAGCCTAGTCTGCCTTCCCCAGCCCAAGGGCTTTGTACTGCTGATGTCCCAGGAAAGCCGTTAAACTTGTTCTTAGCAATGGAAATGTATTTGCCAATGGCATCTATGTCCACTGTCTTTGACCTGATTAAAATCTCTGTCCTGTGGATGACAGATGCATCCTGAGGCCAGCTGAGTGGATGCTGGTGCAATGGCAAGTTGCATAGTTTATGCACATCGTGAGTTTGTTACATGTTTTTTGAAAGCACTTGACTTTATGAACAAACCACCCCCTCTCTCCTTCTCCACTCCTCCTAACTACTGAATTTTCTCATGAAAATCTGATGATGATCAGTGCAGGGAGGAATGCAACCAGTAATAGGTGGGATGTTCATGCAAGAGCAGAGTGTCTTCTCTTGGAGGTGTATTGCCATAGGGACATTCAAGGCTGCATGGAAGTACAGTTTGCCTTGAGCTACCATAAAATTATGAATTCGAGCTGAAATTTGAGGTTAAGGTCCAAAACCCACCCCAAGTTTCCTGGATGCAATATATATATATATTTTTAAAAAAGTAGAAAAGCAAAACATTCCTTTTCTCTCCCCAATGACTCCACAGAGAAGTTATGTGGAAGACTCTCTCCCACATACAGTGTGGGCTAGCACAAAGCTGTCAAGGGTTTGTGTGGAGCTGGTAATGGGCACCACTGCAATACCGTGGAATAACGGTTCGGTTCTCCATGTTTTCTGGAGGCACAGAGCCAGGTCTCGGGAGGAAGGGCGTAAAACACGACGAAGATGCTCCCAGCACCATTCAAAGGTCACGGCAAAGCGAAGTTCCTCTGCAGAGGTTCAGGCCAGCCAAAAAGCCAGCCAAACCCTCCCACTCTACAGCTTCCTGTCTCCTAAGGAAGTAGTAAGTATTACACACTCTGCTTCTTTGCTTGAACTAGCCACAGGAATCTGGGCAAGAAATCTGATATGAAATTTTTATAACTCAATTATAGTGATGTTAGATAAAGTTGGTTAAAACAGTATTATTTATTAATGGTGCTGTTCTCCAATGTATTTAAAGTCATTCTTTCCTTCAGCACTTTCACATCAAGGGTGGGGTTGGTGAGGGGAAAAAATTTGCCAAGACTCTAGCTTATGAATAATGAATTGAGGACATTTAACAAAGAAAAAGTGGCCTCCAGCAGTGATATTTTACAGGGATGTGTTTATTATGCAGTCTTTGCTCAGCTGAATGTGAACTTAATTCACTGGTCTTCATGTCCAAAAGTTTAGTCCTTCAGGGGAAGAAAGGGAATCAAACATATATAAAAGAAACATTTACATTTAATGAGTTGGTGGTTATTGGCAGGGGATGTTTTCTGACTCTCAGGATCCTTCCAGGATCACTGTTGCTCTGGACTGACAAGCCCACGGGCCAGATTCAGAGCTTATGAGCAGCTCTCGTTGATGCTAATGGGACGTGCACATGCAGCCGAGGGTAAAGTCAGGCTCAGTGCCTTGGGATGTTTTTCCATATACATGGAAAGAGATGATATAATACATGCCATAGAACTGAGGGAGCAAACAATGGAGAGAAATATTAGATACTGACTGATAATGAAGTCTTACTTTTCCATGGCACATTTCCCCCTTGTTCCTAGTAGCTGCAAAGCAGAGGTGTGATGCTCTTTGATCAGTGTTAGTATCTGATGGGCATTTTGGAGAGAGAAAGTGCTACATAAGACTTAAGGTAGTGCAGAATCTGGTATTTGTGTATGGATGTGTAATGTTGGCAGTCTCTTGAGTACAGAGTCCTCCAAGCCCTGAAGTGGGATAAAATGGGGAACTGATTTTTCTGCTTTTAGGCCCAGTGCTCAACTGGAAATAGCTCAGCCATACTCAGTAATTACATGAGATATGAGTTCCAGCAAGAGGAGACGCATTATCTACTCACCTGCACAGATAGCGTTCCAATCAAAATACACAGAGATCATATATGGATATAGACAGGCACCAGTTGTCTCCCAGAATGACAGATATGTATATAACTCCTGTTACATACATCTGAGTGTGTAGTGCACATGTGAGTCACTGCTTATAAAACCATATAAGGCAGAGCAAGAACAACAGAACCTGCGCACCGTGCTTAGGTGCATGTGCCTACATGCGCACACATTCAAAGAAAGAACAATAAACAAAGCTTCCATTGCTACAAGCCTGGGGTGTTGCCCTGTGTCAATTTAGGTAGGTCAGAATGAGTTCACAGCTCCTCCCAAAAACCAGCCAGCCAAAGACTGAATCTTGTCACCGGGGTTTTGTTGGTGGTATTCCAGCTGCAGATTTTACATGTGTTTTCAGGTGTAAGCCTGGTTTTTAATTGGTACTAGGTTTCCTCCCTCTGAAGCCAGGCTCCATGAGTCCTGTGAGGCAAATTGCCAGTTGTTTTGTTCCCAGAGCAAGAGTAAACTCTAATTTAAAATTGTAAAAACCTTTAAAATTAGCTGAACTCGAGCATGCTGCGCTCTGCTTTCCACTTGCTTCACTCAGGGTAAATGAGTGCACAAGCTGCAGGGCAGAGTTTTATAGTTACAGATGCAGATAATAGATGCAGAGTAAAAGTCATCAGGCCACTGTTGTATGCTTTCTAGCTGGGGTTAATAATACAGGCAAATATTCTAGTGACAAAAAGCATCAATACCTTTCCTATGCAATCCACGAGTGTCCTCTCTGTTCCCAGAAAGAAGTATGCTCTGTTGGGACATTGTTCAAGAACACATTTAAGCACTTGTTTAAACTAAAGCCCCTGGTTGAGTGTGCCCCTGAAATTTTTCTGGATAAGGTCATTAAATATCATGTACTCAGAACTGGCAAGGGAAAAATGGAATGGAAACTTTTAGTCTCATCTATTAATGACTATACACAACTGTTTTATGGCTCTCCTTTTTGTGAGTTAAAGGGTTGCTCTATAAATAAGCTTAGTTCCGTCAGAAGCTGCGTTGAGAGAGGTCTGGTTTCATGATGCTCAGCTATCTGCTCTTGCAGAAAATGTTTTTGTGGAAAATTCCAGAATTTGGGTTAAAAATGCCATATTTCAGTCCTCAGTGAGGGTTGCTATATCACACTCCCTGCCCTTCCCTCTGGCCTGAGCTTCCAAACCATCGTTACATGGGGAGATGCGTCATGATATCTCCAAAGGAAGGAGGTTGTCCAGGGAGGATCCTGACACGCAGAAGAGACCCAGACAGACAATACACAAACTTCCTCGAGGTAATGCTATAGCATTTCCAAATGAAAGTTTTTTTTTTTATTATTTTTAAGCCAGTTTTTATTCTACCTTCTTTTTCTTCTGAAAAGTTGAAGCATTGTGTGGTAAACTTTGCCTCCGCACATTGTTTTACTTCTTTTCTATTGGAATGGCCACATCTAACTCAGTCTACCTGTAATTTGTGAGGGACAAAGCATATGAAAGAGTGCCCTGCCCATGCATCTACCTTGCTGCTTCTTTCCCTCTTGCCTTTATGTGCAAGTTGATGCATGCATGCACACATACAAAAACACCCCCAGAGTTCCCTGCTACTTTTGAGCAATATATTTCCTAGCTTTTCACTCTCATTTTTTCCTTTAATCACATGCAGCCACAATAGACACCTGTTGAGAAATAGGACTGTGGGTCTCTGCCTCAGCATGCAGAGAAACTGTGGGTAATATGCAGCATCTATTTTTGAACATTAACAGCAACCCCCCTGATCTGCTGCAGACACTTCTTTATTCTACACCAGTACAGATGTATTACATGCCCCTGTGCTCTCAGTCGAGCAGTGCAATATAAATACCTGCAGGGTGTGAGTTTAATTGCCTTTGTTGTACCTGATGAAGATAACTGCACACCGTGTATACTTTCCCTGCCAGCTCCTTTTCTTTCACCGAAACTCATTTACAATGCCACAAATTAACATAGGCTTGACCCAAATTTTCAGTGAGGCTCAGTGGGGTACAGTTGTTCCAAGCAGCACTGTGTCTTTGTGCTAGTGTGTCTGCAGGAAGGTACAAGTGGGGAAATACTGCGCAGGGGCTGGGACGCTGTGTGCAGGAGGGCTCAGGGAGTCTTGGAGCAGACCTGCAGATTGCCTTGCTCTTGCTTTCTGCTTTCCAGCCTGGGTTTTTGTTTATGTAGGACAAGCTATTCTTTTAACTGCTGCACACCATGTTTCTGATGACAAACGGGGCCCTTAAAGAGCTGAAAGGCAAAGCCTTCCCTAAATATGGAAGCTGCTCTCTTTGCTGTTCTTTTTTTCCCTGTCCCAGCCAGAGGGCTGAAGTTACCCTGGCTATTGCCTGAGAAACCTGCAGCTCAGTCGGAGGCAGAGCTGTGTGCAGCCGTGGGAGGACCAGGCAGTACCCCAGGTACCAAGGGAGCTGGCCTGAGGCAAACCCTTGCCCCAGAGCCATGCCAGCCCGGCCTGAGCTGAGCTACAGACACTCTGGCCTGTGTCACACCACGCTGGCTGCACCCCGGTGAGCAGAAAAGATTTTTTGCGCTGAGGTTGGATTTTCAGCTGGGGCAAAGGCTCGGCGGAGCTGAGACCATCTCCCCTGGGTGAAGGGCAGCCCGCCGGGTCCCCACTGCTCCCGCAGGGGAACATCCTGCAGATCGGCTCACGGCCCCAGCCCCGGGGCAGCCCCTCGCAGCAGGTGCTGCATCCCGCGTCGGCAGCTCCGCGGCAGCTGTCTGCTGGCCCTTGGGAGCAGGGGTCACTGATGCAAGCTTTTTGTTCCTTTCATCAGTACAATGCACAGAAAGAGAGAGGGAGGGAGACGTTATGCAGCTCTGAAAAAGAAATTAACTCTGCTTTGAAATGAGTTGCAAAACAAGAGAATAAGACCCAAGAAAGAAAGCCTCTGGCTATGAGGGAGGCTGTGCCGTGATGCTCATTGATGGGTCTCGGTCCCCTTATGGCTGTGAAAATTTATAGTTCTATCTCTCCTCAGGGCCGTTTGAAGCGCAGTAAATGGACTTGTTCAATTTAATTGGAAGACGAGTGGTGATTGTATTTTTGTAACCTATTAGTCTGCACTGCCTCTTGATCTAGGAGCACACTCGAAATTACATTCTGAAGTATGAGTGAGGGCCTCATTTCTACTCACCCCTTCATCTTGATTAAATAATGATTTGAAACAAACAAACAAAACCACCCCAAACAATAAATATATATCTTGGGTTCTCTTGAGGGCAGCAGTCCCCTGCTGAAAGACGCAAAGTTGACTGAGATTATTTAATTACTTACTGGGGGGTGGGGGGAGCCAAATGTTCACAGAGAAAATTAGATTCATGAAAGACCAGACTCTTTCAAGACACCCTAGAAAAATAAAAAGCCATTAGAATTCAATTGAACTCTGCACGGTGTTTTCAGATGCGGCTCTTGGTTTCCATTTTGTGTGGCTGATGTGCCTTTCAGAAGCAGGAAAATGGAACCAGAAGCAAAGCCAAGGTCATCAGATGGGGAATTTGCCTCTGAGCGGAGGAGTCGAGCACCCTGAGACCTGTCCTGGCTCCTGCTGCAGGACAGAAATCCCAGGCCAGGTTTCAGCCCTCACAAGGACTGTGGGCTCCATAGTTTACTTACACCCACATGTTGCCTCTTCCCAGAGTGCTGATACCGCAGCAGTTGAGCTACACAGGAGCTTGTTGATCCCCAAGTCATTTGATAGGTTTTGTGATCTGCTGACAACAGTTGCTACTTTGAAGGTAGATTTCAGCAAAGGCAAAGCAAGAACGTATATCCCAGGTCCCAGGGGCAGTCTTAAAAGCTGTTTTAGAAATGCCAAGAAACAGGTGGATTTCTTGGCTGTGAAGAAATAAAGGCCTTTTGGGTTATACTGGGAGGGAGCAGAAGTGAGGTACATGCATGTGCAATGCTGGTGTCGGTGTCCCTCCGAGGTGCCCACCCCAGGCCTCCTGCCTGTGTAGCCAGGGAGTACCTCATATGGTGTTTTTATGCTCATAAATGAGATGTAGTCAAAAGCTGACTGCTTCTTAGGGTTCATGTATAATGCAAGACATAAGTCATCTTAAATAATAATAATAATAATCTGTTCCCATATTTGAAAGCACAGTCCTGTATTTTCTGGGATGCAGCTGGGGAGAGAGCAGTGGTTCAGATCAAGGAGGCCAATTCCCTCAGGGCTCTGGTTGTGGTGTCAGTTTCAGAAAGAATTTGTGGAAAACAGAGGTGAGCTGGATACCTGGCTCTCTTATGCTCCTTTGACATCCCAATTTCTCCTGGAATAAACAAGAAATGGGCTAGAAGTGCTAGAGCTGGGAAGTAGCAAAGAGCAATACCTAAAGCTGAAATGAGGAGCTGCACTGCTTGTGCAATGTGCATCTCCGCTCATTCCTGGTTAGGAACATTTGGGGGACATCTCTGCTCTGTCCAGGGCTTCTGCATTAAAGGTGTAAGCTGGTTAGTGGAGAAGGATCTCCTCCAAGTCTAGGACTGAGCCTGGCTTTAGAAGTAAGGATGGAGTGGAGATGGGAGAAGATAGGGGAGTCCCCAGCTCCAGCACAGATTTGCTGGGATGAACTAATTCCTGTCCCTCTGTGCTTTATGCCAGAAACAGTAATGCCTGTTACTAAGTAGGAAGTACTTGGAGATCCTCCAAGTCCAGGTGTTTTCAGAGCACGAGGATGTTGTGAACAGTCCTCATTCCACGGACTGCTCGCCGGGAGCCCTTGCGTACTCTGGGAGCCGCTCCGCTCTGGTTTCGGTCAGCGCTGGTTTCGATGTATGCATCTGAGTCAGCCGTCCCTGTCCCAGTTAGCACCTCTTGAATTAGGTTGAAAGCAGTCCCCCCCGGGACACAGATCAGATGGCACATGGGATGGATGTGGAGGCACCATCCGATGGGATGAAGGAGCTCCATGTAGTCAGTGACATAGCCTGGGTCTGCAGCCCCTCTGAATGGGAAAGAGCCCCGTCCCCACGCCACGCAGTGCTGCTGGCTTCTGTCTGTGCTTTCCAGGGCCAAGCTCCCCAAAGGGGCTGGCCATGTCCCCTGCTGCGTGACACCTGCCCAGGTCTCTTCTGCTCCCTGAGATGTTGTCAGTACTGCAGCGTGTTTTTCCTTGGCTCAGAATATCGCAGCTTTGGGAGGGCATATCCCAGCTCCCCAGAGTGGCTTGGAGAGCGTGAAGGAAGCAGAGGGAGGGCATGGCATGCCCCAGAGCGTGGCATGAGGACGTGTGCAGGTGTTTGAGGGAGCATGGCTTGCTGGTAGAGCTCTGTCTGGAGCAGGGGGAACCAAGCATTTACGTCCACACTGCAAACCCTGGATCCTGGACCGAGCATTATGGGTGGAAGTTAGGAGAGCAGAGCATCTGAGTGAAAAAGGAGGAGGCCACACGAGAGTGCCGGGTCCATGTTTGGCCCCAGTTTTCCCCATAGCAAGAGCACTAATGTAGCACTAATGTAGCCTCACTGCCCAGTGCTGGTACGTGCCTGGGCTGGCTCTGGTAGATACCAGTAGAGTTAAAACTGAAGGGATAAAATATTTAAATGATGTAAACCCCCCAGTGGTGCACAGGGTCCCAGGTGACAGCCCTGACCGAGGCAGCCAGTGTGGATACGGGGTCCTTGCTGGCCTCATCAGGTTCAGCAGCCCCCCAAAAACCAGCCAGGGTATGGCTGAACACCACGGCTGGCAGGAGCAGGGCTGTTGTCCCCATCCATCTAGGTCTCCACATCAGCAAAAAGAGGGAGATATTCTTCCCTCCTCTATTTTATTTTTTTCGCTTCTTTCTTTGAGTTCGTTTTGCCACTTCCATGTATCTGTGAGCCACCACGAAACCCAAGGGGATTTAGTGCAAACCATGACTTTTCAGCACTAGTGATCAGCCTCCAGGAGCTGGCTGGACAGCCTAATTTAAAACAGAAGGAAACAAAAATGAATAATAAGTGAAACAAGCAAGCAGACAAAAAACAGTCTTGACGTTTACATAGCGGAGTCAAGTGAACAGTTGGCAGTGTGGATTGAAGAGAGGGTTTATGTTTTTTTCATGTAATTTGAGACTCTAATGATGGACTTATGTTGCCCGCTCTTCCTTTTTTCTTACACCTTACCTACTAAAGGAGGAGTTCTTGATGGGTAAGTGGATGCTATCCGCAAGACACCAGGGAATTTATTAGAGGTCACTTGAGCGCATTAGCTATATCTTCTTCAGGGGGAAAAAAGCACACAAAGAAGTGTCTGTATACCTTTTATTTCCAGAGGGTTTTTTTCTTTTTTCGCCTCCCCCCATTTTTTTTCCTTTTTTTTTTTTTTTTTTTTTCAAAGTGCTAAGCTTGTTTATTTGCCAGTTTTTACTTTGTACAGAAGCCTTTGATTTGATTTTTCTTTATTTTAGTGACATTTATTCAGCCTCTTTATTAAGGAAGCTTAAAACAATTCACTCATTTAAGAATTTGTGTCATTTTTGTTTTATTTTTCCAATAATTATGTAGATTTTTTTGTATGTATATTCCTGGTTCTTTTTTTTTTTTTTTTTTTTTTTTGCCCTCCTTTTAGGTTAAATAAGGGCTTTTTCCTCTGTTACACCTTTTTTATTTAGTTAGTCAACTTTGATTCTTTGGTTGCCCGTTTACTTTGTTGAACTCTTTTGTTTAACATGAATCGCATGCTGAAACTCTTTGCATGATCTCTAAATCTTCCCGTTATTATAGCAGGGGGAAAAGAAGTTTCTTCTTACTGTGGATTTCTTTCAGGGATATGTGCTTTTGTTTTCTTCTCCTCTTTCTTCGTTTTCTTTCTTTCTTTCTTTCTTACTTTGTTTCTTTCCTTTCCTTTTGTTTCAGTGCATCATGATGGTAAAATTTCTGGGTTTATTTAAAAAAAAAATCAAAGTAAAACCAAAAACAACCCCCCTCAAAAAATGTTCAAACAATGCCAAATGGCTTTTTTGCTTTCAGATCTCTCAGTCAGGGTCTTCTGCTGACCTCTTTACCAAAACAGACAGCCCGCCTGGCAACCTAGCCAGCGAGAATGGAGAGTATCATGAATATGACTCAGGAAACGATACTTCCTCCCCTCCCTCCACTCAAACGAGCTCATCCAGGTCAAAGGACAGCCAGGAGAAAAGAAGTCTAGTCCATGATGGCTTTGGCCATGCCTTCTCGTCCGGGAAGCCCAAACTGGCCAACAGCGATAACAGCTCTGATTCAGGAAATTCCTTCACCAGTTGCTTTTCCCAGACAAAGGCAACAGCTTTGGAAAATCTGTCTCCAGATGCCCAGGGACAAGACCGAAGGTCAGTGATTACCAGTAGCTGCTGCCGGCAGCCAAATACCTGGTACGTCGTTGCTCCGTATCTCCTGCCTGCTTGCCAGTTGCAGTGGTGAGCTGGCAGGGAGGTTTTTGTGGTCTGGAGGCAGTTAGATCTAAATCAGACCCGTGGTCTTGCCAGTCTGGAGTCCAGAACCCAGCAATGAGCAATACTTTAGCCTGAGGAGGAAGATGAAAATCCAGCCATCGCACCCCTGGGCATTGCCCGTGCCTGTTCTGGTGTTAATGTGGCTCACACGGGGTTTGGTCCTGAGCAGAGCTGTGTCCTGAGCACAGCCCTGCTCAGCTGGACGTGGCTGTGTCATTGGCCCTTCTGGGCAAATTCTGGAAAGGTGCATGAGGGGATTCCCATGCAAATCCTTTTACCGTGGGGAAGGGGAACGGGATTCATTTTTGCTGAAACCATTACGGGCTGTTCTTTCACCAGTCCAACGAGCCAAATCCAGTCTGTCCCTTCCTGCCTCCTTCAGGACTGGTCCTGGGTGACAAGATAGCATCTCCTGCACATGGGGAGCACAGGGAGAGAGGCAGGTGCCTTGCTGGCTGTGGGATAACACAGAAACAGCTCTGTGCACTGGGTCCACAGTGGTGATGGGGCTGGAGTCAAACACAATCTGGTGCCACAGGACATCATCAGGAGAGGGGAGTAGGTGCCAGCCTCCATCACTGCCTCCCTTTCCTGGGGATTTGCCAGGTGATGTTGGGGATGAAGGCGCTGAAGCACGGCAGCTGGTACCCAAGGCTGTGCTCAGGTAGTGGTGTTAGGGATCAATTCCAGCTCAGGACCCCGGGTCTTAAATGCCCGAAGTTAGAGCCAGGCTGTGTCTGGGGGTGGGAGCACAGAATGAGAGAGGAGAAGGAGCTGGGGGAATTGGTATTAGCAAGAACAAGTCCTGAATTTTCAGTCAGAGGGTAAAATTTTGAGGCCGTATATACTTCTCATATTGTGAGTGCAGTGGGATAACTCTGCCTTCACATGGGTGGAGCTAGAATTGCAGCTGGCTCTTGCTGTTGGTAGGCTAACCCCAATTCACACCCAGGGCACTTCTGGAAGTGGAGGGATTTGCACCGGCCTCTCAAAAGGCAATGGGATGTGCCTGCTCACACTGCCCTGCAGGCCTGGAGCTCTGGCTTTCCTTGCTGCAGGACTTCTCCTCACCTTGCTGCCTCCCCAGGGTCTGCAGGGCATGAGGCAGAAGAGCTGCCTGAGACCTGTCCCACAGCCTGGAGGGTGAGCTCTTGTGCTCTGACTGCACGCGCTGGGCCTCCTGCAGCAGGAGCCTAGGAAACCAGGAGGTCTTTTTTAGCCCCACTTTGAGACCGGGAGGATGGGAGTACTGTTGGCTGGAGTATGCTGCTCTCCTCAGCCAGGGGCCAGTCCCAGTTCGGCCACACCTTCAATAACCATCCAAATATATGTTTTCAGAGGGTGCCTGTCCTTGTGTCTCAGCTGTTCGGAGGAGAAGAAGCGACATTTGTCCCTGTCCCCAGCCCACAGCTCCCCGGCAAGGCCGTGCTCCCGCAGCGAGTCGTACACCAGCACCGGCAGGTCCTCCCCTGGCTCCAGCCGCTCCAGCCGCTCCCGCTCCTCGCACCACAGGGCCTCCCCCAGGTACTCCCGAAGCAGGTCCTGCTCTTCAGGGAAGAGGTAAGGCCAGTGCAAACGGCCGTCTCTGTGACCCTGGGCAATGTCCAGCACTTGCAGGCTGGCAGACTCCTTGGGGAAGTAGGGGAAAGGGTTTGTGTGTGTGTGTAGGGAGCCACATAGCCCCTGAAATATGGGATGTCTCTTCCCCCCATTAGCCTAGATTAGGAGGAGTCTGGTACAGTCTCATCCTTTAGCATCTTTAACTCGTATGTTTCTTCCCTGTTCCCAGGTCTTCTTCACGGTCCCCCAGCTATTCCTCCAAATCCTGCAAAAAAAGCCCTGGAAGCAGGAGTTCAAAGCCTCGCCGGAGCCCTAGTTACTCCCGCTACAGCCCTAGCAGGTACAGCTACCCCTGCATGTGATATCCGCTGCCTCATGCTTTCCCACTGCCTCCATCACTTGGTTGTACTCCAGCATACTTTCTGGTTCCCTCTGTCAGCCCCAAAGTCTTCCCTCAGCTTCCTCGCTGGGTGCTTCAGGCACCCCAGTCCTCAGCACCAGGATGGGGGGGAGCAGGGAGACACAGAGCAAGGCACATGTCAGTATGTTATGTTGGCCTGCAGTCCAGTGGAAATATTTTCCCTTTTATTGCCCCAGAGCTGGTGCTGGTAGCAGAGGGAAGAGCCCAGCAATGAGCCTTTCACTTTCTGTTGGAAGAGGGGATTTCCGATAGCCAAGGACCCACCCTGCATTGATTCAGGGGAATTTCACCCTGAAATGTCTCGCTTTCGGGGCAGGTTGCTGGGAGGGAGGCTGGTATATCCCCAGCATTGAAGCCTCACAGCACCTCACACTCAGAGCGTGTGGCATGCGAGGCAGCTCTTCCTCCACTCCGAGCTGCTGCAGAGGACACGCTATTCGGCACAGTACACAGATGGCTGCTCAGTGGTGTTTGCCAGGGCCTCATGCAAGTAGGAGATGCCTCACAGGAAAACCCAGGGAGTGCCCTCCCTGTCATGCTGGGGGCCAGCAACAGAGCTGTGAACACTGGGCAGAGCATTAGGCTCCAGCTGGGTCTGCCCACGGCTTTCATTGTCCAAGAAGCCCACGCCAGGCAGCAGCACGCCCCTGCGGCAGGGCTGCAGCCCTTGTCAGAGAGAAATCTTATTGCAGCAGGGAAAGACACTCTGCTTTTCAGAGCTACAGCTCTGCCAAAGAGGTGTCAGGCCTTGAGAAGTGTCCCTGCTGCGTGGGCAGATGCCAGGTACCCTCGTGCTGGCACTCATTCAGCCATGCAAGGGGAAACACAGTCCAGGCGACTCTGTTCGCTCCACACCCTGTAGAAAAAAAAACGTACATCTCACAGCTTAGCCCTAGAGATGCCTTTGGGCAGTTTTTTTCTGGTAACATCTCTGCTGCTGAGCATACTGTGAACATTTGGCACCCTTAAAATGTTACATTCCCAGGGCCTGATTCTTGCAAGCTGTGACAGTCCCTGCTCTGGTGTAGGAGAACATTTCCTGTGTGCAAGGACCAGGCTCTTGGCCTGTAACATATCCCTTTGCAGATGGCATTGAGCAGGGAATGGGGTGTATGAAATCATCTGCGCTCCACAGAAGGGCCTGTGCTGACGTGTACAGGAATTTAACAAAAGATAAAGCCATAGCAACCCGACACTCCTTCTGGCGAGCACTGCAGAGCCTCACAGCCCTGCAGGGATACCTGGGGCCCCCTGCGCGCGTGGGGCCTGCCGGCAGGGCTGTGCTCGCCCGTTTTTGCGGCACAGCCAGCGAGAGCAATTTTAGCAGAGCTGTGGAAATACCGAGTGCCACTACAGAGATGGGTATGTGGAAGCCATCTTAGCTCGGCAGCGTGGGGCCACCGGGAGGCATTGCTGAATCCTCCAAGCAGCCCAGAATTGGTGGATGTCTATCTGTCAGGCCAGATGAGTGTCTGACTGTCCAGCTTAGGTGCATGTGTGCAGGGCTGATGCCACCGGAGCACTGAGCTTAGAGTGCTCCCTGTTGGAGCTGAGTGCCTTCCACTGATCTGTGCCTTCATGGGTCATTGCCTCCCCATTCAAACCCCACGCAGCCAACTGCACCCGCACAAGCCCAGCAGTGACGGTTTCCAACCTGGGCCTTCCCTAGGGACCGTGAACGAGAGCACAAGTACGGCTCCGGCGAGAAGGAGTCGCACAGGGAGCGCGACCGGCGGCGGCGGTGCTCCTACTCGCCCCTGAGGAAACGCAGGAGAGACTCCCCCAGCCACCTGGAAGCTCGGCGCATCACGAGGTACAGGGACGCAGTCCTGTCCTTTGGAGGCAGGTTCAGCTGTCGCTCCTGGGGGACGTGGGCTGTCCTCCGGTCCCAGCCCTTGCCAGTGGGGGGTGCTCCAGGAGGAGACCAGTTTCCCTGAGCCTGATCAGCAGGCCCTTCCGCCCCTCCTAGCTTCAGGATTTCCAGCTAGAGGCAGAGGGAGGATGCAGGGGTCTCATTTACAACCACTGAAGAAAACAGGCAGGTGAAGTCAGAGCAGGGACTCACCCATCAGATACGAGGTGCATCCCCCTACAGGCTTTTTGCTTCCCCTCTGCTGTGGTAGATGGCCCACACTACAGAGAGAGTCAAATATTGACTGTAACCCTCAAGCTGAGGGCTCCTGGGGACAACATCAGGCAAAGCCCAGCCTCAGACCTGGTGCGTGGGGCATTCCTCAGGGTCCTGGAGGTGGGTGGCTGGAATCCCAAAGCCTGTCATCGACCTGCTCTCCTTTTCTTTCTCTTAAATAAACACAAACGAACTGGGGGGCTGTTGTGCTGAGTAAACAGTGCTTTTTGGAGATTTTGGCAGTCAATCTGTCCTTGTGTTTCTGGTAATCCACATCTTTTTGTCCCCACAGTGCCCGCAAACGTCCCATCCCCTACTACCGGCCCAGTCCGTCCTCCTCCAGCAGCGCCAGCAGCCATTCCTCTTGGTACAGCAGCTTTAGCCGCTCCCCGAGCCGGAGCCGGAGCTACTCCAGCCACCGGACGAGCCGGAGCCGCAGCTGGAGCAGCAGCAGCGGGGAGGGCAGGGGCCGCAGCCGGAGCTCAGGCCCCAGAAGCAGCCGCAGCAGGAGCAGGAGCTATGACTCAGGAGGCAGCTCCGACAGCCTGCGTCGCTAGGGAGTGCCGCCGATGGCTCGCACGCCGCCGGCACCTCCGAATTCCTGGCATTCTCCACGTCCTTCCCACCTACCTGGCCATCGATAGCAATCATCCCCGATACTGATGCGATGGCAGCACCGGGTCTCCCTTCCTCAGTTCGGACAGAGTAAGAGCCCTTGTGTGCCCAGCGCAGCCTCTTCGCTACCTTGCGGAGAGGATGGATCTGTCCCGGCTCTGCCAGCCAGGGCTGGAAGAAGGGTCAGTGCCCTACAGAGGGTCTGTGTTACGACAGACGTGCTCCATCCTCCCCGACATCCCTGTCTCCCCATCGCTGCCATTCTCCAAGAGCTACCAGCTGGTCCAAAGGACGAATTTGTCTCCTTGCTCTTCTCCTGCCAAACCAGTAGCCAGCAAATTAATTTCCCTTGGAGGAAGACACACATTTAGGGAGGAATTTCCTGGGAAGCTTTGGTGATGAGTAGGGGTGACCCGTCCCAACCAAGGCAAATATCAGGTCCCTTGCGTCTCTCCTCCAGGGTTTCTGCCCACTCTGCAGCAGGCCTCTTCCATGAGAATATTTATTTATTGCCGTAAGCCAGTCTCTGCTATAAATAGAAGGCTAGAAATCCCTCCTGATGCTAATTCCTGGGGGGGGAAAAAAGGCTCTTCCCTCTTTCTCCTACTCTTTCCTACTAGATATGCATTCATCTTTCGCAGGGTTGTTTTGTTTCCCTCCAGCACTGTGACTTGTGAACGCACTGCTGAGGTCTGAAAGCAGACTTGGGAGCGGGGAGTCGGTGCCGTGGTGTGAGAGGTGAGGCTGTGGGGTTCCCTTCTTGGAGGACTCCTCTTGCAGTTTGGGGACAGTTCAGGTTTTTCTAAGGGTTCCTTGATCTTAGAGTGTGAGGTGAGACTGGAAGGAGACGAGGGCACTGGGTGAATTCCAGTGAGATATCCAGCAGTGGGGTGTAGTGAGAGCATGTGGGGTCAGAAGGGCATTGCGTGAGCCAGGGGATCCCAACTCCCCTTTCTCATAATAGGCAGCAATTTTAAGCAGCACCAGGAGGATTTCAGAAAATAATTTCTCCTTGAGACTCTCAGGCTCCCCTGGAAGGCAGGATCAGCAGCCCCATCGCTCCCTCCTCTTCCACAGTGTAAGGTGAGAGGATATTTTGCATCCCTGGCCCTACACAGCTGAAAAGACTCTGCTTTCAGCTCTGGCCATGGGGTCACCGAGCAGCTCCCTGACACATGGTGCAGGGTCCCCTGGCACTCCACCGCTGCTCCGAGGCTCTTCCCCTCCCCGCAACTGCAGCAGGGTGCACGCGAGCCCCGGTTTGGTGCTGGGAGGACGGAGCAGCGTGGGGGGACGGGAAGGGCCCCCACTAATTGCCTGTTTTTTCCCAGGAGCCGCAGGCAGCGGCGGGAGGGCCCTGCCTGCCTGGGCGGCCCTGCGGTTTTGTCTCCCTGCCAGGCTTGCCAGCCCAGCTGCCTGCGCAATTACTGTGTTTTGCAGGGTAACAAAGGCTTCTCCCAGCACAGGCTGAGCTGGTGCTGAGGATTTTCTTTCTCTTACAACACCTGGGTGCTTAGAGATGCTAATTTAGGCTTAAGACTTCCCTCCCTCCCTTTTTCCATCCCCTCCCCTTCCATCCTGCGTGATTATTAACGAGTTTGGGCTTAATGAGTCAAGGAGGTGTGTCAGTTAAGTGTCACAGAAAAGGGCTAAGGGGAGCCAGCATCTGCTGGAGGAGGAGAGGGGCCAGAAAGAAAAGCAAATTCACCAGCTAAAGAGTTACCCACGGCCCCCCCGTCCTGCTGGCAGCAGGTAAAGGGGCGAAGCTGTGAACAGAGGAAGGCCAAACGCGGTCTGGATGATCGCCTTATCGAGCAAATAAGCGCGTTATCTGTTGGAAAATACAGCAGCCAGGGTTATGCTTCTAGCTGGCTGGTACACGGGGAAGTTTGATGCCAGGGGTCCCTTTTTCCCAGTCTCCCTCCTACTGCTGGTCGCCCTTGCCCTGTGCCTTCCACCTCCAAGCCCCTGCCTTGCTCTGTGCGGGTAACTTGAGGGTGGCCGCGGCACAGAGCTGGGCCGGGCGCCTGGGGCTGTTCGCTGGGGACACGTGTCCAGCTCCTGGGAGGCCACTTTCTAGGATGCAGAGAAGCGCGCTCCTGGCAGGGCTGAGCGAACCCCGAGGGCCGCGGTTGAGGATCACAGACAGGGTGTTCTTGCAGCGGGGTGCTGTAAGCCCCTTGGCCATCTTCTGCGGTGAGCTCCCTTCTCATCAAGGGCTGGAAATCTCGCGCTTCTTCCCCAGAGAGTCTCTCCCAGTTGGCATTTGGGTGCCCCATCCTGCTCCAAGGAAGATCCGATCGCAGCGACTGGAGACCAAACCCCAAATCTACCGGTGCATGGAGAGCAGCCTCGTGCCCCTTAGTACCCCTGAACGCACATGCGCATCTGTAGCAAGGTAGCAGTGAGCCAGGCGAGCAAAAAACCGGGAAAGAAAAGAAGAGCTTTGTGCAACCGGTGTAAATATCCAAACACGACGTTGACTTGAGTTCCTTGCGGCTGGGGACGGGTGACCAAACACCGCATCGGGGACAGTGGCACGTGCCGACCGCGGGACAGGAGATGACCAGTGGCTCTCGTACCCATCCAGCAGCTCCGCGCCTCCAGGACTGCCTCCGCCTGCACAGCCCATGGCAGCTAAACGCTCCTGGGGTTTCCCGAGTGACTTGTGTTGGAGCAAACCTCTTAATTTATTTATTTATTTATTTATTATTATTCTATTTTTAATTGTATGTCAGAATGGATGCAGGTGGTTGCCATTGCCAGTATTTATTTATTCTATTTTTTTTTTTCGAGGGGGTGGGGACAATAAGTTATTTTGGGGGTCTGTCTGTTTGTTTGACCGTATCCGTGTCGCTGTTGTTGCGTTGGAAGTTCGCAGCGCTTGCCCCAGCTGCTGCCTCCCCTGCTTCCCCCGGCTCCGCAGCCCGAAACTGGGCTGCTCGGCACTGCTCTGCCGGCTTCCCTGGGAGGAGGACGCCGTCGCCAGGACTTCCCGGTGTTGTTTACCGCCGCACCATGACCCACCCATGGAAAAACTGAAGGAGTCGGACCGTGAGAGAGTGAGCTGTGCGGGAGGTGCTTGCAAAATTCTGCCTCCGGTGACAGGACCTAACCGAGTCTGTGCGTGTATACGTGTACGTGTGTGTGTATGTGTATGTGCGTATGTGCATATACATATATGTTTCCCTCAGTGGTATTTATCTCTTTATTTTTTAACTTATTTAAGATTTGCAGTACAATCTGGACCATCAACCTCCCTGTCAGTGGACAATTGGGTTTTCTGTCAGTTTGCAAGAAGCCCGTGAGCTTTTCTGTCTCTGTGCCTTTCGCCAGTGCTTCTTTTTTTTTGCGTTTTCACTCATTCGTTGCTTTTATGGGATTTTTGCTCTGCATCCGGCATCTCAGCTTGCTGCTGTCTGCAAGGAGCAGCTTCCAGCTGGTGGGGCAACTTGGCCCTTTTGGGGCACCATCCTTGGCACGTGGATCGCTGCTCATCGGCAGCCGCTGCACCCGGGATGCCCAGGGCCGGCCGGGGCCTCACCAAGAGCCGCAAGGCTTTGGGGGAATCTCTCTGCCACCTTTCAGAAGCACTATTTCAGAGGGTAGGGTTTTCTTTCCTCATTCAAGGGCTCCTTCCTGCCCATGATTTTGTTTCCATCCCAAGCGCCCTGGTTGCCTTTCCACAGCAGAGCACACGATGCAGCACCCGCAGCCCATATGTCCCCCTGCTCCCTGGACCAGCCTTGGCTTGGGGTTCCCCCTCTCCCACCCCACGCATCAGGGCCAGGCTCCAGCAAACCCAGCCCAATCCCCCTGCGGTTTTGCTGAAAAGTGCAGAGAAGGGATATTTCAAAGCACTGTTGTGTTATTTCATCACGGGTTGCAGCACTCGCTTTGTGCTCTGCTTTATGTTGACCATAACTTTTCTCAATGTTTTTGTTGTTCTGGGGGACTGGAGTTGTACCAAACTTGTCTGCAACAGCCAATCAATGTTTTTTTGCTATGCATTGTACATATATTGAAAAGGCTGAGAGGACTTAGCCTCTTATTTAATATTTCTTTCTCCTATTTATTGAGCATTACTTAGAAAAGCTATTTGGGTCTCGCCATGGGTCTATGAAGGTTTGAGCCTTTGGCATACAGGTGCCATATACGCTGGAAGAGGTGACTTACCGTGGAGGCTGTCCCCTGCCAGCATGGGGGCATCTGCCGGACCAGTGAGGCTCAACCACCAGAGATTTAGGGAGAAACGTTATTTAGACGGAGATGAACAAAGCAGGGGAAGATCCTCCCTCCTCTTGCACCAGCTTGTTGACAAATTGCACCCCTTGGGAAGGCGCTGGGCACTCGGAGGCGACAGGCCCACTGTGGTGGAGGTACTGCTGGGGGAATAGCCTTGCCCTCCATCCTCCGTGCCGCGTGGTGCTGCTGGGATTGCCAGAGATCCCCGGGGATCTCCGATCTCTCACCCCTCTTGGCTCCCAGTGGCTGCTGGGGGACAGGGGGCACTTGTTGCCCTCTCATCGATGCGAGGAGGCAGCATGTCCAGCCTGTCCTGGGACCCTCTTCCTCACGCCGTGCCCTGCTTCGCTGCCTTCCCCGAGCCCTGTGCCGGGAGCAGTGGCTTTGCCCGGCCGTGAGCTCAGGGAAGGCAGCGGGACAGGACTGCAGAGCTTGCTCCTGTCCCCTCCGAAGCGCTGCAATGAGCCGCAGCCTGCTGCAGGCATCGCTCCCTTCTTTGCAGCAAAGGTATTTGTTTGAAATAGGGTATTTGTATGAGAAAGGGATGGATTTAGGTGCCTAACTGAAGTCTTTGCCCTTTAGCGTCCAGCAGGGCTTTATTATCTCTGTACTAGAGGATGAATAATTCCTATGACTTTTGCTGCTACCTGGAAGTTTGCACATGATCGGGAGGGTCTCCGAAGCACCAGTACATCCACTGTTGTAGCAACAGCTTCGTGGTAAAGCAGCCTGATTTGGGGCTATTGCTTACAGAACAGCACCCTGAGCCCCACCAGGGCAGCTCTCCGTCTTCAAAATCCAGGGAATCGGGAGATTTAGAACAAAAGCCAAGACAGGAGAAAAGCCGCCGGGGAAGCAGTGTCCCTGTTTTCTTGCCTGTTGGTTGATTCCTTACCAAATTACACCGGCACATCTGTTCATTTGACTTCATTGTAAAACTACCTTTGCTTTCCATGGAAATGCATACTGTATTCTTTAGTCTTCCTGGGGTATTTGAGTTGTTAGCCTGTTTAGAAAAAGGGTTCCAATAAAGATCCAGACGGTATCTGGTTCTCATCACAGCCCCGTTTCTCGTGTTCCTTTTGGATGCGGCTGGGTGCGGCAGGATATTTTGGGTTGTTTCAGCTGCTCGGTGAAGCAGGACATGTGCCTGCACTCTCAGCTGCTGAGGACTGGGTCCTCACGGCACAGACGAAGCAAAAAAAAAAAAAAAAAAGTTGTGGGTTAGGATTCCTGCCAGCTCTCCTTTCCTTGCTGGGCCAGGCTTTTGGTGCCCTTTGCTGTGTGATTTGGGTCCCCCCCCAGTTCAGCCACCCCTAGCCCAAGTCAGAACTGCAGCCGTCACACCAGGGAGGTCAGCGTTTGGGGGCGGTGGGGATGCTCCACCCGGCTGATGCCCCTTGCCTGGGGATGCTCCCTGGAGCGCTGGTCCTGGCACTGGGCTGAGTCCCGATGGCAGCTCAGATGTGCGCCCGGGAAGGCTCCAGCCATGGCACAGACACCAGGGACATGGGGCAGCGTCCCCAGGTCCCTTGGCGGAGGGGAGGCTGCTGTGCGCTCTCCAGGGCTGACGTGGCGATGCTGGCAGCCGTGGGGCCGGCTGGGCGGCGAGAGGCGACCGGGAGATTTGGAGTGACAACAGGAGCTAAATCGGGATGGCCCGGAGAGGGACGTGTGACTAATCGGGATAAACAAGGCGACAAGGCGAATTCCTGGCTGGGGAGGGAGGATGGCCTGGAGCTAGTGGGGAAACGTGGGACTGGGGATGTTGGGAGGCCCCTGGAAATGCGGCAGGGATGGGGCTGCACCAAACCTCCCTGGGGCTCAGCCCTTCTTCCCATGGGCCGGTGTCACCACCGGGACACCTGGTGTCACCCCAGATGGCAGGAGCCCCCAGCCAGGCAGGACTAGGGGACAGAGGAGGACGCTTTGGCCTCTGCTAGCAGCTGCCTCCCTGCTCCTCCCAGGCATCTCCAGGCGTCCCCTTCGGTCCCCAGGGAGACCCTGCGACGCCTGGCCGTGTCCCCCTGCATGCAGCAGTGAAGGAGCCGAGGGATGAGCATGGGAAGCAGCCATTCCCCGTGCCAGCAAAGGCAGCTCCCTCCCCGGCGGTGCCGCGTCGGCGCAGCGTGATTAATGCTGTCAGAGTGACCGGCGGCTGAATTGCTGCGCGGCCTGCAGTGCATTAAAGCCTCCCTGCTGCAATTAGCTTCATCGAGTCCATTAGAAAAATTGCAGATGCTGGAGAGAAGGAGCGTGAGGCAGAGACGGGGGGAGGACGCGGCGTGAGGAAGCGGTCCAGCATCCGGCACGGCGCATCATCGGCGACATCCCCCGGCGCACCGTATCAGCCACACCAGCTGTGCCAGGACCCCCTCCAGGGGCACCCCTCGCTGCCACCAGGTACCCCCAGCTCATGCCGCCGCGCCCCTTCCCCCTACGCGCTGCCCTGTAATTAGCCCCGCCGCTGCGCGGGCTGTGATTATCACCTCGCCCTGCTGCGGCAGGGCTGGGCACGCGGCGAGGAAGAGGAGGGTGAAGGGGCGAGGGCCATGCCCAGCCACTGCAGGGGGTCCCGCTGCCCCCCAGGTGGTTTCAGAGCATTGCTCCAGGCCCAGCCCCAGGCGTCAGCCCACAAATCCCAACCAGCTTCGTACCCCCGCACGCCGTGCCGGGGGGATGGCGGTGACGCGTTTCCCATTACAGTGGGCTGCTCGGTGGTGTGGGGACACGTGGCCATACAGTGCGGGGACGGCCCCACCGAGGGGGTATTTTTAATGGGTGACATTTGGGGCGAAAGCAATGAGCTCCGGGGTTATTTTTAGGCAGGGGCCGGGGCAGCTGCCGAAAACGCCACGGTCCCGCGGCCGCCGGGATCCTCGGGCCAGCAGGAGAGGTCAGCTGCCGCAGCCCAGATTCTCCACGGCTGTTTCATCCTCTCCAAAATACTCGGCTGACAGGGCAGGAATTGCAAAACACAGCCTCCCCCCTCCCAAAGCCGTATAAATAGCGCTCGCCCGGCGGCTGGAAGGTTACAGAAGTTTCTCGGCTCCGAGCTCAAGCATTTATTGCGGCTCTCGCCCGGGAGCGGCGGGGAAGCCGCGCAGTGATTGTAGGAGAGAGAGAGGGGAGAGATAAGCTTTTAATCTTGGGATATTCGCTTTTATTTATTTATTTTTTTCCCTCTCCGGCCGAGAAGTTTTATTTTCCTCTGCCCGATCCCTGGGACTGAAGCCAACCAGGAAGCATTTTCTTGGTCCAGAGATCTCCTCCGTCCTTCCTGCGCTCGCTTTCCAGGCGCCGAATGCTTCACCCCTGAATCGGTTTCCTCCGTCGCCCTCCGCCTGGTGCCGGGGAGGGGGCTGCCCCCCGCCGCGCCCACCCGAGCCCCTGCCCGCGTGGATGCGCCTGCCCCGGGCCGGGCTCCCCGGGGAATTTTGCAACCAGGAGCGGCCCCGCTGAGACTCCGCGAGCCCCGAGCCGCCGGAGCAGCGAGCCATGGCTGACAGCCAGCTGCCCTTCTCCTGCCATTACCCCGGCAGGCGAAGCGTCCGCGACCCTTTCCGGGAGCCCGGTTTGACCTCGCGCCTCCTGGACGATGATTTCGGCATGTCGCCCTTCCCTGGGGACCTGACGGCGGACTGGCCCGACTGGGCTCGGCCCCGGCTCACCACCACCTGGCCGGGCCCCCTGCGCGCCGGCATGGCCCGCGCCTCCACCATGGCCCCCGGCTACGGCGCCCGCTTCGGGGGGTACCCCGAGAGCCGCAGCCCCGTGCCCGCCTCCCGCGAGCCCTGGAAGGTGTGCGTCAACGTGCACAGCTTCAAGCCCGAGGAGCTGACGGTCAAAACCAAGGATGGCTACGTCGAGGTGTCAGGTGAGAGCTGAGGTGCGCGGAGGAGGAGGAGGATGGGGTGGGAAGGTTCTGCCCCACCTGCGGCGTCCCCCCGGACTCGGTGCAGAAAAGGCTTGGGGACGTGGTGGGGGACCTGGCTTGGAAGCCACAGTGGCACGTTTGCTGACAAAATGGAAAGGAAAAGCCTCCTTTGGGGTAAATCTCCCCGATTTCAGTCCCAGCTGGCGCCCAGCAGCGAGCTGCCGAGCGGGGCCCCTGCTCGGCTGGGTTAATTATAGCCGAGCGAGGCCAGAGCAGAGAGAGATTCCCTTTAAAGGGGCCAAGAGCGAGGCAGCCAGAAGCACCTCCCTAAAAATCCAGCCGCGATGCCCCAGTGCTTCACCCCCAGCCCCAAGCACCCCCTGGGCCGACGTCCCCGTGCCTCCGGGGGCTGCGGGGCCGCAGCATTTGCCCGGGGGGCTGATTTGGGGCACATGGCATTGCAGGGGNGCAGCCTCGGAGCTCAAGCCCCATCTTGGGGGGGCTCGTGCAGCACCCGACTGCGTAGCAGAGGATGGGGGCGAGGGGATGGTGCCCTTCTAAATATTTTATTATGTCTGGGGGCTCCTTCTTCAGCCCCAGCTCTTGGCAGCAAGCAGGACCCAGGCTTTCATGGGAAATGAAGGTGTTCGGCAGGGGAAAGCACCCCCTCCTCCTCCACATCCTCCTCTTCCGACCAGCACAACCCCAGAGGCCGGGCACTTGCTGCTGCCTGAAGCTGCTGGCATCTCCCTTCCTTTTTTTTTTTCCCCAAGACAGGCATTTTAGAATCACTTCTTTGTGACGATCGCTCCCATTTTAAGCTCAAGGCTTGGCTGGATCTGGCGTCTCCCTCCCCGCGTGGGAGACGCCTGCAGAGGGAAGCCTCTGCGCTGGGGAAGGGAAAACATCTCCTTTGGAAACTTTCCTGGGTTTTGTTTTGTTTTGCTTGTTGGGTTAACCAAAGGGGCCCAGTGGGGTGGTGACGCCGCGTTTGTCCTTCCCCCCAGGCAAACACGAGGAGCAGCAGGTGGAAGGAGGCATCGTCTCCAAGAACTTCACCAAGAAAATCCAGTAGGTATCACCCGGCCCCAGGGCATCCTCCCACGCCCTCTGCAAGCACAACCCCATCCCCATGCCATGGGATGGTCACAGCGCTGCTGTTTCCACCCCAAAATCTGCCCCGTGGGCTCGGCCAGCCCAGACAAGGGAGCAGGCGGGCACAGCGCAGTGCCCACGGTGTTTTTCGGTCTCCTCCACACACTGTGGACCCCAGCAGAAGAGGGGTGCCTGGCACTGTGCTCACGGTGCCAGCACATCCTGCGGGGCTGCAATGGGCCGATACCATCAGCAGCCCCAAAATACACCCCTTCATCGGTGTGTGGCCGCACGCGTATCCGAATACACATCCAAATGATGTCAGTTAGATCCCTATCGCGTTGACTCACGCCGGTAACAACGGCGGCGAGGGGCAGGGAGCGAAGGCGAGCCGGCACCAGGTGCAAACCGCAAGGAAGCGGCAGAGGCTTTGTGGCTTCGCTTTACCAACAAATTCCTGGGAAAGCCGCGTGCGCGGGGCGGCCGTGCCGGGCGGGAGGCAGCCGCCGCAGCTCCTTTTACGGGCAAGGCGCTCGGCGCGACGCGGGCTGCGGCACAGGGAGGGTTTACCCGTGCTCCGCAGAAGCCGGGCCGGCGCAGGCGGCAGTGACGTCCCGTCAAACACATCTGCCACGGAGATTAAACAGAGCGCCCGCGGGGGGTGAGGCGGCCAAGAGACCGCTTTAAATATCCCCAGCACGCTCCCAGGAGATAGAGGAATAACACGGGCTTCGGCGAGCACTGTGGGGGCTGCTAACCCGGCCGGCGGTCCCGCGCGGGTGTTCCCACCGGGGATGCTGTGAGCCGCGCGGCCACCCCAGCTCCTAACCCCACTCGTCTCTCTGTCCCCGCTCCAGGCTGCCCTACGAGGTTGACCCCATCACCGTCTTCGCCTCCTTGTCGCCGGAGGGGCTGCTGATCATCGAGGCGCCCCAGATCCCCCCCTACCAGCAGTACGGCGAGGGCGGCTGCGGGAGCGAGATCCCCGTGGAGAGCCCGGAGGCCACCTGCGCCTGACGGCCTCCCCCCCGCGCCCCGGCTCCCTCCGCTCCGCTCCCCGCTCCCCCCCCAGACCCCGCTCCCCGGTCCCCAGCGGGGTGGCCCCGGGGCACAGCCTCTCCCGCTCGCGGGGACGGCAGCACCCGCCGCCCCCCGGGACCAGCTGCCACGGCCGCCGGGCCGCCGTCACCGCGGTTTTGCAGCGGTCTGATGCTCCGGTAGAGGCTTTGTGTCCATCAGACCGAGCAGAACGGGTGTCTTCGTTATGGTTCCTTTTTTGGTGTAAGGTGAGCAGATGGGATGTTTATAACGATAGCGAAAAAGTGCCCTTTTCTCCTCTTAAATTGAAGTGGAATCCCGTGGTCTTGTGTCTTCTTCTTCTTCTCTGTTTTTGGTTTTGTTGTTTTGAACTCCATCTCCACGAGCGGCCCCTCGCCAGCCCGAAGGCACGCGTCCGGCGGCAGGGGCCAATGGCACAGCCCTGTCCCCCGGACAGACAAACCCCCACCGGACCTGCTGAGAAATGTAAACTGTCTGCATGTTTGAACATTGTGTTTTTCTTTTTGTTTTTGTTTTTTTTTCCTTTTTCCAAAGAGAACTTGTGCTTTTACTTGTCAGACTTGAGGAATAAAGAGAAGTTGATGTTCTTAGCCTCTGCTGGTCTTGGCTGAGCTGGGGGGCTGGGAGGCGAGGGCAAGGGCAGATGGGGATGCTCATGGGCACTTCCGTATCCTCCGGATGGGCTGCATGCCTTTTCCCTACCTGGGGATGCTAAACCAGCATCTCAGCCAGGAAATTCAGGTTTGTCCCCGCACCATCCCCGCTCACATCTCCCCCGATGAGCTCCTGGCTGCAGCTCAGCCCTGCGACCCAACGCCCAGGGCACGGCAAATCAGCGGTGCCAATGGGCGCCTGGAGCGGGCACCTGGTTTTCCATGGCGCCAGGACCTTGGAGTTAAAAATACAGCTCACATGCTGCGCTGGGGCTCATGTAGGGCTTGGTTACCAACAACAGCCCCTCCATGCGCTGTAAACCCTGGCCCCGGCGGTGCGTTCCCCCGAGCGCTGCAGCCTTGCTCGCGCTGGGGCCACAGCTCTCACGGGGCTGGGGGGGACGAGGTGCAGCTGAGCCCCACTTCACCCCCAGGTATTTGGGGAGGGCTCTAGCCCCCCAGCTGGGCACGGAGAGCCCAGGATCTGCTCTTTGGGAGCTGAAGCAAAGGTAGGAGCTGGGCGTGGGTTTTGTGCATGGGTCTTGGTGAAAGGGGGGCACATGGTTCGGCCTCCGCCCTGGGTGGGTGGCTAGCAGTTGCCCAGCTGGGTTGTGTTCTCGGCTTTCTCTCCCACTCATCTGCAGCTGGGGGAAAGAGGTTTACTTCTTTATTCACTTTCTGGTTTATTTGGTTCTGCTTCCTGATGAATTCCTTAATAATGTCTTGTAAAGAATGCTGTGAAATGCATCAGCAATCATTTCTTAACAGCTGAGGCTGGCATCAGCAATAAAGAACTGTAACGGAGGCAGCATGCTTGGGCCCCTTCAGCGAGCAACTTCTCGAGCTGTTAGATCCTTTGGGAATCCCACGTCAACGAAATAAGTGAGGATCGGTGCTTTTTTAAGCACTGCCTGATCACTGAAGCGAGGGAGGCTTTAAAAATAAATATTGCTACAAGTGTTTCAGCAGGTGGAAAAACAGGTTTGGAAACACTGCGGCATTTCAGCACCTCGGCCCCGTGCCCGGGGCTGTTTGTCTGTCCTCAGCCCGCGGGTGAGATAAGGCTGTGAAACCATCAGACCCATAACAAAACACTGCGATAGCCGCTCCGCCAGTTACATTACATCTTTATGGTCTGGTAGCAATTACGCTGCATTTTATGGTGTCATAGCAGAGAACGCTTTATGGCTTAATATCCGCTTCCGCACGGGGCCTCCCACGCAGGGAGCACTGGGGGGGGCGAGGAGCGGGCGTCCCGCGTCCCCCGCGGAGGACAGGAGGACGGCAGGCGAGGCGGGCGCCCCATCGGGAGGAGGCGAGCTCCCGGCGTGTCCCCGAGAATTTATTTGCCAAAAATGGAAGCAAGAAGCTGAACTGATTTATTTTGGCTGGCAGCGTGCAGGGCAGGGTAAACAAGACACAAGCAGCTCCAGGGCGGTCCAGATGCACCAGGCATCCTCGGGGGCCCCTCTTCGTCCTGGGGCTGAGGGGGTCCGTGGCTCACTCAGTATGGATCCGTTCCTTTTCTCCCCAAAGAATATCCCATAATGGTCCTGGTGTTTCTCTGCTGAAGTCCGCTTTTTTTTTTTTTTTCATGTTTCTATTTGGGAGTTTCTCTTCCTTTGGAGGCTTCACTTTGCTGCATCCCTGGTCTCTACTTGCAGAGCAAATCTCATCTGCTTTTATTTTTTTCAGTGTCTCCAAAGAGGTGCTTTTGCCACCTGATGGCAAAGAAGCAAAAATGCTTTCTTTTCCTATAATAAAAGAACCCAATGTCACAGAAATGACACACCCCAGCTGACCAGGCAGCCTGTCCATCCCTTAAATCAGAGGCCGGGCACTTAAGCAGCAGCTCCCAGCCGGTACCACCACCCCGGTGCTAGGGGACATCACCAGCCCCTTTCAGGGGAAGCTGCCTCTGGGCACCACGGCATCTCGTGGCCACAGCTTCCTCCCCAAATAATGGATAACATGCTGCAGCCACAGCAGAGATGCTTTGCTTCTGCAAATACCATGGGTAACTAAGGCCGTCCTGCCATTTGGGTGCAGTGCAGCAGACGGATGCTCTGCAGCAAATCCCCCCTGGAGAAGCCCAATTCCCTCTTCATTTTCTTCTTTCATGTAGCAACAAAAAGCCTCCTGTCCGAGGCAACCTTGGAGATTTCTCCTTATTAAGAAACCTCCTTGAGACATATTACAGCAGCCGAGGAGGGTGGTTATGAAGCATAAAAAGCCTGCAGAAGAGCTCATTAGAACAATAAATTAAAACTAATTGGAATAAATCGAGCTAAACCATCTCCAGCGTGACAGTAAAGCAAGGTGTGAGCGAGTGCTTTTCCTAAGGCAGGTGCTGACCCCAGGCTCCTCTCTGGAGCGAAGACCCAGCCTCGCGGGAAGGCTGTGGTGACACCGCCTCTGGGACCGAGAGAAAGGCGGCGCAAAGCCGAGCCGATGGGGTTTGGGGGTTTTTAGTTGGTAGCAGTGAGACCACGTTGGCTCGGAGTCATTTCTCCACTGGAGTTAACACCAAGGGTGCCAGGGACCCATGTGTGCTGGATGCGGCCGGGGCACCAGGGCTGGTGGCATCGCTGCTGCTCGTGCCAGGAAGGGATGTCACTCTGGTGCAGGGGAAATGAATTAGTTTCATTAAGTTGAAACAATTAGCTCCAGGCATTGAAAATGGTACTTAATGGGTCTAATACATTTTTTGTGATTATGCTGTTGTATACAGAGGTGTACATCATTAATACCCCTCTTTAAACCTCCCTGCTTTCCCTGCCACTCATTATTTTCGAGTCCTTCTCATGCCCGAGCCCAGTCAGCTGCCTATGGAGGCTCTGCCCACAAACACCCAGCCGAGCCTGGGTGCAGATGCTGATGCCCAGGATTAATGGGCAGGAGGAGGCTGGGATTTGGCTGCAGGAGATGGGGAAAGGCCTGGGAGCAGCTCAGCTCTCCATTGCCCCCTGAGGAGCACCGCCACCTTCTGCACCATCTTTCCGAAATGCAGCATCGCTCCGGAGGAACGGCTGAGTCCGGCTGCTCTCCTGCTCCTTCCTGCCCGCCGCCTCCTCCCGACCCCTTGCAATCTGATTAATCCGTTAGGATTAACCTCTGTTTAACTCCTTGATTAGCTGCATTTTAAAACTCCGTTTGTTTTCCTCTTTACATCAAGCCTGAGCCAAAAAAAGAGGCCAATTTGCAGCGACGCTGATTTGCTGCAATTTCTGAAAATCAGTGCGAGTTGCGGGAAGGCGTGCTCGGCATTTCGATTCCTGCTCGGCGAGCAGGAGCCAGCTTTGGGAGAAAAAGAGCCGAAGGGCCGTTCGGGCCTGCAGGAGGCACACTGTGCGGCCAGGCGGGCATGTGGGGAATGGCTGGGAGCTGGGCTAGCTGTGTTTCTGCAACCACCGGGCTTTAAGGCAACCCGCTGACCTGCTGTTACTCCTCGGTTCATTCCTCGAGCGCTTCCTTTAGATGGAAATCAATGTCTGAGCTCCGATGGGGAGTATAAGTCATAGACATGTGCACGTGTGTGCACCCAGTGCAACAGCCTGCAGCTTCACCTGGTTAGAAATCAGGTTCAAAGCAGGTTCGCAGCGAGTTCAGAGCTCTACAGAGGAATCTTCTTCCCCTTCCGGAAGCAAAACAAGGTTAAAAAGAGCAGAAATCACCACAAAACCAAGCACAGGGCTTTGCTTAGTGGGACTGCACCGCTCAAAGCCAGGCTCCCCACCACCATGCACGGTGGTGCTGGGGCTGGGAAAGTCTCAGGAGCCGTCCGTGAGCTGTCAAAATGTATTACGAGCTGCAGTCAAGGTTTAAAACACTTCACACTGTCGCACAATTTAGGGGGAGGCATCTCGCATTTCCATAGCCATCCAGTGCGATTTCCTGAAATTGCCGTGATATGAGAAAATGTCTTTTAAAGTGGCACCCAGATGGCGGGGGGAAATCGTGCTGCTTGAATTCTGCTCAGAGAAATTGAAGCTCAAGGGACTTTAAACTGTTTATAGGTTTTTACCCAGCCCCACCCCGGCGTGAGAACACGGCGTTTGGCCTCCATCACCCCAAAAGCCACAGGTTCGCCCCGCTGGTTGCCAGAGCTCATGGCCCAGCACAGAAGGGCCAGGGCCGGGCATCTGTAAGCAGCTTCAGCTGGAGCTCTGCCTTTCCTCGTTATCTCCTCCTGCAATTAGAGGTGACTCAGCTGCAGCTGCGCTGTGGTTTAATGCCAGCGCCTTCCTGCAGGCAGGACGTGTGCAGTGCAGGCCGCACGGCCTGCAGTCATTGCAGCTTGGGATGTCCGGTGAGTAATCTGAATCCGTCCTCAAATAATCTGAATCTGTCCTCGAATGCCAGCAGACCCCAAATTCCTGCCCAGCTGGAATTCCAAACCTCTTCAAGGTTTGGAGCAGTGAAGACGCCATGAAGCCGAGATGTGACAGCACCTCAGCTCCCCCGGGCCTGCATTAATGGTGTTAACGAATGAGGCCTTAACGACTTCCCCTCTGCCTTGCAGCTTGTTGTGAGGAGCTGAGCACAGCCAGGAGTGCAGATCCAAGTTTCGGGGGCCGGCGTGCAAACAAGCCCCCCAGAGCCCCCAAATCTCTTTGTTTTCTGCACCAGTGAGTTTGGGTCGGCCTGGTGGTCGGTGCTGCTAAAGGTGCCCGTTGGGAAGCGTCACGGCTGGGGACACGGCTCGGAGAGGCGAGGTGAGGTGAGGGACTGAAGGAGGAGAGGAGGTTTCCACAAAACTGCCGAAAGCTGGTAAGTCGGGAACAGCTTTGAGTTTCCGCGGCTGCCCTTGAGGTGTAGGAAAATAAAAGCTAAGGATGAAAAGAAAAGAAAAAGCTTCAAATGCGGTGACAGCAAACACTGAGGAGAGCGGTGATGAGTGCGACCTCCTCCTCTGCAGCAGCAACAGAGAAGAAGATAGGGCTGTAATTGGTAAAAGCTGTTAAATTGCCACCAAAAATTGTAAGTTGGACAGAGAAATGATATGGAAGGAAAAGAAAAATAAATGCCTGTCCCAGAGTGTCTTGTGGAACAGGAGCAGGCAATGAACAGGGCGGGAGAGAAATGCACCCAAGAGCCAGGCAAAGGCTGCGCCCAGCACCTGCGACGGGACGAAAATGCCTTCGTGTGCCGACCCCAAACCACGAATTTTCAAGGTTTGAAGCCATTAAAAAATGCATGCACCAGGCAGCAGCACACCATGGGGCGCACTTTGGGCACAGCTCCAAAGCACGACAGCACTGCAGCCTGCAGGAGCAATCGAGCAGCATTTTTGGATGCAAAGGTATCATTGTATTGATGCAACAGCATTGTCATATTGGTGCAGAAGCACATTTTTTAGGCATTCAAAATCCCACTTCTATGGTTGTCGTAACCTTGCTGTGGTATTTCTCGTGGCTGTTGCAGCTGCCGGGCGCGGGGATATTTCTGTTCAGCTGCAAACAGCAAGGATCACGCTGCAGCCAAGGTCAGGGGTGGCAGAAATTGCAGCGCCCTACACTGCCCCCCAGGACAGAAGCCAGGTATTGCATTTAATTAACCGAAATATCATCAAAATGACACTCAGGTCTCCCACTTCCCACTGCTTTAACCACCGAGCTGGTTAACAAATTTGGGAAGCGATACAGTTTTGTTTAGCGACGGGCAAAGCATGTTGTTTACAGCCCTGTTCTCTCTTGGCCCCAAGCACTGGTGTCCCTAAGCTCAGGGGACCACCCTCGCTTGCCCCTCAGGTGAATGAATGGTGAAAAAATTCTGCACCAGTGGTAACTCTAAGCTAGTTCCTGCCTCCTGGTGACCCCCAGCATGCATTTTGCAAGAGGAATTCCTTTGCAATCCCCCACCCTGGCCCTCTTGGGGCTGAAGCAATGCTCACTTTGCATGGCCATGCAGAGCAGCCTCAACCCTAACAGTGAGCAAGCTGCCATTCGAGACACCCGTGGTGCAAGGCTTGCTCCTCAGCCATGCAAAAGGCTCGCTGCTCAGCCTTTTGTGCACGGCCCTGTGCAATGCTCGTTGCTCGGCCCCTTGTGCACAGCCCCTCGTGCACGTGCACGTGCCCGCCCCTCGCGCACCTGCGCGGCAACCTCGGGCGCGGGCGCGGCCGTTGGCGCACGTGCGCGGCGCCGCGCGGGGTTTCCCNAAATGGTGGAAAAGACAGTTTATGGTTAGTGAAGCCCTTCAGAGGGAGGTGCTCTGGCGCTGTGTGCTGGCGTTCCCCAGGAGACTCGTTGGGTTGTAGGTTCTGCGGCTAAGGGTTTCGCTCTGCGGATTGAGGGGGAATGAGACCTCAGGTAGCGTTAGTCAGGGGCTGCTGCTGGGTTACCCTTTAGAAAGGTAAAAAGGAGGCTTGCTTCAAGGTTTGGGCAGCAGGTGTTTGTTTTCCTGAGTGGGAAACTAGAATTTTTAATAGCACAGGGAGTGAAAACACCACAGATCCCTTTCTGGAACAATGCCAGCACCAGATGCACCTAAAATCAGCAGAGTTGAGGCACCTGTGGCAACAGACACACGCAAGAGCAACAGACTCAAGGCACCTGTGCTACCAGACTCAGCTATGAGCAGCAGGATCAAGCTGCCAGCAGCCACCAAAGCATTGAACCCTCAAGATTTTGTGCGCGTTCAGGCTTTGCCTGGCTCTGCTCAGAAAGAAGGAAAGGTCTTGGCCAGAAGCAGAACGATTTACAGAAGCAGTGAACCTCCAAGAAAGCAAGTGTTCTGGGAAAACTACCACAGGAGGCAAAAGCAATTCACTCAGGGACACTTCACCCCCACTGGGAAGCCTTACCGGGAGCTTGGCGAGATTCTCTACACAGACCCAAAGAAATTCACCCTCTACTCTTTGGGACAGCTTGCACAGGTAGGCCCAACTTTCCTGTTTGTGTTTTAAATAGAAAATAAAGGAGGCTTTTCTTTTAAGTGAGTTGCAATCTCCTGCTTCCAGGGAAAAGAATAATTATTTCCGTTTAAAGAAGTGTTTGAAACAATATTCCATGCCTTCCTGTCAATGATTACAATCTGCTCTAGTATTTGATGGTGGTACAGAGCATTTGTAGGTAAAGTGTGACCACTTTGACATGTATTATGGTTTGGGAACTGGCTTTTGTAACTGTTCTTTAAAGTTCTTAATGAGAGCAATTAAAATGGAATAGAGACAATAGCAGGTTAATGAATGAAAAGGAAAGTGTGGGATAATGATTGTACTTAAGAGAAAATTCTCGGGGAAAGGTACAAGATCCATCTTGACAGTGGAAGGAGAGGAATCGTACTGAGGGTGTGAGGATAAAGGGTTAAAAAGCAGGAATGATAAACGGTGGTGGTGGTTAAGGGCTGGGTACAAGTTGAGCATAAGAATGGTATGAAGAGTAATGTGTTTGTGAGACAATTTACGTAGGTAGGGGTGGCTGTGGTGGTGGTGGATTAATTGTCTTCCATTTTACTTTGCATCCATATTTGAGTTTCCAGAAGGTCTAAGGGGATTAGCTGGGAGTGTCTGTGTCTGATGGTTGGTGTGGTTATTTTCTCCTGGTCTCCTTAGTGCTATGTACCTATGAACCTCCTGGGTCTTGTTCTGTCTCAAGGTGCTTTTAATTCAAGCTGGAGTCGTTAAACACCAGGGACAAGGACCCAGTTGCTGATGCTTGAGATGGGACCGGAGTGTTCTGCCACTCTTTTGTTTCCTCTGTGCCACTGCTTCATGCTTGGAGATCTGGAGCTCCCTGAGTTTTCTGTGCTGTTTTGGGCAGAGAGCAATTTTCCTTGTGGTCTCTGTGCACGGAGTGGGATGACTCCTCTGGCTCTCCAGCCTGCTATCTGCAACATCAGTCCCTGTGACTTTGAGCCTCCGCTTTGCTGTGTGCTTTCTAATGGGGTGCCCAAGGGATGCTCTCTGGCAGCTGCAGCAGAAGCAGCATGTTGTTATTCAGGGTAGACAGGAAAGATACAGTCCTCCCACTACTTAATTTTCTGCTCTGATTGTGTGGTGCATTCAGAGCTAAAAGATTTAGATTGTTTTAGGTTATTGTCTGAATAGACAATGGGTGCCATTTATTTTATTTTACACACTACCTAAAGCAGCATCTGGCTGGTTGTCTTCATTTAGAGCTTTGTTTCTGTGAGTTTGTCAACATCCAGCAAGTGTTACTGGTGGTTTTGCTTTAACCCTAAAACGGAATTTAGAGACTTTCAACTGCAGATATATTCTTTCAAATTCTGATAATCCTGAAAATGTTGTTGTTCTCGTATTGAAAAAATGACAGGATTTGATCCTCAAGGGTTCTGTGAAGCCTATTTTGAGCTCTGCTACTTCATGTTTTTACCAAATTAGCATGTTAAAAGTATACACTTTATACGGAAAACAAACTAAAGGTAGGCCACTGAATGTGTGGTTGTGTGGCTTATGCTTTAGATGCATGAATCTGAAGCTACTGGGGGGATGTAGTTGCACACATTATTCCTTTTTGCAGAGAGCATGGCTAAAAGCACTAGCTAGTCTTGCCAGTCTGAGGCTAAGAGCTTTTTTTTTTTTTTCCCTTTTCCTAAGAGGGAATGGTTACCATGTTGGGAAAACTAAACATTTGCCTGGTACTGAATCTGACCAGTCCTCTGCTTCCCTCCATCCCTGCAAACTGGGGAAGGCCCAGAATTTCGTGCTGCGCACACACCAAGTCTCACTATTGAAGTTACTCTGCAGAAATCTATTTAAGCGTGTTTTTTTTTTTTCAAAGATACCAAATATATATATATATATATTCCTACAGCCTAATTTAAAAATACTTCGTATTACCTGTATTTTTTGCTTCATATGAGTTATTTACCCCAATTCCCACCCACCCCTAGCGGTCTTCATACTATTCAGAATACCTTGAGAAGATTATAGATACCAGATAAATCTAATTACAGGTGTCTGAGAGCATAACATTCCTAGTAGTAAGAAATGTGTTCTCTTTGATTAATGCATTTGTACTCATCTCTGCCTTCTGAGTTAGCATTTTCTTCAGCAAGAAGTACAGCTGATGATTTGCAGTGGTGAATGACAGTAAAATTTGTAAACAGTAAGAAGATAAAAGCCCTGTGAATTCAATGGGACTTGAGTATGCTAATATCTGCTGGCAAATGTCACTTTGTAGGCTGATATTATTGAAAAATAAGATCTTAAGAGCTAAAAACATTTGAGTAATAAGTATGCTGGAATGGTTACACAAAATGATATGGGCATGGGATATTATATGTTGTAATTGCATGTTTAAGATCCTTTATATATATATACTTGATGACAACAAATGTGTTTGGAAAAGCTGTATGTTCATTGATGCTTTTTGTGTCTTTATTAAGTAAATTTGATAGCTGAAGCCTTAGAGCTGGTATTTGAAAGTTCTAACTGTTGCATTGAAAACTCTTGCTGTTCTGTGGTCACACAGTGAGCGTGCTATCTGTCTTACAATACAAACACTAAGCAACGCTGGGTCAATGCAGCGAAAGAATTCCCTTCCACTGCAACCTGCTGGAACAGAATAACCCCCTTCCAAGCTACTAGCAGTATTGGAGAGGGGGGGGGAGAGCTCAGCAAGTGTAGCATTTGTGTTTTAAAAACTTTTGTTTTTACAAAGTAGTCTTCTCTTATCCATCCTGTACAGTATTACCCAAGCATAACTGAATGCCCTGCTTACATGACAGTGTGGATTTTGGAACTTGTACTGTTTTTGGATTTGCCAGTTATCCCAGCTTTTATCCCGACTAGTGTCCCAGTGTTTCTGGATGTGTTTTGTGTGTGGTGGCTTTCTACATGTGCTGTCAGCTCCCTGCCTGTAGTAGAAGTATCCTGAGAAGTTAAATGGGCCATGCATTTTAACCAGAGCAGCTATACCAAACAGCTTTCCAATGGTTTTTAAGTTTTTGCCTTGTCAAAATTTGCTGGGGTGGGAGGGAGTGGCTCCCTGTGGGGCTGCCTGGTTCTGTGCTGTGTCAGTAGGAGTCCATGCCAATGTAGTGCAATAGAACCCTTCGAGCTTCCGTTACAAATAATTGGAAGTTACTTAGTTTGGTTTGAGATTTTTTTCCCCCTTTCTCAAAGGTCAAGCATGCATTGCAGACAGTGCTGATTCATTAACAGTCAAAGAATGTAGCTTTCCAGACGGTATTTTTGATTTTTCTAAGTGTTCAGAGCAGTGTGTTAAAGGTCTTTTTCTTATTCCTTAATGTAACAGTGCATGGTGATGTTAGTCATCTTTTATCATGTTTATATAGCTACTTTCCCTTAATTGCTATGACAAATTCATTTGTAAAACCTCAAAGGTGGCTTGTTGACTTTTTGCATGCAATAAAGTTGGCCTTCCTGACCAAGCTCTAAAAACAATCCAAGTCCACAAAATCTTCAGTATTATTAGTGTCAAAGCCTGCTCTGTACTTGTCATAAAAATCTATACTGTAATTCTGTACTTTAGGTAAATAGATCACCAGATAAGATTGACAGCAGCATCAGCAATGAAAGGTTTTAAGCTGGAAACTGGAGAAGAAAATGGAGCAATTTCTTTCAAGAGAAATTACATTGATGTTATTCGTTATTGCTCCAGTTAAAGATCTGTCAGAGTTTCCAATCTAATACCTTGCTTCCCAGAAGACTAAACACATGTATTGCAAGGCAGAACATAGAATGCAAAGAACCTTTTCCATGCCAGCTCTGTGATGTGAAGGTCAGTCGTAATTTCTCAGTGCTCTGGGAAAAGCAGGAAGACATTAGTGGTGGGTGTCTTACCAGTATCCCCAGAATGGGGAAACCGGTCAGGCCAGACTACATGGATTGGGTGGCATTCCTAATGCTTTCCAAATTGAGTAACCAATATATGTCATTTGATCAACGTAGGTCTCACACCTGCTTCTAAGAAATGCTATGCCTTAGTCTTTTTTATTAAAAACAACCCAAAAAAACCCTTCATTATGATAGATTTAGATCAGGTTTAGAAGAAACTTCACAAATATCTTGAAACTTCCTATTCAGACAATGTGAAACTTCAACAAAATAATGACAGGTAAGCTAGCGCAATATTTCTTTCTATCAACTAGCTTTACAAGTAAGTGAAAAGCTACAAAATACCAATACTTTCCGGTTTCTTTTTTTTCTGTAATAGCTGTATGAGGTAGAATATAAGGATGTTATCGCTGGGATGGCTGTTATTCAGACTGCTTTTTTCATTCAGCCTGCCAAGGCAATGATGGAGATGTTCGGATTCAAATATCTCGTGAGGTATTTGGGTAGATTACTGGCTGGTAAAATTGGGCCCTTCTCCATGTCTTGCTGCTGCTTGCTAGAGGTGGTCTTAAAGTCTTTGTTGGTAAACACTGGAGTATCTCTAACAATTAAAAGCCACTCATCTGTAGCATTAAAATGAAAATTTTGAGATGCTTTTTGTTTGCAAGGATTAATTCATATTTAATTTAGTTTTTTACTCCTTATTTCTTCTGCTTGTACCGCTTTGCTAGGCTCAGCCTGTCGTGGTAGTCTGTCAGCTCAGGAATTACAGTGTTTGTGAATGAGTGAGAAACAGGGAGGGTACAGGAGATACTATAGCAATGAGATTCATGTTCTAAGCTTCCCCAGTGATCCAAGTCTTTTTTGTCCTTGAAAATTTCCGACAAATTGAGAATGAAGAAGAGTAACACAAAGTTATGCCCAAGTATCTGAATGCTGCAGTAGTCAGCTTTATTACAGTTAACTTTAATATTTAAGCACTCCTATTGCGAGTTTTGTTGAAATGTTTTTCTTCACAGCATTGTGAAACTGAAAACAAGCATTACCTCTCGTACCTTTGGAGAAAGTGACTTAGAAAAGTGAGTTATCTTAGCTAATTGCATATTGAAAATAGTAAACCTGGTCCTATAGTGAAGAATTTTCTGATCCTGAGCTCTTGCTTATTCCCGCAGGACTTCTTTTATCTTTTAGAGCGTGAAACAAAAATGGTGATAAAAATGAGACCAGAGATTAGGGCATGTGCTTACAGAACTAATATTTTTAAGATTGGGCTTTGCTCTTTATTTGGTTAAGAGCGATAGCTTTACTTTGACATGAATATTAGATGATAGGTGGTATTCCAGACCTGAGCCTAACTGCCTGAGAATGCTATGTTATATAAAAATAAGCTTTATGATTGCTAAATTAGTTTGACATATCTCTGGAATAGCAGTTAACCAGTGAGGTCCACACAATTTTTGTGCTATTAAATTCAAAACAGTCTAATCAATTGCAGAAGTTCAATTTCTATTCCTAAAGGCTGCTTCCATAATGAATTAGGGGAAGCATATCAAATGTAATAATGCATTGTTATTAAGGTTTTAGTAAACTTGCCAAATGTCAGGCTGCTGGTACAGTCATGGTGCATTACACTTCTGTGATTACAGTTGAATTGTCATTATAGCAAATTGTGTTGCGCACCCAGGTTTGGGAATCGATCTGCAATAGCATGCCTGGGGCAGAAGAGAAGTGCATTAGAAAGGTGATACTTCCCAGTGAATATTCAAAACATTAGATTTTTAGTAGGTTTAATGTTTGCTTCTCCTGTATAGCACATACAAATACTCTAAGTTACAGAATGAAAGGAATGGACTACTCATGGTATTTGAAAAATGTGGTGCTCCCCATAAGAGTGGCCTGTTAAAAGTGACTTGCTAACTGGAAACACTTTGTCAAATGGTTACTTTGGGGCAGGAATGGGAAAAGGATGTTTCCTAAATCATTTTGAGATTTGACTAGAAGTGCTATGTAAGAAATAAATGGTTGCCACTCTTTGTGGGTATAATTTGTTCTCTTTAGAATTTGTGGTGGACACTAAAGTTAACACTGTTTGTAATTCATGGGTGAGTTTCTGGTTTCTGTTTCTTTGTATCACTCTGCTGATCTTACCAGACACTGGAGGATTTCCCTAATGTCACCTTCAGTGGAGTTATGTCAGAAATGAATACATGGAAACCGGAACAGTAAGAAAATCCTTCAGATAGGAGAAGAGCTACACTCTTTTGTGTATGTGGCATTTACGAACCTCTCTGTGTGTGTGATCACCAGCAGGAATTGGTAGTAATTAGGGGAGCGGGAGCATGAACAACGTGGAGATTTTTATATTCACATAAAAAAAAAATAAATCAGAACTGATGTAAGAGTATAGAACTAGGTTTGTAGATAGGTTGGGTTGTGTTTGTTTCTAGGAAGGCTGTTTATATGGAGATCAGTTTTACCCCCTAAGCGATGCCAGAAGCGCTTTGCAGAATATAGAGGTTGTATCAGCAGTCTGTGTTAACTGTGGCCAACAGAGCAGAGCAATACTGCCTGAGAACTTAGGATAGAAAGTGATGAAGAATAATGCATCCAGTGGGAAAAGGGGAGGTGAACTTAGGTAGGCAGACAACAGTTTAAGCGAGTCGAAGTTTGGCCAGGACAGCTTGCTAATTCCCCCCAAACACTGCATGGAAGAAGAAGAGCAGAGGAAAAAGTATTCTTCTCATACAGAGAGTAACAATTTGGGGGTAAGTTGATTTGAATGCAGAAATCTTGAAGTTAGTTCTTAAACTGGAGTATTTCGCTCTGCAGGCAAAGTGAATGAAGGTGTTCAGTAGTGAGGGAAAAAGTGTAGTATTGAAAGCTTGAATTTTACTTGCAAAGGAAAAACATTTTGTATAAAATCAGGTTGAGACTGTAGAATGATGTCTTAAATTGTAAGCAGTGGAAGGCAGCCCTTTCTATGGCTACAGTCGCTTCTCATTCGTCGTGAAATATCTATGGAAAAAGTGTTGAATGCACAGCAGCAATGGGGGGAGGACTGTAAGCAGGGGGAGGAGGACATAATGGAATGTCACTGCGTTCCTTGTAGTATAATATGACCTTTCCGTTAAATTAACGTTATGCTATTTGCACAAAAGGAGAGCTAAGATGGAGAGTATTTTTAGGGGACAATAGTCAAGTTAATTGGGTAGCTATGTAACTGTCACACTTTACATTAAGAGCTCAAAAGCAGGATACAGGGAATGGAGGTAGTAGCTATAATGTTACTGTGGATTCTCTTAGTTGGAAAAAGGAGTTACTATGTGTCTTGTTTTTTGTTTGGGGGTACTGTAGCCTGGAACTATTTGGTTTTTTTTGTTTTGTTTTATTTTTTTCCTGCAATGTATTAAGACAGAGGTTTTAACATAATTCCTCAATGACTTACTGCTAAAAGGTTTACATGTCCTCGCTGCTAATCTAAGCAGTATGAAAGACCGATTCTGAAGTCCCTATTGGTGTGCAATCCTCAGATATTTCATCTCTCTACCTATCAACCTCAGTGGAGTAATCCTGGAGCAAGGCCCAATTCCTCAAGTGAAATACTGCTAGACTGTGGTCTGACTTCATACACACCTACACAATTTAATTTAAGGGTCAAAAGGCGCTTCATAAAGCAGTTGTGATGTTTTAAATTTTAATCACTCATTTGTACACTGCATCCATTGCTAATCTACCTTTTTAAGATCAATTTTGACCTTTTAACTCATAAAAGGCATATTCTAGCTGTGTTGCATTGAGCTCCGGATAACAATCCACGTGTTTGAACTAAAGAGATTGCAAAACTGGTGTGGTGTTTTTTTTCCTCTGCTGCAATTAAAGCTAGGTTGCAGTAAATTACAGAACCCACTGAAGCTTGCAGCACCTCCTCATCGCTGTGAGTGCTCTCTACTGTGTCTTTGGCCTTGAGCTAATGCCTGTGGCACTTCTGGGAGGATGAAATCACGTGGTTCCTCATTTGTTAGAGCAGTCCTTGGACTGCAATACCTCCTTCTAAATGTATTTACTTCAATAGTTTTGATTCCTGTGCTTTGTCTCCTACATGTACAACCAGTGGTTCCCAGTGATTAGGTAGCCTCGTTTGTCTTCCATATTGAGGATTCTGCTCTGTCCAGGATTCTTAAGTGGCATCCTTTGGTCCCGTGGTGTGTCAGCATTTCCCTCTCAGTGCTTCAGGAACCATATGTCTTCGAACTCTGCTCTCAGTTGATTTCATACATGCACACACACACGTGTGCACACACCACAGGAAGTCATTCTTTAATTACTTGTACCCCTTGAATCTGTTAGCGCTCATTTCAGATAGAGGAAGGCTTACAGATTTATTAGATAATACATGGGGAGCTTTTTATTTTATTTATGTTGTTTGGGGAACTATTTCATTTAGGAATAAATGAAGTTATCTCATAGCTGTGGCCTAAAAATAAAGGATAGACACATCGGCAGAAAGTCAAACCTGTCATGTCCCACAGTTTTAGAACAACTCTCACACATGGCTCATACCTCGAATTCCCCACAACTAGGCTGATGTCTTGTGTATTTGTAGCGTTGTCTGACCCTACCTGCCAGATGCTATTAGTCACCTTGATCTGTGGTCTGCCAACTGGCTGCATTGGGTACGTCAGAGAGGCTGACACAATACTTCAGGTAGTGGATACCATCTTGTGGAGCCTACACACAACATTTCCCCACTAAAAATCACATGCGAGAACCCAGCAGCAATGTTCCTCATCTGTCCCATAACCAGCTGCCAGATGCATGCCTGAATACAGGGGAGTAGGAGACAGCAGGGGTCTGGAAGTCTGGTCATTAGCAACTCTTAAGACTAGTATTTTTCGGCAGGTGTAATGTTTGCAGGTTCATTACCTGGCTGGCAAAGAATATTGTGACTGCCGTGAGGTGCAGTGGTCAAGCAAGAGAACGTCAGGCCACAACATCGTGGCAGTTTGCTACTGAGAAAAATTTTTGCCTGGAATGGACAGAAATAAATGGATTGTGATCCATCTGCAGCACAATGACAGCATAACAGTACAATTGATTTTTAAGGAGAGTTTATATTCCCTTCCTAAATGTTTTTTTTTAAAGCTGTAACTACTGCTCTATTTGGTGTTGGTCAGTTATGCCAGAGCTAAAAATAATTAAGATTTAATACAGTGCATTTATTATGTTGACAAAATAATTGAACATCTTTAACAGTTGAAAAGAAAAGAAAAGAAAAAACTCCACCAGATTCTAGTCCAATACTTTGCAATGGCTTAAAAACTTGAAAGTGATCTCCCTGGAGTTCTGAACCTCTTAGCCGAACTGGGTGGATTGTTCAAATAAAGGATCTGTTCAGCTGTACAGAGGAAGTCTTTCCCATAAGGAAGCTTCTCAAATACATGCAGCAAGCACAGTATTGGCTTAGAGCATATGGTTAAAACACCCTGACCTTTATGTTGCTTTATGTTGTTGATACTTTAAGTTTTAGGCTTATGTATTTAAGCATTCAAGAAACTGATAACAGAAACACATTTATTTTTTCTTTTAACACCATTGGCAGGTGAAAGGTTATCTACTGGTATCTACCACGTACTGCTTCGATTTTTTTTCTGTTAGGTTAACCTGAAATGTTAGAAGTGCATTCTTGGAGTCAGTGTCCGCTAAACTGACAGTGGATCAAAGCTGTGAGACAAATTGCTCATTACAGTTCAGGGAGCTGACTCTTCCATGCAGACAGCTGTATTGTCGCTGGAGGGTTCTCAGGCACTTCACCCGCAAGCTCTGCCTTGACAAACGCTGCCATTGTTTGTTGGTGAAGCTCAAAGGTGGATTTCTGTTAAATAAACTGACTTTAAGCTCCCATCAGAGGCACTGCTGTGTTTTTGAAATTGTTTGGGTGTGTTTCTTGTCACCCTATATAGAGCTTGTGTCACTGTGCAACAGCCTGCACAACAAACAATGATGTTAATCCATGAAAAATGAGAGATGAAATCCTAGCTGTATCCTAATGATCCATTTCCAGATTCTTCAGAACAAAGCTTGATTTTTTTTTTTTTTTCTGGCTTTTCTCTAAAAGCTTGGAAGTACTGAATTCATTCAACTTTGCTGTCAGTCATTCAGAAATCATCCTTGCTGGCAGTACGCTTAGTTCATCTTTTAGTGAATGCAGATTAAAAGAACAGATTGGAAAGAAAAAAAAAAACCCTTTCTAAATAGTCACCTTCCCATTTCATTTCGCTCATCAGAAGCATTTGAATCTTTCCTTTTTAAACAAGCTGCTTCCAGTAAAATACTGTCTGTAATTTTTTTCCCTTCAGGTACTTCACTTATAGCTGTTCTCATAAAATACTGTTAGCTTGTATCATTTACATGAGATGTTTGAGGTCTGAATTGGTGCGTGGCAGTAATTGGTAAGTCAGAATGAGTTAGTTACATAAGATACAGGCTCTAGAGCAAGGCTTTCCATCACCTATTGGCTGTAATGGCAAGTTGTATGAATGGAAGTCTTTGTGCTGTTTTGCTCTGAGGTCAGCTAGAAGACACTGTTGCTTGAAAACAGTGATTTAATGGCAGTATGACATACAGCCTTAAAACTAATGGAATACAAAATAGGAAATCAAAACAAAGACAGTGCTTAAGGAGAATGGGCCACAGATGTAATGCAGTCTGTGTGTGCAGCTGGCATGGCTATCACAAAATGTTTCTGAAAATAGCTGTCCTTTGGAAAGTCAAGTTTTTGTGGTTTCGCTGGGGCTTATTCTCTTACTTGTGTCAAATGTTAGCAATTTGGACTGAATTTCTTTTACCAGAATTGTAGAGTAATTCCTAAGTATTAATCCCTTTTTTTAAGTCGCAGATAAAATAGTATTGGGTTTATTTGCAGATAACCTAGTCAAATCTATGAAAAAATGCTAGTTAACTTCATCTGATGAGCCAGCCAACACTAGCTATGTGAGGTGTGTGTGCATGCTTATGTTTTAGTATGAGTTACTAAAAATCCCACCTTTTTTTTGTTCAGTATGTTATGCCTAAAACCAATGCAGAGCTGTTTGCTAGGACCTTAATATAGATATCAAGGGTATTTGGGGCTTTGTATCAGTATTAAAGGGTACTCTGTAATCTTGCATAAAACATAGCCAATAAGATTCTTTTCTTGACATGGTTCATCTGTCTCATGTTTGCAGTGGATGAAGTGGGTGCCAGCCAGACTGTGGATACACATGCATTCTGCTGTTGCAGTATGGACCGCATTTATCCCTGTCAAAATATGAATTTAGTCAGAATCTTTACTCCAGCAGAGAATTTGACCCTCTGACAAAAATAGACTTGAGTGGAATTAAACAGTGGTTCAGAATTTGGATATCTTTTTGTTTGTAAGTTTTGTATTTTCAGTTTATCTGGGTAGAATGTTCATGTGTATAGCAACCATTCCATACTCTTTGTTTATTCTGTTTAAAGTTGGAGACATTGGGAAAATGTTAAGAAATATGTAAGCATTTTAATATTAGTCTTCAACTTGCCTCCAAAAATGCATATTTGTTTTAGGGAAGTAGCAAGAGTGGCTGCTTGGAAAAATAGACTGGAGCTGTCAGTCCCACATTGTGATGTGCATGTGGTGAAAAGATGACTTTTTTAGGGCTGGCAGATGCACTCTGTTCATTTTACAGGTCATTAAATTTCTCATTATACAAACTCAATCATCTGAGTTTTTTAAAATATGATTTGGAATATCCAAAAGATTAGACAGTGTGCAAAATAAATATAGAAGTTCTTTCAAATTATGTTTTGTCTTTCAAAATTAAAATGATAGATAAACTCCATAATAACTGTACTGTATTGTTCTCATTGTCTAGCTACCCCATATGGAAGGTTATATTCTGAACTTAGGTATATCATTGCATGCAGAGTAACACCAAACAAAATTTGTATTTGTCAATCTGCTTAGAGATCCTGATTAACCTGTCTGAATTCTTAGAGGAGACACTCTCTACTAGTAGTTTGTGCATTAGAATATTATCTTTCTTGATGTGGCTAGGAATCTGCATCCCTTTAAAAAATGCTGTAAAGTGCTGCTGTGGTGGAAGAGAATTATTGCTGCTAAACTTCTCTAACCTTTCTTTGCAGGATTTTGTATTTCCTAGTCACTGAGTCTTAGCTGTCTTTGGGGGGTGAAAATCCCCCCCATCCTTTCCCCTCCCCAAACTGGATGTAATGTTTGTTTGCCAAAAGTTCAAGATCTACAGATATCAACTACCACTTTTCCCCAAAGTGGTTAGTTGTGATATCAAAATAAACGTTTGTCTGACTGCAAAGTTTGAAGTTTTATAGATGCTCCCTGTGAGTAATGAGTGTCACAGAGCTCTGGAAGCTAAGGACATTTTATGTAATAAACATGTTTTTCCATGCCGTCGCTGTTCACTGCTTCCGCTTGTCCTGCATATCCTCCTTTAAGAACAGTTTCTCTTATATGCAGGGCATGAACCACTTCTGTGTCTAGCTGCCCAGGGATCAGAGCTTACTCCACTCTGAGGATTCTAACAATCATCATTCACACTAGAAGGCTTCCAGACTTTGGCTGGCTTTTTCTACAAGGGAACTGTTAGAAAGCTAAGGTGAATCAACTAAGGTGGCATGGCAGTGCACTAAACTGAAGTCCAGGAACCCTCGTGTGACTACTGCAGGAGGCTAGTTTGTCCTGAACAGCCGTCCTGTGCTTTGCCTCATGTGCATTGATCCTAGATGATTCGCTTATCTCTTCTGACTGTACTTACATAGTAGTGCAATTAGAATAAGAAAATTTAATACAGAGAATGTATACTATTTTTTTAATATATGTCACCCAATTGAGCCATTCCAGAAATAAGTGCTAGGTAGACACAAAGCTAGCTCCCATAATTAGGAGCCTAACATCCAGTGATTTGACTCAAAGTACCAGGAAACTTTTCCAAGCCGTTTCTCCTCAACTTTTTTTTCCACTTATAGGTGGGTGCACTGAATTCTAATAAACCTTATGAACATAAGCTATCAGGTGTTCTAAGACATTAGTAAAATTGCACACTTAAAACTGATAATTCTGAACTCTTCTTTCTTGCATGAAAGAGGTATTCTAAAAAGTTATGAAAGTAGCTGTTTCAGAGCTTGAGATAGTTTGACTGATCCACTGTATGCTCTGTATATGAGGCAAAGCTGGGCTTGCTTATGCATCCCCAATTCCTTCTGGAGGCCAGTTTCAGCATAATTAGTTGCTCATTCTCTGAATAGTTTTCCTGTCCTTATGCCTACTAAAAAGCCCTTCTTCTTTCTTAAGATTAGGGGAGTTCTAAGATCTAGCTTGTTTGAAACAATGTCCTTCAGAAAACAGCCAACTTTCCTTCTTGCGAGTCTGACATGGTGGGCCAGCTGTTGTTTGAGAAAATTGTGCCATAAAGCCTGTCCTATTGTACTTTAATGTGTTTTCCTCTGTTGTTGGGGTTTTAAATGAATTTAGATCTTATGAAAAATGCTCATTTAAGTCTTTACAGAATGAGATTTGCTATTTATTGACAAAACCAGTAGGAGCGTTGCATGTTTGCTCTCACTGCCTCTCAGAGAATGTGTTTCAGTGGGAATGGATGCAGTAATGGTACTGGTTTGGACCCCTGTTTGTTCTTTAAATGGGCTACAGCAACTTAAAAAAGAAAGACTCCAAAGTGAGTTTCTTTTACCTCAGGCTGTATAATATATTTCACTGTAAGTCTGTAATTTTTTTCCATTGTATGTCTGACAGGGGTATAGGAAGTAGCTCATCTTGCTGAGATTTTTCTGGGCCGGTGATGGTACTCTTAGCAGAAGTCAGGTCTGTTCCACTGAAAAAGCAAATCAGCTTTTTAGGTATGTCTGCACTTGAATCAGATCTAGTCAAAAAACATGACATATATTCCCGGTGTATGTGAATGTGTTGTAATATTGAATTATGAATTATTCTCAAATTCTTGCTAACATGAATGTGGCTTTTGAGAAGAAAAGGCCCAAATCTTCATGCATATCATTTGCTGGATTGATCCTTCGTCACTGTCCTGCCTCTTCTGTCCAATGGGTAGAGATTACACACAATCTGCATTGACAGAGCAGAATGGCATATTGCCCACTGCATGCAGGACTTAATTTGTACATGATTAAGGTATAAGCTGGGCAGGAGGGGAAGAACAGATTAGTTACTGCTAGGGAAATGGTACATCTCAAAAGGACAGTTTACTATTTAAAAATCGGTGAGCTATCTCCATCTTCTGAAGCTGCCTTTACCTTTTTGTTTGTTTGTAAGACCTCTGTTTTTACACATTCTCATTGTACTTCTGTGAAACACATTCTTTTAAGCATTCAGTCAGCACAGGGCAGTGTGGAGATTATTGCAGAGTAGTTTACTTTGTCTCAGTCTCTCAAGCCAGTTTAGCATTTTGCAGTCCTTTGCCATTGCCAGTTAAAGTAACTACTGACTACAAGGACCTGTGAGGAAAAATGTAGAAGAATGACCAAGAAAAAACAGCACTTAACTAGAGGGCACCTTGAGCCTACTTCCTTGGTGCTATTAAATTTAGGTTCTACTAAGCAACAGTATTTCATCTTGTGCTGAGCTAAACTGGCTCTGCTGTGAAGCAGGACAAAGCAGACAATCGCTGTCAGGTGGCTCATGGAGAATTCACTAACCAGCCAGATGAGCCAGGCACCTCAGAGTGTTTGCTATGAATCTACAAGGGGGAAGCAGAGTGGCCATTTTTCAACATCAAGTCCAAGCAAAGGTCATGTCAAAATACAGTTTCTTTTACTTGGTAAACTCATAGAATAACTAGGTTGTCCTGCACACGTTTGAATGCCAAGACTTTTAAAGGAACTATTTGAAGCTGAAGATTGTAAAGTCTGTGAAGAGTTGTGGAGGGCACAGGGAAAAGGGAAGAGGGTAAGATGCTAGCAGTACACCTGAAATCCACTTTAACTTTGGTGTTCAGCATCTACATGATGAACAGGTGTGGAATATTAAATTAAAACCTGGTTGAGAAGAAAGGAGGATACTCAGAAATTTGTCTCCTGTAATTTTCTTCAGCGATAGTGAGAAATGCTGTAAGATTCAGTCAGACTGTGGGAGGGGATCAGTAACTTCCAGATCAAGTTAAGATGCAGCTTTTGAGCTTCAGAGTGCCCTCTTTGTATGTTGTATGTGACCAAGTCACTTGTACCTTCATCCTTCATATATACAGAGGATAATACCACATGCTGACGAGAATGTTGTGAGGATTAATATCTTAGGTGGTAAACTGCTGAACTCTTGTAGTAACAGGGACCACACAAGTACTACAGATAGGCTTTGGAGTCTTTGCTGCTACCAGATGCCAGTGTAGCCCCTGTAGTCCCTCCATTTCTGCCTCGCCAGTAGACTGTGTCCGATCCATCATGCTCGGAGCCAGCCATGCTTAGCTACACATTTGTGACCTCCAGGTGTGATTATTGCTACTCGGCTGTGGGAAGGAAGCCAAAGGAGACGTAGGATCTTGGTCTGTTTATGAATACACTTACAAGAATAAGTGCTGTGCCTTAAACTGAAATAGCAAATATTTCCTCTATTGGTGTTTGGTAAATAAAAGCAAGCATGGGAAACAATGGAAGTTAAGAAGGGAACAGGAAGCTGAGTTTGGTTTTTTTTTTTTGGTTTTTTTTTTTTTGCTTTGCTAATCCTGGAATTAGTGACCTCACAACTGGAAATTCAAGCAATATAGTGAAGTGTTAACAGTCTTCACAGCTGAGAACAACATGTATTGACCAGAATCAATCATTAACTTTTGTATGCACTGCTTATTTATTGAACTAATATCCCTAACTCTTTTTTTTCCTGTAAGAGAAAAGTGCTTTGTTCTTAACATGTCTGTGGTTCAGTTTTGTAGTAACTTTCAATTTTTGTGTGTTGTCCTCTACCAGGTGGCAGTCATCGTGCTTTTTATTCTATGGCTTTTATTGATTTGGTCAAAAGTAATTAAAGAGATAATTCGTTCTCAATTCCATTTCCCTGAATTTCCTGAGGCTGGTAACTCTGCTTTCCAGCTGTGTCTTCCCCCAGCTCATTCTCAAATTAACTTTGTTCTCACTATGAAATAAAACAGAATAGCATGTTCTTTTTTTTGTTTGTTTGTTGCTTTTGGATTGAATAGAGACTCTGTGCTGTAGAAGATATTGATCTGTTAATTTTATTACGTACTCCTGCCTTGGTTCATGAACTTTCATGTTTTTAGCATAGCATTCCAATAAGAAATCCTGTGTTAGACTAGCAGAGCTAAGAAACTAATTTTTTAGAGATGTTAATAGATGTTTCTGCTTTTTGAGTGTCCTTTGTGCCTAAGTGGATCTTTTCAGCACTTCTGTAGGCTATTTTAAACTCTACTAAATGCAAAAAGGAAATGAGCATTATTGTGGTGCATGAGGGGTTTATTTTTTTCAGTTAAAAACAGATTACTTTCATTTCTAATAGAAATGGACTTTTGACGATCCAAAAAGCCTTTGGGACATTTGGTTTTCTGGAAGAAGATCTGGGGAGAACATTTGTAATTCTAACTTCAGTAGAGGGAAATATCTAGAAAACATTAGCTAAGGCTGGGTATTATTTTCAATGACGGTATGCCACCAAAAATGTAAACAAAAGGCTTTGGGAGAGCTGCGTAACCCGAAATTACTGGCATGTTGCTCAGAGACAATGTGAATGACAGAAGTATGAGGCATAAAGAGAGATGTTGTATAGAAGCAGTGATTTGGTTTTTTGGTGGTTTGCTTGCATTGACTTGTAAGGAGACAATTCAAAATTTTTTCGATCATGGATTTTTCAGATCATCTTATAATGAAATGGTTTTACAGAGACTATAAAGGTGGCAGGTCAAATAATATAGTTGCTTAAGGGGTTAAAAGTAACTGCAGGGTAGGTGCACTGGCAACAACGGCACTACAATTGAGATTAATTTGATCCAATTATTTTATAAAACTTATTTATCAATTAAATATTCTTTGGAGAAAAGAAAATAGAGTATTTCCCTGTGGAATATGATAAGCTGAGGCAAATTGATGGAATAAACAATAATAAGCTATATGGCAGGGGGATTGGAACTAGATGATTCTTAAGGGTCCCTTCCAACCCAAACCATTCTATGATTCTATGGGCTGGTTTTGGTATGAAAACAATGGTCTTTCTGTATATATGCTTTCCATCACTATAATATCTGAATACTTCATGAAAGTTAATTAATGAGTAGTGTTATTTTCCCCATTTTGAATATGGGGAGTAGAGGCCCAGTGAGCTGAGGTGCTTGTACCAAAATTCATTGTAGTTTAACAAAAGAAAAAGTTGGGGGAGGGAAAAGCTCTTGCTGGCTGGCATAAGGTGTTAAATGTTTTATTTAGGATGTCAGAGGAAGTTTCTGACAGAGATGAAATTGAGTCTACTTATTCTTACTAGTAAACAACCTTTCTTTCATTTTTCAGCTGCCTCCTTCTATTTTCCTGATACGTCTTTATTGACAGTAATGTGTTCATTGAGAGCTGACAGGACTGGAGCTCCGTCCCTCATTAAAACCACTATGGTGAAACAGTGGGATGAGTACCTCTCTCCATCGATAGCAGGACCATTTCTGACCAGAGACCAAGGAATGGAAGCTGCTGCAATAGGTCTTAGCAAGTGCTCCCCTTGGCAGCAGAGATTCTCAGCTGCAAAGTGCGTTGAATTATTGATATGGTACAGCATAACCTTAACAAATCAGGTATCTGGTGTTTGAGGCTGATACATATTTGAATCTGCAGATTTAGTTGTGGCATAGCTTTAAGCTGAAGCACTAAAATAGCATTACTCAAAGCAATCTTAATTTTCTGCAGAATATTCTTAGTGAAGTCCTTCGCCTAGGAATCTCTTGTGTTTAATTTAAAATTCTCGTTTGGTCCTGATGTCTGTTCCATGTTCGCGCTTTCTGGTGAAAGGGCAAAAAGGGTCAGTATTGAGCAGCAGCAGTGAAAGAAGAAATAGAAAAAATATATATATATATATATACACCCTGAGTACTTGGCTAGAATACTTCCTTTAAAAATCAACATTTAGAATGCTACCTGCAAAACAGCAGTAGTCATCTCTGTATGTAGTGCTTCACAAGAGCTTTCTAAATGTTTTTGTAAAATTAAAAATACATTTCACCACGTTGGTCTTGCATCTGGATGACTAAATGGGTGGCTTGTGATGAGGCCGTACTGATTTATTTTCATCAAAACACATTCACATTTTGCAAATGTAATCATAATGCTCCTATTCAGACGATATTAGAAGAGTGCAATAGGTGTGTCAATCTGCTATCTTTGACAATAACATATATATGGTCAACTCAGGCTTTGGGAATTGACAAGGAAACAGGTTCTTTCACCAGCCTAAGCAAAATCAATGAAAATGTACAACCTGAAAGCAAGCTTAGTGTGCCTCGGCTCTCCATCTGTAGATGACATACGCATCACCAACTCAGCATATTTCCACAATAGGATTTGGAGAAAAAAGTTGGAAATTTTTGAAACATACAGAATGACATCTGCAAAGATGATAGGTGTACAAAATGGAAAGTATGTTTAATAAAAGGAAAGAAGTGTCAGAGCTGAACAACTTCTATTCTCTAGAATTATTTAGAAGAGAAAGTGGAAGTATCTGGGAGTCAGAATAAAATCTACAGTGTTTAGAGGTGGTGGTTTGTGATTGAAACAAGCTATTGAAAAGAATTTGTTCATCCAAAAATACTTTGAGCCTTCAATTTTCTTTCTAAAGATGAAGAGGACGTGCAAAGAGCCAGTAAGCAGGAATGCCGGACCTTTGTGTGTGCCATTAGCCACCTGTGATAGCTCTGAAAGGGGTCGCCTCCAGGTCCATGGTAGCAGTACTATAGGCAACCAGATGGCATCGAGCTCCACCTGCTGCACTATTTCTGTAGTTCATGTTACCTAGAGCTGCTGGATGTGATCTCAAGAAAAATCATAGAATCATTTTTCAGGGAAATTGCTTTTCTTTCTTACATATGGAGTTGTATGATATTTTGTTACTTCGCTATAAAGAAAGCAGGAAATGATCACTGAAACAGGCCTTCTGATAGCTTAAAAGCAAATTAGGAGACTTATCATAGTTCATCTTAAGTTGGAAACACTAAAAATAAGGTGGGGGGGGGGAACCTCCAAGCCCATTCATTGCTTTTGCACAAAGATTGTTCAGGTTGTCATGATAATGTATTGTTGAGTTTAACAAATTAGACATACCATCACTTTTTATCTCAGTTTTTATATCCGCACTACAAATTACAAAGATGGAATTCTGCTGTTCTATCATTATGTACTGTTACTGTTTTAAGCTCAGAGTGCACCTTTTCAATACATGACACTGTAATGAAAGATAATGTAGAAAAGGAAGCTATTCCCTTCTGTTTTCTGTGATAAGGCTGATTGAATCACATTATCGGCACCTGGGTGGAAGGGGTGGTATATGAGATACCTCCCTCCCCTTCCTTCCTGAGCAACTGTGCAAAGGTTAGGTGGGTTTACAGCTCTTTTCTTTGCCTTTCCTCATGAATTGACAGAGCTGGCTGACCAGAGGTAGGATGCAGGATAATGTTGCACCTTGCAAAAGGTTGGTCGCAAATTTATTTTTTCAACATACCCAGGAATCTCTGAAAGTTCTGTTGGGAAAGCTTTTCTCCCAGTGCTCTACAGCATTGGACACTTGCAAAGAATATGGCTAAATGACTTCAGAGCCTATACTGGTGGTCAGTATAGTGGTACTTACAAGCCATTGAAGCCTTAGGGCTACATTCCACCTCTCTTGAGTAGTAAGTTATTCTGAGAGACTCTTAATTGATTTTAATCATGTTGTTCAAGGTATTGCCAGCTGTAAAAGCAATGGTAGCTGGCCATGGTCAACATATTGCTGCTTCTGCTGGGGGAAAAAAAAAGTGTCAGGAGCAAATTGGCCTGGACATTCTGCTGTTCCTGGAGCCTGAAATGCTTCTGCTCCAAGTCCAAATCAGGTTTCTTATAGCTTTCTCTTTAAATAGAGATTAAATAATGGGTGCAATTTAAAAAACAAAAAAACAAAAACCACTGCCAGCATCAGTATGCCTGCTATTCCTGTACCGAAGAAGATGAGAACTCGCGTGAGCTTACAATTTTTGGTTTTGTTGCTCATTGTACTATGGGATGATGCTTAGATGTGGTTGGTGGTTAGCATTGCAGATTGCAAATAGATGTGCAATGCAGAGGACAGAGCCTTATGGAAATAGGAAAAGAGAAGGAGAAAGAAGATTGAACTATGTCAAAATACTTAGTATTTCTTGGAGTTATTTTTTCCATTTTACTCTCAAAATGATGCGTGTCCTAATATAAATTAAATATTGTTCAAAATATGAAAATGTTGGGTGGGGGGAGGAGGATGAAAACCTTTTACATTTTAAAACCAAATTGTTTCCAAAACAGCTTCTCTGAAGGTTTGTTTCACCTAGGAAGTCATTTGTCCCATCCAATACTTTCCTACCATAAAGAGTACTCTGAAATTTAGATGGGTGAATTGGAGGAAAAGAATAGTTACTTGTCATTCAGCATTATTAATGTTTGCGATAGATCACTTGTGTGCATGAATATGCATATAGCTATGAATATTTCAGACTTTTTATGCTGGGAATTATTAAAAAACAAAACCACAAATACTGGGTTTTGTTTGGCAACTAATTTCTGAAATCCAGTCTATTTTTGAAAGCCTGTTTTCATAGATAAAGACGTGGGACTATTCAGAATCCCCTTCTTAATACAAAAGGTTAAAATAAATAACTTTGATCTTTAGAAAAAATATACCAAATATTGATGATTGAATGTATATAATCACAAATAGTTGCACTGAATTTCAGGGAAAATAAAATTTAACACTCTCTTTACTGACTGCACACTTATCCCCAGTAATTTCCTCTGGTTAGCATTTCCTATGGGGTGAAATATGGGTGCCTGCTTAGGCTGTAAAATGGTTCCTCTCTCGTTCAGTGTGTGAATGAGCTTTTCTCAAACAGTGAGGCAGCTCTCGGGTACATTGGTGTCCCTCTGTGAGACTTGTACTCCCAAGCAGTATCAATTTGCCATCTGTCTCTGCTGCTGCTGACCAATCTTGTTCAAGGGCTCCCCAATTGCATGAAATAGTAGAGCCGTCAGATGCTTGTCTTTGTTTTTTTTATTAGTTCATCTTCACACACTGCAGAAAATCTTATTTCTATTCTGGCTACTTTGCTCTTAGTACCATTGCTGTTTAATTTTTTTTTCAGTCTTTGGTTTGTGGGCTGCTTCAGTGATTACATTAGAATGCTGGTGTTAGTAGTTTTCCAGTGGGTGAAGAATACTGCTCCTTACACTTTCAACCCTCATTCTGCTGAAATATTACATTGGAACATAGATTTGGAAAGCATTTGTGCCTTCTCAGGTCAAGATTCTAATAAGCAAAATGCTGTGCTCTTAGGAATTTTTAGAACACTTGAATATTTCCAGACTTTGTTCTGCTGTGCAAAAGCTATATAGCATAGCAAGTATTTAATCCACAGCTCTGAGTTTGCTGTGCAGAGTCTTTCAGCCTTTTGTTGTACATCAGCTCTGCCCAAGCTATATGGATGCGGCTTTCTAGGGCCTCCAGTTTTGCTTTGCTTGGAATCGATAAATGAGCTCTTTGATCTGAAACTACTCCAGGAAGGAATTACTATTTTCATATGCTTTTAGCCTAAGCACCATACACTGCTGAGTGATCTAAAGTCTTTTATTAATCTACCTGCATATATATGTGTGTGTATATATATATATTTTTTTTTTAATAGGGGGGAATATGTCTTTCTTCCACTCGAATAAGCTGCTGGTTGAAGGAGGACTGGAAATGTGCTTGTGTTTGACTTTAGGGCTTTTCATGAGTCTGTGCCTTCCTTGTGGGTGAAAGCACAGACCCAAGAATAGTAATCTATCACAGTATGTATCTTCAGGGAAGAGCAATTACAGGTAAGTAATTTCCTATTCCTGTTTTGGAAATTGGATTTTCTTTTTGTATTAGACACAGTAGATAGCAGTCTTCCATGAGAAAAGGTTTTGGTTTTTTTTTTAAGCATTCAAGCACAGTAATTTAGAAAGCGTGTATGCATTTCGCGCGGTAGTTTTTCCGCAGGTGCTTCATATGAGAACCTCTGTGTGTGCCAGAGTTGCTCAGTGACATTTTAAGTGTTTCTACATGAGACTAGCCATTATTTTTGGTTTAGTTTGCATCTCTGAAGGAAAATTTATTTGCACCACTTAATTATGAAAATGGTGACCTGCTACTGTATGGCTAACTAGCAGCATTTCAAATATGGTTACATGTTTTTGTTCATTTTTTAGGAACCAGCAAAAAAAGATGTGCGGGAAAGACCACCCAAAGAAGTGGCTAAGGTTACTACTGCTACTGAGTACTCTTTCAATGCAAAGGTGAGACTATGTAATTTTATCACTGGTGAAGCTTTGATTCAGGATTGAATTAAAGAACCCAACAGACAAACATCATGTTTTAAGTATATACTGTTTGTTGCGTTCAAGGTTTAAAGCCTTACTGTACAGAAGGAACCTGCCTTTTTGCTGACTGATGAACATATCTTAGGTTTTATCTAGTAAAACAATTGCTAATGAATGAGACAAATCTATAGTGTAATTTGATAAAAATAACGTTCAGAAAATTCCGTTTAGCTGTTATTCCATTCATCAACCCTAGAAGACCAACCTTTAAACTATATAGCAGTTTAGCCCAGAAATGACTAGTGTATTCAAAATGACTATTTAAAAAGTTTGTGTTTTTTGAAGTACATAGGTCAATATTGCACATCCTTATATCTCAAAAGCCTGAAGATGAAGGGGGTGTTGGGTTTTCTTTATTTCCTTTACTGGGAATTTATTTTTCTGGGCACCTTATGAGATGCACAAAACTGCACCAAGGAATACGTCAGGCTGTGTACACCAGCATTACACTTCCCAGTGTATGGCAATTTAGCCTTGCACTTTTTGCACATTGAACATTGCCTTAACTGCATATTTTATTAGCTTAACTAACACATGCAAAAGCACTGTATGTGCACAGGATGTGATCATCATTCTATGAAATTGATGCTGCTGTTCTCTGGAAGCCCCGAGGATACTTCTAAGCCAGGGCTAGTTCAACAACAAATGTAAGCTTTTATCTCCCATATATTTCAGTTGCATAGATGCTCAGAAGAAAATATGTTGCAGGCATTTTGAACAATGTACTAAGCAGATGACTTTAATTCCCTTGTGTAAAATAGCTGACCTGGTGTGTACACTCCTAAAAAATAGAATGAAAAGAATGAAACCATTACCTTCTGTGCTCCAAAAGCAGACACATCTGTGGGGCTTTTCCTAACGCCTATCTCCTTGTTTTGAGTTTGAAAATTTTCCTGGATTGGAACTTCTAAAATATTTCTCTCTCATGTATACTTTTTGTAGTTTGCATAAGCAGTCATGGCAGTCATTCCCTTAGTGTAGGCAGTGAAGTCTCTTTTTTTTGTCTCATAGTTTAACGAATCTCACGGGTCCTTAACTGCTTGTAAGATTTCTATTAAACACTGTGTCAGCCAGTGAGTTAAAAGCTCTTGAAACACAAGTATGCATGGGCATGCACAGACGTATTGTATAAGATTTGTTTACATGCTTATGAAATGCCATAATGCTGTCCCAGATGACGACCATCTCAGAAAACATTTAGTGATTAAAGACGAACTCCGAGACTACACGTACCTTCTCTGTGCTAAGCTCTTCTTAATACCTTAATGTTAATTTTCAACTTGATCACTTTCAGTCTGATCCACCGGAATCAGTGAAGAGGCTCATCTCATTTAAAGAAACAGGAAAGGAGCTGAGGACTCTTAGTAAAGCTCTAGCTCACTCGAGGTAAGGGAATCCAAAGCACACAGAAATGGACCAGTAAAGACTAAAGGAATCTGGTTCTGCAGTGGCAGCACTTGGATTATAGGCAAAATAATCAACTGTACTAACAGCTTAGGAAAAGACGGTTTATAATTTTTTCTTTATGGGCTTTATGTATACTCAAAATGTCATTGCTGCATGAGGAAAGATTGATAGCTCTGTCTATCTATACTACATTGTTTTAGTGTTCATTATAAAGGTGCTTGTTATCTCTTTGCTGTCTTTTGCATAAACAGTATTGTGCCAAGATCTGGTAAGCACAGTAGTCAAAAATGAGCAAGGTTAGAATGTATAATGTCCATTATGTGATGGAAAATCGTAGTGAAAATATCTACCACTATAATAGAAATACATGCATAGACTCATTTGGAATATTCCAGCTTGAATCTCAGGAAGATGCTGACTTGGAAGGAATGGATTTTTGCACTCCTTAGCTGATGGGAACTGAGATGTTTTAATCAGACATAGATCTGGGATCCTGTATATCCTTCAGCCAGCTGAGTTTGAACAGCAACCATTATTTGTTTTAGGGGGTTGACCATAGAAAGTGACTGGGCGTGCTTGTTTTTCCTAGAAAATACCTTCTATTGCCACTGTCAGAGATGTCCCTGCAGGGCGTTCCTTATAGTCTCATTGAAAATAAAGAAGAAAAAAATACAGTGAGGCGTATTGGGCATAGGCTTTAGCAAAGAGTAGTCTCCCATTTAGGTACTCATACTCTTAAATGTACCCAGGCTTTGTTGACACCCATGTTTCAGGATTGTCACTACAGTTGCTGCTTAAGCTGACAAGACCGAGGCTTCAATATGCTGTCTGTTTCAATCACACATTCTGATTGCACTCCAAACTTGCCTACAGAGACCATTTGATGTATTTGCTCAGTATTAGCTTAAATAATTGCTAAATTGTATAATATGTCTTGCAGTAGGTGACTCTAGAATTTTCTACATTTTCCTGGAACCTTCTGGCTTTCTTGATGTATTAAGCTAAGAAACAAGAATCATTTGCAACTGAAACAGCAAGCAGTAGTAGAAAAAGATGATTTGCGTCTGGCAAGGTTTAGTTACAGCCTGCTGGAAATAAAACTGACAAATTGCTGCTGCCAGCCCAAGCAGGGTACAGATTACATGACTGTTTACCAGGTTCACAGACTTTAAGCCGTTGAAGGACATTCACTAGATAAAAATAGTTGAACTGAAGCAAGCAGCAATGGGACAGACATTTATATAGAAAAAAACTTAATTTTATGGGTTAAATCTAAGCAAATTTGCCAATCAAGAGAACGTGTGATATTGTATGAGCATAATATGTTAAAGATGAATTAGGTTCTTGCATTGTTTGAGATTGTAACTGTACAAAAGTTGAGGAAGTTAGGGAAAAGTAGCTTCTTTGCATGTGCTACTCTAGAGGAATCACAACTTTACTTTTCACAATGTAGTGTTTTTAAATATTTCCAAATTTTTACATCAGAACAATTTTTAAATTGTATACTAGTTACTCATGATAACATTTCACATTCTTCCCTTTTATCCTTACCTTACTCCACTTATTTTTGTTTTTCACTTATGCTGTTAATTCAATTTTGTGAATTTTCACTTTATAAATTTTGCAAAAAGATAATAAACCACAAACAAATTAATAGATGTTGCATACTTTGAAGGTTGAATAAGCTATTTTGGTAAAGAATGACTTGGTTTTGCTGTAAATGCAACGTTAATTATGTTTGACTGTCTGCATTCATTGCTAACTTTTAGCGGGATTGTCTCTTTGAGGCTGAGTTAAAGATCCTCTGAAGAGCTGCCAGATGTCTTGATTTGTGAGTTGCATGTGCTTGCAGCCTGCTCTTGGTTGCTTTACATTCTTAATTTTTGAATGAGTAGGACAAAAAAATATACTTGAAGTGTTCTGTAGGATGAAATTTCCCATCACCAATGATATAAAAAGGCTTGATTTTTAAAACTGATTTGCAGGCACTTGGATGAAGCCAATTGAACCATTCATCTCATTACAATTTACAGTTTGAAGGAATGAAGTGTCATTTTGCTAGTAGGTTAACCTGAGGGGGCCTTGATTTATTACTTGTTGGGAAACATCATTTTGAAATGCTGGTAGGAGCTATATAGTACTTTTGCGTACTTTGGACAACCTAGAGACGTTTAGGATCAACTGAGCTTTTCCACAGCATTGAAATTCTCTCCAATTCAGTAGACTGAGGTTCTAATTCTGTAATTGTAGAGACCTACAAAATTAAATTTGATTTTATGTCTAGAACATCTTCAGCGTTGAGAGTAAGTGACGTATAATTCAGGACTGGTTTTGCAGAAGCTGGTATTTTGAGCCCTTGATGAGAAGGGCTAAACCTGAAGGATTCAGTGGCAGGAAAAGCCATGCTTTTCAAAGCTAGCTTTGTTCTGTGCTAAAGACACTCCATGTAGAATAACAGTGGTACAAACTGAAGCTAGACATGATTTGTTTATGCCAGAAGAAGGGAAAGAAGTAGATTGCCTCTCCATGCATCCTGCACCTTCTGCTCCCTGTTTCTGAGTATTATAGCATTGTGGTGAGTGCTATACAGGGAGGTCAGAAATGGTGTGTTTGGGGGGGTATCAAGACGGTGATGCTGAGCGGTTCCTTATGTACCTTTGTGGAAATCATTTGACCTCGCTGCACCTCTGTCAAGTAAATTGTAAAATTGGAATTGGAAACTAGGCAATGTATCTAAACTAAACTCACCGCATAAATATATAGCTTTTAAGTTAGTATGGATGGCAAAGTGTGAATGAAAATTACTTTTTTAACATATAGGGCAATTTTTTTTATCATTTGCATTTACATTCTTTATTTTTAGTCTTATTACCATCATCTTATGCTTCTAGGGGTGTTAGCTTGATAAATCATATGATGCCTGGCACTGGAGTACATGCAAGCATTGTCTTAAGTCACCTCCACAGCTCTACTGGGTATTAGGTAGATAAATATTATTACTCTCATAGGTAATATGAAAAATCAAATTTGGGTTGTAAGATTATCAGTGGAACAATTGTGATTGGAACTCGGGTGTCTCAGGTAAGTAAATGTTTGGGTTATTCTTCTAGACTTCAGCGATGTCTGTTTCTCTGATTTATTTTTTTTCCAAAATTGGACCACTAAATCAGAAGCTCCAGGGAAAGACTTAAGAGATCCAGTCTATCACTGAGTGAGTGCAGTTGTTTCCTAGAACAGATGAAGTGTTTAGTGCAGCCTACTTTTAACTCAAGACATTTGTTTCACATAATCATGCAGATTCACCTGCTGCTGGATATTTAATGGTAATGTAATCTGCAAAATGATGTTAAATGCAGACTTCTAATGATGTGAATAGATTTAATCCTAATGTATTTTGATGTTATATTTTCTGAGTGATTAAAAAAAACATCTTTTAGTCATTTATCCTTTCTCACCTCCAGAAGCCAATACAGCTAAAAGGACAAACAAGATTATATTCCTTTATACATATTATCAGCAGAATTGTCTGTTAAGTCCTGGTCAGTTGTACCTGTACCACACCCACAGAGGATAGGGATGTTGGTCAGTTGTTCTTTAATGACTAATTTGGCTTGCAGAATGTTTTTTTTTTTT
>VXAA01005085.1:329493-356297 GCA_013399115.1 Anseranas semipalmata
CTGATGCAGAAGATGGAAAGAGCCCAACTCCATTTTAATATCCCAAGCAGAGTTCGGTGTGCTGACAAGTAAAAAAAAAAAAAAACAAAAACACAACAACAAAAAAACTGTTAAAGCATCTCCAAATCTTCTGTGTTTTTCTAGTCCCATAAACTTAATTTACAGTTGTATTCAATACTGACTTCATGTCATTTCAAATGCCTGAGTGGAAATATTCCTGTCCTCTGGTTTTCCATCACCATTGAAATGTAGATGGAACATGAAGAAAGAGAAGACTTAATCTTGTGCTACTGCATAAGTAAACTTATATTTACTTTTTACATTGACTGCAGAGTGTGGTGGCTTCACACTGATGACTAGCTAAACTCCACCACATTGCTCTCTCACTCCCCCTCCTCAAAAGAACAGGGGGAGAAAATACAGGGAAAAAGCTCAAGGTCTGAGATAAGGACAGGGAAATCGCTCACCAATTACCATCACGGACAGAACAGACTCAGCATAGGGAGATTAATATAATTTATTGCCTATCAATAACAGACTAGAGCAGTGAGAAACTAAAAGCAAACTAAAAACACCTTCCCCTCCCATCCACCCTCTTCTACCTCTTCCCCCTGAGTGATGCAGGGGAACAGGGAATGGGGGCTGTGGTCGGTCCATAACACTTTGTCATCTGCTGCTCCTTCATGGTCGCTCTCTTCCCGTGCTCCAGCATGGGTTCCCTCCCGTGGGATGCTGACTTAAACTGGTCCTACCTGGGCTTCCGATAAGGCTGCAGTTCTTCAAGAACTGCTCCAGTATGGGTCCGTACCACGGGGTCCATCCTTCAGGAGTGCTCTGCTCCAGCACAGATCCCCCATGGGCAGCAGCTCCTGCGTGGGCTCCTCTCCACGGGCTGCAGCTCCAGCCCAGTCTGCTCCTGTGGGGACTCTCCATGGGCTGCAGCCTCCTTCAGGCCACATCCACCTGCTCCATGTGGGCTCCTCCATGGGCTGCAGCGTGGAGATCTGCTCCGTGTGGTACCCATGGGCTGCAGGGGGACAGCCTGCTCCACCATGGGCCTCTCCACAGGCTGCAGGGGAGCTTCTGCCCCAGCACCTGGAGCACCTTCTGGCCTCCTTCTGCACTGACCTTGGTGTCTACAGGGTTGTTTATCTCGCATTTTCTCACAGCTTTCCCCATGTGCTGCTATGCAGCGTGTTCAAGACCAGGTTGGATGGAGCCCTGGGCAACCTGGTCCAGTGGGTGGCATCCCTGCCCATGGCAGGGGGCTTGGAACTAGATGATCTTTATGGTCCCTTCCAACCCAAGCCATTCTATGATTTTTACCCTTTCTTAAATCTGCTCTCACAGAAGCACAACAAGCATTGCTCAATGGCTGAGCTCTGGCCGGTGGCGGGTCCCTTTAGGAGCTGGCTGGAACTGGCTCTTATCTAAGGTGGGGCAGCTCCTGGGCTCTTCTCACAGAGGCCACCCCTGCAGTCTCCCTGCTACCAAAACCTTGCCATGTAAACCCAATACACACAGTAAATGATAAATTTAGAATTTTTTTTGTTGAAGATCAGAAATTTAGCTTGATCAGTGCCTAATCAAAGGTGCTTAGTACACTTAGGAGAAATGTGCTTCCATGCTGTTGTGTAGGCAATGGTCACTTTAATACTAGTTTCTGGAGAGCGCTGTTGTCTGAATACATGCTCAAATGAAGTATGCCTGTCGTCTTGTGTAATACCACACATTCTTTGCATTGTAATCCCAGTGGTGATCTGGCAGCACATCTAATATAATTCTATTTACTGTGGCAATTAAGTCATAAATCCTATATACCTTATATTATTTAAGAAGGGAAGTATGATATGAGCTATAATGGCCATGGAGAAATTTGCTTGAGAAAAGTCAGGGAAACTGATTTTTGAAATATGGACTCTCATCCTCCAATGCTTTCTGAAGTATGCAGTAGCCAAATGACCCAGTATGCAGAAAAATATCTAACAGACTTAATATCTGGAAATCAAGAGTATACATTAACTTTTTAATTATCCTGCTGTATAAGCTTGGAAATTCCTCAACTGTCACTGCATGACCTTTTAACAATGACAATATGCTAGCCATTCATCTTGAGTGTTTGTACAATGTTACTTTGACTAAATCTGCATGTAGGATAAAAAGAACAGTAAGAAAAGCAAAGAAATGAAGCCTGCAGACTTTTTTTAACCAAATATTGAGATACGGAGTTTCAGGAAAAGATAATTTCAAGTGAGAATTACTGTACTGATGGTTTGGACCAAAGAGCATGTCAGCAATACTTCTTAGTAACAAATTCGGACTACAGAGAAGGAGCTATTTTCTGGGGGGGAAGCAGAGTGGAAAATGCACAAAAGAAGAAAACTGGAGTGTAAATCATTAGGACAGCAACTTTTTATTTCAATGAAAGCAGTCAGGCTAGCAGAGCAGCATGCTAATACATACTACAGGGAGTCAGTGAATACAAATGACCTTTGTGGGTTTTTTTTTTTTTTGCTGCCTTTCCTTATGATTGAAAAGGAACAGCGAGCAGTTGTCTTAATTGGATGTTAATTGATACATATTCATGGAAAGTAGTGTCTGTGATCTAGCAGCTTGTTTGTACTAAAGAGTATAATGGAACAAACTGTGAGGAAGTTTTTAGCAATAATGATCACAGTGATATAGCATGGTATGAATTTTAAAATTATCTCCAAAATGTTTGAAGGGTTGTTACCAGAACAGACTTGAATACATTCATAAAGCTTGAATATTCTACCTTAAGCATTAAAAAAAAAGATAACCTGCAGATAAACCTTATAATTATGAACTCATGCCTCCTCTCAGTAATATTCTCTTATAGTTTAAGTCCTAATGATGATGTACAAGAGGATGATGACAGGACATGGCGGTTGCTCAACCTAGTCATCTTTCATAAATGTCAGTCACTGGTCCTAATCAGAAAGTCTTACCAGTGCTTTCCTGCTGATGAGCTGTACCAAATCACTTTAGGGAGATACCTGCCAGCTCTCAGATACCATTTTAGCTAAACTACACATTAAAATGTAGGAAGGAATTTGCTTATCTTTGTGTAGCATAAAAAGATGATCCATTTGGGAAATCTGTAGATAATGGTAATTCCTCTTCTTTTGGGGATCAGTGCATCTTAATTCCAGTGGATGTTGTACATGTAGACACAAAGAAGCCCTGACTGCTTGACTAAGTATTTCTCAGTGTCGGATTCAGTGCATGGAATACAGTATGGCAGAAAAGACAACGCCTTTATCCATGAGCATTCATAGAATCGTTGAATGGCTTGGGCTGGAAGGCACCTTAATGACCATCTAGTTCCAGCCCCCCTGCCATGGGCAGGGATGCCACCCACTAGATCAGCTTGCCCAGGGCCCCATCCAGCCTGGCCTTGAACACCTCCAGGGATGGGGCATCCACAACTTCTCTGGGCAACCTGTGCCAGTGCCTCACCACCCTCAGAGTAAAGAATTTCCTCCTAACATCTAATCTAAATCTCCCCTCTTTCAGTTTAAAACAGTTCCCCCTTGTCCTATCACTATCTGCCCATGTAAAAATTTGCTCTTCATCTTTTATAAGCCCCTTTTAAGTACTGAAAGGCTTCAGTAAGGTCTCACCTGAGCCTTCTCTTCTCCATGCTGAACATCCCCAGCTCTCTGTTTTTCTTCACAGGAGAGGTGCTCCAGTCCTCTGATCATCCTTGTGCCCCTCCTCTGGACCTGCTCCAACAGGTTCACTTCTTCCTTGTGCTGGGGATCCCAGACCTGGATGCAGCACTCCAAATGGGGCCTCACGAGGGCAGAGCAGAGGGGAACAATCACCTTCCTCAACCTGCTGGTTGCACCTCTGTTGATGCAGCCCAGGATGCAGTTGGCCTTCTGAGCTGCAGGTGTACTCTACTGGCTTCTGTTGAGCTTTTCGTCCACCAGAACCCCCAAGTCCTTCTCTGCAGGGCTGCTCTCAATATGTTCTTCTCCTGGTCTGTACTCAAGTATGGGATTGCCCCAACCCAGGTGCAGCACCTTGCACTTGTTGAACCTCATTAGGTTCACATGGGCCCACTTCTCAAGCTTGTCCAGGTGCCTTTGGATGGCATCCCTTTCTTCTGTTGTATCAGCTGCACCACTCAGCTTGGTGTTATCTACAAATTTGCTGAGGGTGCACTCATTTCTATGTCATTGATAAAGTCAGTCATTGACTGTCTATGTCATTGATAAAGATGTTCAAATATCTTTAGCTTTGAGCTAACAATTATCTTTTCATTTCTGCAGTAGGAAATATTCTATTGCTACCTTTAGTAAGACAAAGAAAGCTGGAGAAGCACAGCCCCTTTGAAATGACGTTCAGCTCTGAAGGAGATAATTTTTTACTGCTTTGTTGCAATGACATCTGTAAATGTATATATTTATGTGATATATATCTAGAAATAATGTTAAGTAATCCACAGTTGCATGAGGATGTATTGTATGAAAACCAAGCAAATAGAAGTCTTCATAACTAAACATAAATTGTAGCAAGGTGTAGGAACACACAGCAAAAAAAGATTACCAAAGCATTTGAGGCTTGTAGTTGTTAATGCATAATAAAAGCAGGTTGTCATAAATCACTTCTGTGGACTAACTCAGCCAGAAAGACCATGCAAGTGTGCTGGAAATACTCTTGTTATTAAACATCACCCCAAAAAAATAGAGCTTAATAATAAGGATATTGCTTAAAATGAGACTAGCTGAAAATATTACCTTTGTGTAAAAGGGAGGTATGAAAGGTGAGAGAAACTGGAAACAGAACCCAGCAATGTATTATAAAGGAAACATCTCAATTTCTTTAAGGAGACAAATATTTTCTTATTTCTACCTCAGTTAAGTCCTGATTATTGGACTGCCTGGCCATCCTTAATTATATTCACTGACCCCCAAAAGAGGTAGAGGTAGAAGTACAAATTTTTTTGATACCAAGAAAGGTGAGAAGAGGGATTATGTTTTTGAAAGTCTCTCCTCACCTAAGCTCTACAAATAGGGCAGGCTGCCGGATTACTGTCCCTGTGTTCCTCTTCCCTGCATAAACTGATTGACACATCCCAGTTCGTCTCTTTGGCAAGGCTGAGGATATGCAGAGGTGCACAGTGATAGATGAGAATGTTAGAAAGTCATTGTTATGGTAGGTTTGCACAAAGTTTAAATACCTGACTGTATGCATGGGCCTGGATTTGTTTCATCTAGCATGAGACATTTACCTGAGCTGCTTGAGTGAGAAGCCCAGTCCCTCTAGACTACTTTTGTTATTGGACAGAAATAGATGCCTTGGAGGAAGATTCTGCTCCTGTGTTAACTTAAAGTTCTCCTTCAACTTGGGAGGAAGATGCACATTGTAGAGGAAATTAAATGATTTTAGACTAAATAGTTACTTCTCTTGAAACAGAGCTACTTTCTGAAAAGCAGAAGTGTTTTCTCGATTTAGTCTAACAAGGCTGACCGAACTACCTGGGAAAGGAAGCAGAGGTGATGTGACTACTTTGCCAGGACGCTCTAGCTCTCTTTTGCTGAGGAAAAAATACATTTTCGTTATTGTGTGTCTATTTTCTTTAAATTGAAGCACTTTTATTATGACAAAATTCAGGTGTGTTCTAGGGCATCCAGCTATACCAGTAAGATAGCTTGGGGTTATGATATGTAGTAACAGAAAAAAATGGAAGGAAACAGACCTTACCTCTGTCAGTGTAAAAAGATGAGAACTATATGTGCGGTGACTCATCTAAGTACAGGTGCCCATGTAAAAACAACAAGTTGTGGTCATCCTCAGTCAGTGCTACCTAGGAATCGACAGCTTTGAGCTACAAGCTCAAAGGGAAGGAGTCTGTGCCATTTTGTGAGCCACTCAAGCCTTTATTTGCAAAAAGGGTGTGCTAAGCCTCTGTAGATGTATTGCGTTTCCTATAATGTGAAGAAAATTGTTTCCTGTGCACCTGTTCTAGTAGTGTTAGTTGAATAAAACTAAATGTCAAACTGCTGGCAGTTTTGCAGTATTCCAGGGGCTGATTTTTATGTTTTAAATTAGAAACTGAATGTTTCTTTAAAATGGTTCAAGTTTCCTGAAGGCAGATCTCTAAAAGTCAGTCTGCACACAGAAAGCTCAGGCGCTACTAATGCATTCTTTATGCCTGCAACAACAATTAGACTGACATACCCTAAGAGCTGTTTCTGCTACTTCTCTTCCTGCTAGTGGCTTTGGAACTGGCTGTCTTTGGATACTTTTTAGCACAAAGCCATTTAAATTTTGTGATTGAAAAGGTAGCTACTATGGGAAGACTTTAAAAGGCAAGAAATGTGTTGGGTTTGGAATTTTGGTTATGATCTTGACTGTCCTTACCTGTGAATCTATACCAACTCAATTTTAATATACGCAGGCGAAAAAGACTTCACTGTTTGGAGATTCTGATGCTTTGGCATTCCTTAATGTGGATGGTTTACTAGATGGTTCAGTGGAGCGTGTAAGAGTGGGGAGGAGAGGCAATGTAGAGTTAAGAAGCAAAAAAGAGAGAGTCAGGCAGTACTAACTGAGAAGGTGGAATGTTTATCTGCCGATACTAGTTTCCAGTGTACTTAATACTTCCTAATGTCAGTTGCTTGGAAACCAGTGTTCTGTGCCCTTTTGCTGCTTGGCAGAAATCACTCTAATTGGCATGTTTCTAGCACTGTCACTGCTGGCAGTTTGCAGCATTTTTTTTCCGGAAGCAAAAATTTTCTTTTACATGAGTGATGGCTCACATTAATTAGACAGCAGTCATGGTCAAAGACATCCATTTAAGTGTATGGATGTATGAATCATTATCTCTATCATCAATCACTGGAAAGACTGCTATTCCCATCAACATTTCTGCCTTTCCAGGCTGTTCATTTGAGTCTCAATCTTCTTTCTTGTGCAAAAATATGTTTGTATTTGAAATTTTGTAAGTGGAAATAGTTCATTGCTTATTAGATTTTACTATCTAAACATGACAATGTAATTCCATGTATTGTGACAAAAAATGACACAGTGTCACTGAATGTTTGAACAAAGCTGACACTTAAAATGGGTTTTCCATTATTTAGTAGTAAAATGTCATTGTTCTGTAAATACCTTTGTGTGGTAAGGCAAGACGCTAGATCATGAGGAGTAGTTTCTACTTTCATGTGAATATCCTGAACCAACAGTATTTCTAAGTAGAGGGTCGGGACCTCATTGGAGTTGCACTTAACAAGCAGTGATAGTTTATGGATAACATGAACCTAGTTGTTGTTGTACATTCTTACAGAAAAAAAAATGTTAACCCCAGAAATCTTCAGATGATTTTTTTCTTCTGAAGTTTAAGTAATAGTTTCCCCAAAGCTTTTGTGAGAAGAATTTGAAGCAAAGCCTTGAAATTGACAAATTTTTGTTCCCTTCATCAGTACAAAACTGTCCTCTCTGTGCTGCTCTGGAATTACTTCCCCCACTGACCTTTGTTTATGTACTTCTCCAGAGACACCAAGAGCTGGAAACCTAAATGTGCCTACAGGCAACTTTTCCACCACCAAAATCAACAAGAATAGGATTTACAGCATGGCTCAACTGGAGAGGGGCCTGTATATACTTCCAGAAGTGGTCGTTGCATGTTGTGTTCTGGGACTTCTTAAAAGTGAAATTGCTGCCCTTCTTTCTAAGTTCAGAGGAACACATTTACATGTAAAAATAAGCCAGATCTTTGGTATATTACTTTGTACCCCTAGGTAGCCAAATATGTTCATGTTTCTCCACGTTGGGGAACCTCTCCTCATTTTCAAAGGTGAGGTTGTGTGTCATTTCACAAGGGAAGCAGCATCTTCTATTTTTTTAATGTTATTGTAGTTAATTGAAAACCATTCCAAATTATCTGTAAATACGTGGTAATGTATTAATATATTCACCCAGTGACATCTTTTATACTAGTGTTACTTTGTTTCGACTATTGAAGATCTTTATTTCTTCATGCGGTCTGTGAACATACCACAGATTTACTCATGCTTTATTTTAACTTGTTTCATGACTTATTTCATGGTCGATTTTCATGCGATAATATGCAACTGCACTTTTATGCAGAGCCTGGTTTTGTTTTTTTGGTGTGTTTTTTTTTTTTTTTTTTTAAATCCCTTTGGTTTTTTTTTTTTTTAAATCCATTTGAGTACAGGGTATTGTACTCATCTTCAGGAGAATAAAACAGGAATCTACATCTGAAATATCTAGGTATTCCAGATTGTATCTATGCCTTCAACTGCTCAAGACAGATGTTGATATGGTACCACTTTAGTTCCTTGCCAGAATGGTTAGTGGTTCAGTATGGTAAATGATAACATATGTCTGAGTTCCTATGGGTTAGTGACTACATTTAATAGATCTTAACGTAATTATAATCTAGTCTTCATAGAATTCAAGTAGATTAGATGTATGAATATTTACCTATTAGGTTCTAACGGTATGATTACTTGGCCATTAAATAGGAGTAGTAACCAGTGTGTTCCTGATTCTCCATTGCGTTGTATATATGTTTGCATCTCTGTGACTGGGCTATAAGCACTACCTAACCAGCATTCGTAATTCATGTACATTAATATCTATATATTAAGTGTGACTTCTTGCAAGTTTTTTCTGCCCACATGCTAAATTTCAGGACATGACCTAAATGACATGTAGAGCTCAAGAGCAGGACTCGCTTGCTCAGGCTCACCACTCATGGCTTTTGGTAACTTAAGCATTACAGCACCTTGTCAGATAGTTAGAGGACATATAAGAATTGCTTCAGCTGTTAGAATGCAGCAACTGCTCAAGTGAAGTCTGATGTGTTATTGCACATACACACCACACAGTATTTTGGGGGATTGGAATGATTACAAAAAGGAAGTGTCCTATTCCAGCTGAAACAGCTGTCAGGACAGTAACATTTAATCAACTCAAATCTGATGAGAATGCAGGTGTTAACACTCATGCACCTGCGGAGACTGCTATGGGATTCTTAATGACTTCGGGTAGTCAGAACTTCCATTTTGTTACGTGTTCGAAAAGACAGACTGGCTACTACCACAGTGCCGCCTAGGTTAAGGCATAGGTGTTAAGTTTAATACACATGAAGCAAGCTTCCTGCTCTCACTGCTTCCTTCTGAGGATATTTCTTTGAATTCTTCAGGATCCAGCTACTCATCAGCCTCATTTGAGGGTTTTGATGGGATCACAGCTTATGATGGCATGGCTGCAGGTAATTCAAAGTTTTCATTGAGAAGACTTGTACTGTTTTTAATTCGTGGTTTTAGTCTGTAATGTTCAGAATGCTGAATACAATTTAGCTGTCTTTACTGTAGTTTCCAAGTTACTGCTTGCTGCACTGTTTTATATAGATAGGGGTGGTTGTTGTGTTACTTTTTCTGCCATAGAAAATATTTACTCAACATGCTTTTAAGTGGCAGTGTGCATAGAATTGCGCTTGCTTTCCCCCTGAGAAGCCTTAGCTCATATTGAGTTTGTCACAACTGCAACAAGTTAGACAGTTCCCCGCTGCCGTTCACCTTGCAACACCCTCAGCAGAATCTGATCTTGTGCCCAAAGAGAAGCTTTTACTGGGTTAGCAGGGAGTTGTTGCAGATGCAGATTGAAATGCTTTTATGAAAATAAAGGAAATGGCATTTAGAAAGCATGTGCTTTCAGTGGCTTTTAGAGTAATGCCACATTGGTTTTATTTATATTTACAATTAGCTATAAGCCTCTGGAAGAGGCTAAATACCTACTGTACAGTGCCTGGAGCAGGAGATGTTCTGTCATTAGCTTTATTGATATGAAGGCTGTAACCATTAAGATAAGGAAACTTATATAAGCTGTTTTATGAAACAGTGACTAGCAATTTCCATGATCAGGGAAATGATACATATATAGTAAACTATTTGATAGATTGTTATTTCCCTTAAAGCTCACAACTCAGTTTTTGTTCACCATGATTATAATGTTAGGCCTTAGAGAGGGGAAGAATCAAGCTGGTATATATAGACTGCTGCTTTGCATCTCAGGGAATGGGATGGGGGAGGACAAGCAGGAAGAATTAATGAGACTCAGGCATCCCCAATAACACCACCTGCTGCACTGAATACAGCTACTTAATAGATGAGCAGCCACATGGCTATGCAACCTTCTGCCCATCTTTCTGGCAAGTCTAGTCAGGCTGGAGTTATACCAGCTTAGCTGAGCAAGGATTTCGCATCACATGTTCAGGAGAGTATGTCATGCCTTAGTAAATCACCTCCCACAGAATTTGTTTGCACACAAAGTGAATGTGAGGTGGTTGTTAACTGTAAAATTTGATTTTCTGGGACAAATAGATTCTTGGTATGATTCCTTTGAATTTAATGAAGATGAGCTGGTGTACTTAAATAAGATATATTTAAACAATGTAAAAAAAAAAAAAAAAAAGGTGAATATCTAGCTTGTCTTTACCCTAATGACAAGGTTTCTGGCATTGTTATTATAGCTTCTTAATGTTAGTCTAGCACCTAAATTATGATTAAGACAAATGTATGGTATCCTTTTATTTTTGTGAGTCATTTCTTTCTCAAAGACAGGTACCAAGAATCCAAGATCTCAGCAGTAAAAGTTCAACTCCCTAGTACTTTAATGGCCTTGTATTACAATTAACTAATCACCTTTAGTCCCTAAAGAGTAAATTACAGAGTAATTTAGTAAGTACATAATTGTACCAAGCACTGGAAATATGCTTGCAACCAGTTTTGTGTAGTACACTACTGGCTCACATGTGCATGACTTTGTGCATGTCATTGACCCTTATCTATAATACTTTCCTGTTGAAAAAACTGAAGTATTTGATGGTACATTATTACTGCTCAGGAAACTCCTTTAATTTTCATACTGACAAAGATATTAACTTAAAAACTAAGACATCCTTTTGTCTGAAACACAGTTGAAAATCTGTGTTATGACTACAGTTGACTGAAGCTCAGTTACTTTAATAAATGTATGCCAGATTTCATCTCTATTGCATTTGCATTTTAATGAATGATTCTCACCTACTTGTCAAATAGTCAACACAGCTAAATTTATTAAGTTATTGTACAAACAAGGTATCCTGATGCCAGAATTAAAATGCAGAAATATTTGATGTCCTGTTCCAGCAATATACTGTAAATCTATAGTGCAGAGTACACAGCATCTGTAAGTACATTGGTCACCTCTGTATTTTAAGCTTGGATTTATTTTACTGTTTTCCTAACAAGAGTCCAGGAACCTTCACAGTAATTCGTAAATATGCCAGAAATAATTCTATGAAATTATGAGAGGGCTTTGCTTGGAGACTGCAGAGCTACTTTTTGTAATACCTTAGACTTCAAGGAAATCACAGACTCAGAATGTTCATTCTCAAGTGTGCGTAACTTTTCCTATTCCTATTGGTATATGAGAGTGATCAATGATTTTGGCATACAAACATTAAAGCCCTCTATATTAGATAAACTTTAAAAAAATTATATTGATTGTACTTTGCCACTTATACGTCTTTCACCAATAGTACTGGTTATGGCTGTTAATGTAAAAACAAAAAGCCTTCCTAGTTTATAATTATCTGTCTTTACTAGTTGTCTTTGATTCATGTAATAACCCTATTGTTCACTATTTGTGGCATTATATTACACAGGTACAGCAGTCTTTTAGATCTTTAAGAAGGAATACTTATATTAGTGTGTGCATTAATGTAGAACAAGCACTATGGAGGGAAAAAAATCTTTTTACATATAAATATCTTGATGGCTCGGAGAAATGAGAGGGTGAGAACTACTGGAAAAGAACATAAGGCGAAAGTTTGAAGTTACTAAGCATTTTCTAGTATTCCAAGAGGTGTCTGTTATACAAAATACTAGGTTCTTATGAAAGAAAAAAGTCAAGCCAGTGTGACACAGCTCTGAAATCCTCATGTTTTTCTAAAGCGTGCAGTATTTCTTATCAGGGACATTTTATTGTCTCATTTTATTTTTTTCCAAAGTTATCATAGAAATATCTAGCAGATGGGTTACCATCTACCTGAACACGAAAGGTGTTCGGACTTGCATTTATGATTGCTGGACTTAAAAATAATGCTGACAAAACCCAGTCCCAAAACCATGAAATTGTGCAAGTGGTTTTTCATCAAGGGAAGCAAGGAGGGAGTAAACAGTTCAGCTTGAGAACTAGTTAATTCAGTGACTGAAGTTTGTACCCTGTATGATCTTCAGGTGCTTTAATGCATCTCTGGTAATAAAAGGGGGCGGTATTACTTCTCAGTAAAAGAAACAAGGCCCAGCTTTCGAGACTAGAGTGTGTCTGAAAGAATCGATACTGCCTGATGACACTTAATTCAAAAGTCAGCAACGCGTTAATTTAAAGGGCCATGTCCTATGCCTGAATAGCATGTTCTTGTCTGACTTGGATCATCTGCTACATTCTAGGTAACACGTTAATCAAAGGCTGTAAAGTGATGATGCGCCATATGCCTTTCCCTGCCTGGCTCACCTTTTCTTTTTTTGCCTCTGTTGTCATCCTACAAGGAGTGCATTATGGTTTCTTCTTTATTTCCTTCTCTTGCAGTAATACCCTGCCTGTTGTCTTCAGGTCACTTACAGGCTTCTCTGGCAGCTTCCTTTTGACTAACAATACAGCCTTCTGACAGCAACTGGAATTTAGCAGCTAACAGGTAGCTTCAGGGCACTGCCAGTCAGCAGCTGCCCGTGGAGTTCAGACAGTGAGGGGCCCAGTGGTCAATTGGCTGCTGTAAATTAGAATTAGTCAGGTAGTTTTTAAATCAAGTAGTGGACACAGTGGTGCTGAGTTCAGTAGTTAACCTCCAACGTTGAATAGTTAACTTGTGCTAAAAGAGATAATGGAAAGATCTCCCAGTTCATATTGCGGAATTGTCCTTTATCATATTGCAGAAGGAAATACTGGTGTTGAATATAGAGTAATGTGAAATCTCTGTTAAAAGTTCAGTTGGTGGGCAGCATAGAAATTAATTTTATAATGTATCTTTAGTGCACTGGCCAAATTGTGATGATTTTTGGCAGGCATCACATCAGTGCTGTGAAGCAAGGTGGAGAATACTTTCAAATACTTCACCAAGAATCACTGGAGAGGAAGAACACACAGAATGCACAGCAGGCTCAGGGCACGAGATGGAGAACTGATTTCCAGCCACCCACGTATTCCTCTGATGTGGAGGAGTCGGAGGAAGAAATAAACACGTAAGTCAACTAAGAGGGCTTTTGGTAGGTCAGTGGTTTTAAAAAGCAACAATCTCCAGTTTCTGTTATTACTTGGTAACTTGTGTGAACTAGAAGAGAAAATGTTTAAAAATCTGGGTGAGTACATCTAAACTTAACAAGCATGGAACAAAAATGCTTGAGGCACTGTTAAAAGGGACGAAGTTTGGAAGGTGGAAGGTCAGTGAACTTGGCTGAGGTTTCATAGCCAACTTAGAACTGATTCTCTGAGGAGAAGAGGAGGAGATCTGGTGGGAATTTGTCATGCTTTTGTCCCCAAAATGGAACCACAGGACTAAGAATAATAAAGAATTGCATGCAGAATAAGTGGCTCAGCTTGCAGAATGGGTTTCTTGGCTATTTCAGTCCTATTACCACCTTTTTTTCTCCATTGGTTTTCTCTCCATTTAATCATTAGGTAGGCTTCAATCCTTTGGCTTAGTCTGACCTCTTCAGTACACCTCTAATGCTTGTTGTGATGCTCTACTTGTCTTCCATCTCTTAACCCTCACTAGGCGGTGAGATAATTAAATACTTCCTCAGCAGCACAGAGTAGTTATTCTAGAGGTCAGTATGCCTGACTTCTACATAGACTCCCCAGAAAGTCACAGTGTGATGATGCCATTATGAGTTAGGACTGCAGTTAACTATGTGTTCCTCAACAGTTCGCTGTGGCTTTTGTCCAGCCTTCGGTACTGGCTTCCTCTCATTCACCTTTCTTCCATGAACTGACTCTCAATTTGCAGAATTCAGTCTCCAGAATCATCAGAGACGCAGTCAGACCCTAGTCACAAAGTGGGCTGACAATTTATAACCATTATTAAAAAAACAAGAAGTAAAAATTTTCCTGTTAGTTTGAAACCCAGTCCAAAAAACCTGATAAGTAGCACTGATAAGTAGCACGGACAGGCTGAGAGTTTTCAAGCAGAAAAGTCTTAAATTTACTAGAGTCACATTTAATATCCAGCATTCTAAATGGTCACTAGCTGAATAGCTAGAAAAGATGAGAAAATAAGAGTGTTACTGGGAAACAAATGGTGTTACAGAAGGAGAAAAGGTATGGGGTATACAGGTCAAAGTATTTTGGAAGCTTTGCCTCTGTCTGCATAATCTAAAACTTTCTTCTTGCCTTAACCAAGTCGCTTACAACCATGTTTTTTAAATGGCTCTGTGAAGCACTTTGATCCTACGATAATGAAGGCCACATAAACATTTTAGGTAAACATGATTATTTAATAAAAACAAATTATTGAATACATAACCTCCCAGAAAGCCTTTTGTAAACTCAGTGCTCATTATTCTTTTCTGTGTGTAACTGTTCTATCATCCATAACTCAGCTAATCCACGTTTATTGCACAGGAAAAAAAAAAACTATTACACATGAAAAGTACCATTGCCTTTATTACCGTGATTCAGATTATTGAAGGCATTTATTTACTGCTGTTTAGATTTAGCAAGGCTGACCTAAAAAGATTTAACACTCGTCTTTCCTTTATGAAGCTATAGCTACACAGACAAAATTATCTTTATGTAGAAATGGCTTCTCCTAGCAGTAAATAAAACTTCTAGAGCAGAGTATACCAGGCTTGTGGGTGAATACTGACAAAACCACCTTAATCTTATATCCGTACTAGGCTCCTTGCCAGTTGTGAAAATAGCTAAAAAATAAAAAATAAAATAAAGAACTTACATCTGACCTAAAAATCTACACTAGCAAAAGTTCCTAGTGTAAATCTGCTATCCTTGAATATTTTCACTGTGTTGATTAAAACACAGCAAAATGGTAACATATTAACTGAGAGTTTAATTTCATTTTTAGAGAAAAGCCCTCTAAAACCTGCCAACATTTCTAATAGGAAAATCATTAGACTATGATCAGATGTCAAAATTAGGGGGGTTTATGAAGAATTTTCTCAACTCCAGGATGTGTTGGGTGACGCAGGAGTACACACTGAAACAAATGAAAGAAGAGAAATGAATGGTTTCGTCAGGTGTGCCTTTATTCATTCGGACTGTCCCATGTGATTTACCCATGTGGTGTTAGTTCCAGTTGTGTGATGTTATACACATACCTGTCTGCGGTGGTAGGCAGTTTAAAAGAAAAAAAAGTCTGGATACAAAATACGGATCATCATCTGTTGTGGAGACTTCCTTCACTCCTAGCTTTCACAGTGCTGACTTTAAAAATGAGGAACTTCATGGAATAAGAAAGTCTCTGAAGCAGTGTTAAACTGCTGGGGGAGCACAAATGTCTTTTTAACAGATGATGTCTAACTTCAGTCTTTCTCAAGAGCTGGAACTATTGGCATGGTTTTGTATGCTCAGATTCTACTGAAAGTGCGACACAGTGATGGATCTAGGCCTTTTCCATCTCCTCCATATTTTCTTCTGTAAAGACAACAGTAAATATTAAGTCTACTGGGACTTTTTTATTGCTGTTACATAACTTGTAGCATTTAATTCTGTTATCAACTGTTTTAAATGTATCAATGCTTCAGACTTGGTAAGTTTCTTCTCTAACAGCAGACAAAGTAGAAGCGAAGTTCCACTCAGTAGGAATATGGATTCCATCAAGGACTTCAGTGTGTATACAGTGGTCCCACTGTATAGACTGGTATTCTGTTGTTCATTAGGACTACGGAAAAGAAGTTGGAAGCGCGATTTGAGAAAGCACAAAACAGACGTTGTTCTGAACATCAAAGTATGTGGAATTCATGTGCCCTGGTTATCTCGAATAAGTATAAATTTAGCTTAGGTTATCTGAATGAAGAAGACACTTCATGAGGTTTTAAGACATTTCTTTTGGGACAGTAGAAACACCTGTCAGTTTTTATCATTGTTAGATATCTTCTTCATTAGACAAAATAATAAATATGTTCATTCATTTCTTAATTAGCTGAAGAGATGCATTGATGTCTACATAAGAAAGGGTCCCTGAACATAGTGCTGAGATGTCTATGCCGGTGTTGTATGTACTATTTACAGTTACTGCTCTGGAAAACTTGTGTCAATTGAATGCTCGGGGGACACGCTCCCCAGCCCTTGTTCCAACTATTTACTAGTTTGTAATAGGCAATCTGAAGCTGGCACTCTCAAGCTGTTTCAGATAGAGGAAGAAAATATTAACCCAGAATTGATCATTCATCTAGGAAATCTGTGCTAACAAAATCTGCATATAGCTTTAAGACTCACCCTCCACCCAGTTCTCAGTTAACCTCTCAGTTGTTTGTTAAGGCTGGTAGCATTCAGTTTTATACTAATTTATGATCCAGCTTACAGTATTTCATGTTATATTTTCTGTGTGGATCTCCTGTCTTCTGTAACAGAGCTGTGCCGCTAAGTCACTCTTCTAAATCACACTGAAGGAGAAAGCAAACTATCGCAGACAGATCTGATGCTTCCTTCTTAGTGCTCTTTTCTTTTTATCCTCTTTGACTATCATTACTAATTTTTAATGCAGTGATGAACATTGGGAGGTTGTTCTGTTTATTCTTGTCTTGATTAACTCCTCCTCTGCCACACACAGCTACTTTACACAGCCCTGCTTACTGTCAGTTTTGAAAGCCTTCACTTGTCTTGGCTTAGACAAGACAGACTTGGAATCTGTGTTGGTTGTAGGCATTTCTACTTATCTTTCGTATTGTGTTCTTGAGATAATATATGCAAAAAGTCCTGTATTTCTGAAAAGATGCTATATTCTATCTCCACTAACTCCATAATCATGCTCTCTCCGCTTTGGAAAGCTATATGAGGTTTTCATGTACTTTTACTGCCTTTAAACTACAAGCTGGTGCTGTTGACGTGAGGCCCTGATTCAGCATCCCAGAGGAATATATTTCAAAAAACAGCTTGTGACAAACTGGTGTTTACTGACAAGTGATTTGCTCATTCTTTAGAGACCAAAAGGTCTGTAGAAAAGGTTTCATTCAGCTCTGCGTGCTGTGCTCGCCAACTTTGTATGATTGCTTTCTATGATTTTTAAGTTCTTGGGATTTTTGTATAAGATTCTGTGTTCATTCCTTTCTGTTTCTTGTGAAAAACAAACTAACTTTCTGGCTATCTAGTGTGCCTGTGTTATAATGAGCATTTGTGGATACATCTGGGCCTTGGAAGTAAAAAATGGCAAAGTTTGAAGTGTATCGTTAAACTAGCAGGAGCAAATTCTGCTTTTCCAGAGCCCTTTAGAAAGTGTTCTTTCGTGCACATATAAATTGTATGCTCCTATAAGACAATTTAGTTCTGTCAGAGTTATTAACAACAATCTTCATTCTCAGGTTAAAGACAATTTTTGAAGTGTTTAAGATGTAAAGAGTCTCGAAAGTAAGGAAGAGAAATCCTCTTTTTATTTGGCGGCCAACTCAGTGAAAGCGTATGATGTACCTTATTACTAAGGAGTTGTTGTGTCCTGTTCTACAGAAGGTATGGGCACATCTGTGTCATACTGGGCCCACACTTGACTTGACATTTTAGCCATGCATGCGTCAGTGCCTAGTGCAGAATAGCTCCATACTCAAGTGTGGTCTGAATAGGTAGATCGCTGGAGGAAACAGTCTGCCACTAGGGCTGTGAGGCTCAACCTGCCCTTCTTCCTGAGCAGACACGGAGGAGTAAGTCAGGGCTCCAAACCAGAGGCTTACATTCAGTAAGTGATATGGGGAACTGCTTCCTATCGCTTCTCAGCTCTTCCCAAGACAGATCTTTTAAGTATTGCTGAGTTTGTCAGCATAAGGTCAGAGATGTTATCCTGTGACACTCACCGATACTTCAGGAAGCTCCTAGACAGACTCTTTAAGAGTATAGATGGGTTTAGGACATGGCGTTTATCTCAATTCAAAACATAAATGTCGTCATACATGCAGTGAGTGAATTTGGGATTGAAAGCATTATCACATAGCTCTGTAGAAATACAAGGTGAAGCTTTAGTTCTCAGTCATACTGTTTTAGTTCAGCTAGGAGTTAAGGAAGGCGTACTTTGTGGAAACTAGGCCTGAGTTCACAAACGTAGATGAACAATGGAACATTTTTCTGTTTTCGTTTGCTTCTTTGTGTTGTTCTAGATGCTATTATGTGCCAGTTCAGTTCAACCAGTTTAGATTGTGCAACAACTGCAGATTTCTCCTGATCAATGACTTCCATCTTGCTGTCATTCAGTCTGTTTCTCACATTTGAACTATGAACAGCCAAGAAGGGGCAATTTGCTAGCTTTTATAGCATTTGATGTTTTAAGTGACAGAAAGGTACATCCTCTGTATACTATTGATATATGAAGCCTGCAATAGCTCATTGCATTTATTAATGTTGAATATTCATTGTCTAGCACCAGGTGCAGGTAGTTATTTACATTTGTGAAAACAGCTATAAACATTACTTCTTCTCCCCTGATAGAATTTTATAAATATTTTGCACTGGTGTAAATAGCCAAACAAGCATGTGACACTGAAGAAACAGTGCCTACAGCCTTTCAAGAGCTGAGTTTTCTGTTATGTTGGTTTGGACAACACACGAGATTCTCTTTCACTGGGGTGTCAACTTAATCTTTCTTATTGTCTGTGTACCCAGTATGTTAACCCAGGAAAAACTGAACGGAATGTGAGGCGCATCTTGAAACTTTGGCCTTCAGCAACAGTGATACAATGGATTTTCTCTTCTACTGCATTGCCGTTGTGATGCACCTGTATTATCCCACTGATGCCGTTGGCATGATTCAAGCAGAAAATGAGTGTAACAGAATGTCAGTAGTATCACAGCATCTTTTCTCAGACAAATCAGTCACCTTATTGTGTCTGCCCCCAAATTTTGTTTCAAATAGATGTTTAATTGCTAATAATAAGTGGTAGTATCAATATGTAAACACAACTAATACTTTATTTATAATTTATAAGTTATCATAAACATACTATGAATAATTATAAATAATTATTCTGGTAAATATCTGGTTTGCAATATTAAAAATAATATATGCAGTAATTCCCAATTTAGAGAAACAGTTAAGTATTTTCTTTAAATGTAAAGAGGAGAGAGGGAGCGTGGTGATGTGAACACAGTAAACAATTTTATTGCTTCTGTCTTCATTTCACATACTCCTTTTTTAACTGCAGTGTTTGTTCTTTCCTACAGTTGCTCTCTAACAGAAGGCAACCACCTGAAGAAGTCAGAGAAGAAGAAAAAAAGGATGACCTTACGGTCTTTTGCTCCTGTTCATACCAGTGTCCTGATTTCAAGACCTCCTGAAGCAAAAAGGTATATTTGAAGGCAGATTTATGTCATACTTTCCTTGGTAGGACACAAGTGGAATTCACAGCAACACAGACCCATAATGCATATGCTGAGAGCCACTCTTCAACTGTTGGACAGTATTAGATGATCTTTAAGGTGCCTTCAAACCCAAACCATTCTATGATTCTGTGATTCCCAAGAATTTCAGAAGTGTATGGCAAAATAATCAGTCTTTAGCAACTGTTAAATCCTAACTGTAAATGATTGAATCCTAATAAGTTACTGAAAACCCTGTATGTCTGTGTGCAGAAACACACATCGTTTGCCCTCCAGATCTTGATTCAGCAAATTCTGACTTATTTGCATGAAATTTGCATATGTGGTATAGCTTTCAAGATAGGGCTTGTTTTCAGGAAAGGCTGTCAAAGTTAAATTTTAATTTGCCTAGTTTAAAAAAAAAAAAAAAGTACGCTTAAGAAAGAGAGAGGGAAAAGACAGTACACATATCATGTACGCTATTTTGTTCTAAGTTCATTAATCTATTGCTCACCAAAAGTGTCTTTATATATTTACACTTGCATGTGGACTAAGCTGAAATGCTAAAGATAATCTTAGTTCAGAAAAAGATCAGTCTGGCATTTTGAACTCCACATTACCTCTTCTCAGATGCAAAGTCTTAGAAGCTACTGTAGAATCCAAAAAACATAAGAATCCAAATCGTAACGTCATAAATCCTGGAATCCTTATAGGTATGAAAGCACTGAGTACATCACCAAGACAAGTCCATTGGAAAGTTTCACATCAAAAAATATGCTTCAACATTACCAGAACCTCGAGAGGTGTATAGAATTCACTGGGACGCTGAAAAATTTCTGCTACAGAAATGCTTTTTGTCAACAAGAGCTTTTACTGTTAGGTGTATCTATTTCAGCCAACATGATGCCAGTTTGACAATGTTTTCCTAACTGTAGCATAACACATTTGTTTCTCCTCTTTGCAGTGAACATCTTTTCCGACAACTGTGTGCCATACACTGGCTTCTGGAAGCTTTGACTCTTGAATCCAACGGTTCGATGCATTCCATATTAACCTGCTGGAATCCAACGTATGTGCACAATGCGTGATAGTCTTTGGAATGAGGGTTTTGGAATCTTTTGTCCTTTATACATTGTTGTTTCTCTCATTTCACGTAATAACTATTTTAGTGAAATGTTATTAATTCTGCCATGCAGCATAAACAAATTTTGCATCCACTTTGCCCCCATGCCATCAGCAGGGAGTTGTACAGTCAACTCAGTAGCACAGCATGGTCCTCTATTGTTCAAGTTGCAGAACTAGCAGAAAATACTGAGTTAACCCAGCCAAATTTAGTTATGTTTTGTTTCCTTTTTTCTTTTGTTAATAATTGTGCAAATTAAATTACTACTAAATGTAGTAATGTATGTATGCATATTCCTGGAGCCTTCCTTAGAGCATTATCCTGGTGAACTCGACAGCAATTCCAGGTACATTATAATTACAGAAGAAAGCCAGCTATTAAGTGATATTTAGTGGCTGTTTTTATTTTATCAGTTACGTATGACAGTGATGGTACTTCTAAAAGATGCATTGCTTCTGAACTTTTATACTGTTATCAGTTAAGTTCTCAACATTTTTAGTCAATAAATATAACAACATTGACATAACATTTATTTAAATTATTCATGAGTGTTTGGTAAAACATTGAACAGTTTATGCTCTGATTTGCAGGGTAGAGCTCTTCAGAACTGTTCTGTTTTCTCTGCATGTTCTCAGTCAAGACAAACTGTGCCTATATATAATGAGAATGGCAGAGTAGCATTATGTGGAATTAGCCTGATAAATTAGAGAGGAGGATCAGTCCAGCGTGTACCATAGACGGGTTTTTCAACTCATTGCATACAAGGCTGACCAATAGACTGGGATAAGAGAACCAGTTTGTCCATAAGCCTTACGAATATAGGCTGGCAGCAGAGTATAAATGCATAAGGCTCTGGATTCATTTCCAGGTTCTGAAGTATTGCTGTCTCTTGTTGTAGGCTTCCTTCTGCTTTCTGTTGCAGTGTCTAACCACCACTCCTCTTCCTCAGTGTTATTTGAACTGATATGCATACATGCATGTTTCATTTTGCAGTAACCATGAAAAATTAGACTTGCATTTAGATCACGTAGCATCTGTCTACACAAAAAGATTTTCAGATGTGGCAAGGGAAGCAAGCTTAGAACACTAATCTGCTTTGTAAAACCTTTGACTGATTAGATGGGGACCGAATGATAAATGAAACAACCTCAGCAGTGACCTGCTGTTATACCACAGCTGCAAGTACTGCAGCTTTCACATTTACCTTTGTCAACATGATGTAACATTTAAACTTTTGGACTAGTACAGGTCCTCACTCAGCCAACAGCATTGAAAAGTCAAACCTGTATGCACCTGCTGTCATTTCTATCCGTGAAATGTTGCTATACTGGACAAGATTCTTCAGTACTTGCACAGAGGAAGTTGAGAGCATAATCTGACCCAGTACAAGCATGATAGTTTGCAAGAACGACTGTGCTGTCTTTAGGTTTGTCTGCACTTGTGACTGTAGCTTACTCATGGCTTATACAGCTTGTGTTGTCTTTCCCTTTCTTACAAGCAAAGATGTACGTTATAGTAGCAGTCAGCCATTTATCCTCTGCTTATTGCATTTTTTAGAAGAACTTATAGTAAAAACAAGGACTCTTGAAATGGGAAACTGATTTAAATTATTTTCACTTAGGGACCCTGGTGGCTGTAAAAAATCAGTGAAAGAAATTGAAGAGGAAAAGATAGTAACATACATGTGGGAGCTCTTTATTACAAATACAAAGGTAACTTCATTGTTAATTTCTTCCTTGGGAGCTAATCCAACTTTTCAAGCATTTGTTTTTCTTTTTGTTGCTTAATTTAACTCTCTGATACCACATTTTATACTCTGGATCTTGTGAATGCAGATTACTGGTCTCTCTAGGTGTTGAAGAATAACAGTTTCACACTAGGTAATAGGAAGAGCAGTATGTAGCTGTTCAGAGGATTGAAACTGTGGCTTGACCTTAGAGATAAGTACTGATGTAGGAAGAATTTAAATATTTTGTTAAAACTTGTGTAGCCTCTGGTTTGCATTTGCCCCCTTTTTTTTTTTTTTTTTTTTTTTAATGAGTTGAGGACACTGGGGACTTTAGGCCAGTATCCTGGAGGAGCTCATCCTGTTAAGTTCTAGTCAAGATTTGTTTGGTTGCCTTTTTACACAGAATATAAAGCTCAATTGGAAACAAATTCAAATTAAATTTCCATTTAAAGAAAGCAGGATTCACTTGCCATATTCAAAGAAAAGCCAAGGAAAGGAGAAAATCAATTCAGATGAAAGCCTTTTAAAAAATAAAGTTATTACCTGATAGGTAAGGCAAACATCATTGTAAACAATACAAATGATCTCTAACACTTGGTAACTTTTACTATGATAGTCCATCTTTCAGAAACCACAGCAAGACTTTTCTTTTGCCTTTTTGAAACTGCTAAGGTGAATGGATGAAAATAAAGGGGGAATGAGTGTTGCTTAGGAGCATAACTAGGAGAGCTCGATAAGTGGGTTTTGATATTTCTCACTCTAGCACATCTTACATTTTGATATTCAGCAGTTTGCTTAAGATTTTAGTTCCTTGCTTTGCCCCCTGTAAGGCAAAATTAAAGAATTTTTCTAAAATGCTTTTACAGCCCCAGCTGAGGCACTCTCAGAAGTATGAGCTGTTGTTACATGCAGGCTGTTTGCTCTTATTTGTCAACGTTTGCAGCTTGTACCCTCATGACATAATAATGATTTAGTGGAAGATGAAGATTGCTGTTGGGGAATAGGTAGCAAGAGTTGTGAAACTTCTAAAAGACAAAGACTGTGTTTTTATGCAAATATTCTTTTTGCTGTTAGCAAAGTCAGCAAGTCACAGAATTAACAGAGTTGTTTCTAAATAGGGAGCTTTCTGATTTTTCCATAGTCTTACCAGTTTTCTAAAATTGGGTCCAAATGAACATGAGCAGAGGAGAACAAAGTGCATGTCAGCCTTGATGTGTCTTTTAGCATTCACATTGAGATTATTTTTCTTCCTCCCTGCATTGATAACTTCCTCTCTGTCATTTTTTGCTAATTATTACTTGAACACTGCTTTTCATATTTGGTATGAAACTTCTAGTGGAAATACTGGGTTTCTCCGGGGCTACTTGCTTTATAATACATACTGTTCTGATTATCAAACCTACAGAATTCGGTCTGCTTTCAGTTCTACATTCCTGACAGAGGAAACTCATTTGCTAGGTTATTGGGTGTGGGGAGGAGACCTGAACATTTATCAAGCCATTTTGACCTATTCCTCCATGAACATGAGAAAGTTGCTTTATTACCAACCCTCTCCACAGCTTCAGTGTTACTTCAGCAGAGGAATATTGAAGAAAGATAACAAATTAAAGGAGGTCCTACCAAAGAAATCACTGCCTTGTTGAAGTCGCTGAAGAAAAATCTGTGAGGTTACAGGAAGTCTAGAAAGACCTACTGTTGGAATTAGTTATGGAAATCTGATTCTTTGTTGTCAAATTTGCTACAGAAATTTGTTCTTGAAAGTTGATATAGAAAATCCTTTCTATTCATTCTTCTGTCTACAGAAATTCCTCCAGAAAGCACGGTACAGTCCACTTAGCAGGAGGACAAACAAGACATTTACTCCAGTCATCTCTCAGCTTAGCAGTCAGTCATCTTATGGTCAAACCCCTCATGGTAGTGTAAATTCCCTTGTGCTTTGCTCTGAAGACAATGTCAACGTGAATGGAGCTTTGTCTGATGTTATGAGTGAGTCGGTGCAAACTAAAGAACAACAACCTCTTTTGCCCTGTAAGTTTCTTTTCTTGACTGCCAATATCAAATAGATTTGGTTTCAGTGTTACTAGGGAGTACCTACTTCAAAGACACTGCTAGATGTGAAAGTGTATGTCTTTTCAGACTTACAGAACTTTGTACAAGTCTCTCTATGCCCTCACCATTTCCAAGTTGGTTTAAAGACAATATAGTCTGATGTGAATACTAAGAGTTTTAATAGTCATAGCAGTTGTATGATCAGACTGTCATCCACATCTATAATGTCCAATAGGAGGTAAAAACAGCAAAACTGTTCTCTGGTATAATCAACTGATCCACTGAATATGTATCCATTTGAGTTAGGGGTTTGTTACTCTGTATTCCTCCTACTCATCCATTAGTGATTACCTGTGCTTGATAGACCTGACAGAATAGTTTATCTGCCAGCTCTGCAATGCATTTCAGTACAAAGCTAGGTAATGTTCAGTCTTTTCCCTTCCTCCTAAGTCAAGAGCAGAAAAGCACACTAGCATTTAGGACTGCTAAGTTATCTTTTAATCAGTATTTATATTATTATTATTATGAGGCTGAGATCATGCTCTGCTTGGCTCTAAATTAGCACCCAGGGAGGAGATCTTGAACTTACTTGGGATAGTTCTGTGAATGCTTACTAGTTATCAAAGCAGAAAACATTTATGGAAAAATACAAATGTTTGGTATATGCTTCTTCAGTTCTGGTCTTTTCAATTCTACCAGGTTGGCATTAGAAGTAGGGAAGTCTGATGGGGAAAAAAAAGCAATAAAATATGTCAGAGATGCAGAATAGCTTCTATATGAGACCAATTAAGTAGACTAGGACTCTTCAGTGCAGAAAAGAAATGGCTGAATACAAAGCTATGACAGATTTCTGGAACATCATGAAGTGCATGGAAAAAGTGATTAGTGTGTGGTTATTCACAAGTTCCCTTGACACCAGATTTGTGGGACACCAAATTAAATTATCTGACAAAATTTAAAACAATTGGAAGTGTTTTTATGCAGTGCATGATTAAACATAGGAAATCATTGCAGTAGTATATTGCTGGAAATATATTCACGTTCAAAAACAAATGAATAGAAGAAAACAATTGATTGCTTTTTTTTGTAAAGGAGTGGACACATTTTCTGCGTCTGAAAGACCTTTAGGTTCAGACTGCCAGAAGCTGGGTAGATATATCACAGAAAGCTTTGTGCTAAACATCATATTCTGCCTACAGAGCTGCGGCTGTCCATGGCCTTGATTATTGTGTGCAGTTCTGGACTCTACAGTATAAAAAAGATATATACATATATGGAGATATTTAAATGCGTCCAGAGGAGGGCAACAAAGCTGGTAAAAGGGCTGGAAGGCATGTCCTATGAGGAGAACCTGAGGACACTTGTCTAGTGTGGAGAAAAGGAGGCCAAGAGGCGACCTCATTGCTCTCTGCAACTTCCTGAGCAGGGGAAGGGGAGAGGGAGGTGCCGGTCTCTTCTCCCTGGAAACCGATGACAGGATGTGTGGGAATGGCACAAAGCTGCGCCAGGGGAGCTTCAGACTGCGCATTAGGAAAAACCTCTTTACCATGTGGGTGGTCAAACACTGCAACAGGCTTCCTAGTGAGATGGTCCTCAATAATAAGCTTTAACTTTTGGTTAGCCCTGAAGTGGTTCAGGCAGTTGGACTCAATGATCTTTGTAGGTCACTTCCAATTGAACTATTCTATTCTAAATGTCTTGCAATATGTGTGATGTATGGGAAGGATGTTCTGTATACCCTTTGGAACAACATCTATCATGTGATACCTTATGATTTCAGGGGACTGGCCTGAATTACCAGTCTGGTTCCTTCAAGGATTAAGCTCCTAGCTCCAAAAAATGTTGTTAGCTTCTCCAAGGCAGCTCTGTAGCAAAGATTGGATTATGTAATGAATTGTGAAGCTGCTAGAACCATGCTTAATCGTGGCTTAATGCCAGTAGGTAGCCAGTAGGTAGCCAGTAGGTAGCCAGTAGGTAGCCAGTAGGTAGCCAGTAGGTAGCCAGTAGGTAGCCAGTAGGTAGCCAGTAGGTAGCCAGTAGGTAGCCAGTAGGTAGCCAGTAGGTACCACAGCTGTGCTCTCCTCCTCAACAGAACAGGGGGAGAAAATAGGATTGAAAAAAAGCTTGTGGGTTGAGGTAAGGACAGGGAGATTTGAGTGTCACCAATTACCCTCATTGGCAAAACAGACTCAGCTTGGGCAAGATTAATTTATTGACTGTTAATAACAACAGAGCAGTGAGAACTAAAAGCAAACTAAAACCACCTGCTTCCCATCCACCTTCTTCTACCTCTTCCCCTAAAGTGGCATAGGGGAATGGAGGAATCAGGGTTGCGGTCAGTCCATAATG
>VXAA01005086.1:0-21673 GCA_013399115.1 Anseranas semipalmata
AGGCGCCACCGCGCGTCCCGCCGCCGCCATGCACCGCGCTCCGCGGGGAGACGCTGCGCGGGGCCGCGGCACCGGCTGCAATTAGCGCCGGGCGGTCATTAGCCCCCCGCCGCCCGGCGGCACGGCGCAGTGCCCGCCGCGATAGGGCAGGGGGTGAGGCTGGCTCCCGGAGCTGAGAGTTACCCTGTGGGCGCGGGTCTGACCTCCGCGTGTGTATCACGTATTTGCAGACCCGAAGAGCGACCGATCTGGGAAATTGGGCCTAACGACGATGACGTTCTTTCGTTTCTGAGACGGTGTTCCTGCCGTCCCGATAAATAACGGGCCATCCTTGCTTCTTGTTGGCAGACTGTTTACTTGCCTCTATACCGTTATCTACAAAGATGGTGATGGTCCTTTCTTGTCAAATTACCTGAGCTTAGTATTTTGAAATGAGTAATTCAGGGTTCCACTGCTGAATTCGAGAAAGAACGGTTACAGAATTTTTGTTACAAAGGTACAGAACAAGCAATGGTATGCTGTTTAGAAAGTGCTCAGGAATCAATTTGACATGGCACTTATTAATTGAATGAACACTCCGTTCTTTTTGCATTTCTCAGGCTACAGAAAAATCCAATTCTTACTGGGTACATTCATAGGCCTGGCATAGTCACAGGCAGGGTTGTTTTTGCTTTCAAAGAACATCTTGCTAACAAAGTCAAAGCCATACCTAGCTATAATACTGATTCATGCCTCTGTATAGGGCAATGAGTGAAGATTAGATAAAGAAACATAAATGAAAATATTGTCAATCATGTTACCATATTTAAGCCAAATGTTTTAGAAATGTATGTAAAATTGTTATATAGATGCATGTATCCTACTCAGAATATATCTCCTTCTTGCCGAGTCCAGCATTCTGTCATTTCTAAATAAAATGCAAGAAAGATCAAGAGAGTCCCAAGCAGTAAGAAAGCCACATAAGGCAGCATAAGAACATGAAAGGACCATAAAAAAATTTATTCAAGTATGAGACATTTTGTCTACAAGTAACACAACACTGGAGAAAAAACATTAATTTAAATTAAAGTATCATTTTTTTTCTAAAGAGAAATGTTCGTAGAGGTACAGCAAGTAAGATGAAAATTTAATGGGACAATCTTCTAGATGCAATATAGGTTGGGATTTTTAAAGGGTTGGAGTAAAATGCTTAAGAGGAAAAGAGAGCAGAAAGATTAATATCGTGAACACCGATATGATTCCATTTTCAAAAAAGCTTGGGAAATATCTCAAATGTAGGACAGAAGTAAAGTTTCCAAACCTTGACAGTGGCTGCAAAACCTAAATCAGTGCTCTTCAGACAAAACTGTTTACAGCTTCAAAAAATATGCCTAATTCCCTCTCTCTCCTGGATGAACACAAAGACATCAGCTTTTAAAGACAATAAATACTCATTTGTAATACTCCTAGTGATTTTATGACAATAAACTTACACTTGTCTAATCAGGTATGGGCACATACTGGACTTTATTAATTCACAGACATTCCATGTCTGTTTTCTGTGATTCTAGGAAATCGAGAAGTTGTCGAAGTTTCAGATAAAACCACGCAGTTTGATCAAACTGGCTAGTTATGTCATTCAATAGTGTTGGAAGAGTGAAGTTCTATAGGTAAGACCTTGAACTTGTAAAGCTGCAGGTAAGTGTTAAATGATACTATAGCACACACTAGAAAACAGTATTATCACCTCTTATAGAAGATGTTGGTTTGGATTTCCACAAGAGCATTGCTGGGTTGTGTGGTAATCCTTTCATAGAAAGGCTGGGACTTACCAACAGAGATTGCTGGGTGATGATGTCAAAAATGGCCAGCTGTCAAAGTGTGTTGGTAAAATACCAATTCCATTAAATATATACTCCCCACTGCCAATTTAACATTTTATCAAAATAGGTTAGTAGGCTGGGGGAGAGATGGGAAAGTATGCACAATGAAAGGTAGGGAATGCTCCACCTATAAATACCGTGGCTGGCCTGCATTTCTGGGGGAAAGAGCAGTTCTTTCACTAGGCACGGCTAGATGCTTGGAGTCTTTTAGATTCTAGATTTACAATAGACTAGCTGCACAAAGAATTGATGTGATAAATTGTAACTTTATTTCTACATAAAGGTATTTATTTATAAAGGTAACACCATTCTTCTACACGTTTTCTCACAAATAAAGTAGTAAAGAACTGCTCAAATACTTCCTATGAACTATTACCTAAAGGAGCGACACAACTAAACCACCAGAGAAGAGTAGCTTTCTGGTAATGCTGTGAGAGCACACATCACTCCAGAGGTGGTGAAACTAGAACAAAGAATTTAAAATAAGACAGAGCTATAGAGTGTGATCAGAGGCCTAGAATATACTGAAAAAGTCTGAGTTAGGATTCAAAGAACTGTCTTTGTTCAGTGCACGAAAGATTGAAGGGAGGTGCAATAACACTCCTGAAATATGTAAAGGGCTGTGCAAAGGGATAGATGATAATTTTTTCCTTGTCTATGAGGTAGGGCAAGAAGTAATGGACTTGATTTACAGCAAGAAAGATTCCTGTTAGACATTATGAAAAGGGTTGTATGGCAAACACAACAATTGGATCACCTTGGAGTACACCAGAATCTCGAACAATCTAGCCGGCGCAGGGCAGGTGAGGTGAGCGTCTCCCCAGAGCAGGTGAAGCAGGGTCAAATTTGCCACTGGTAGGTGAAAACAAGGTATCAACCTTGCAGAGATTCTGTTCCCTTGCAATACACATTTCTTTGACAAGGCACTCTGTAAGTCTCCTAGCCCAGCTTTTGTCATTTCCAGTGTTCCACCTGTTTACAGATGTATCCAGGTACTTGTTCATCGCTGATTTTGCACTCCTGAATAATGGAAGCATTTTCTCCCTATCTGCTTCGAGCAGTGATCCGTGCTTATTGACTTTAAAGTGAAGCTGAATCCTGCCACCTTGTGATCAAGAAAATTAGCACACCGTTCTGTTTTGGGAGGAAGGGAAGAAGCATGAAAGGGGAAAGGAAAAGTTAACTGTTCCTATCATATTTATAACAAGCAAGGAATTAAATGAGAGCCTGAAGGCCTAATGGTTGGGGCCAGTTGGATCTTGCTGTAGATGTCTTCCTGGGGCCTCCCCACAAGTGAAATCACTATTCTAGGGGCACTCTTCACACTGGAGCATGTCACTTTTCATATCCCCACAAAGTTTCAAAGATGTGGGGTTTCAGTGGCCTTGCCAGTGATTTAATAGTAAAAGTAAGGCACTTAACCCGGACTCTCAGCCTGTAGTCTGTTTCTGTCTGATGGCCAGTGGTATTGATCACAAAGTTCCTGGTAACTCTATGTTTCATTTATTTGCAATGTGCTACAAGAGTAGCACTACATGCTTGTCATTAAGAAGCTATCGTGTCATGAGATAGAGTGAAGGATTCTCCTCATTTATAAAAAGAAGCTAGCATTTGTGGAGGGGGCAGTAAAAGCCATGAACTTCCATTTTCTGTTGAAGTCCAAGGCAGCACCCTTTTTTCTGGCAGACAGGACTTCATAGCATCTGCCTCCTGTCTGGATCACTGCAAGCTCCTACTCCTACTTCACTCTATTTTATCCACCAGTCTTCATAGGCTCTCTGCAGACAGCCAAGCAGGACAGCTTGTTGATTCTACATTTATCCATTAAACTGCCTTCTGGACACCTTCTGACAGCAAAAGTAAGTGGCGTTTTTACCTACGAGGTATCAGCGACAGGAATCTCAAAGCAGCTGATCAGCTCTAATACTCCTTTTTGCTGGTTTGTCAAATGGTATTCATTCAAGTTTTTACCAAATGCATGGACTTGCTCAGTTCACAGAAATCATTTCTCCCTCGGATAATCCAGCTGACTTTCTTTATGCCTGTTTGCACACACATATTTTACTATGGAAGACTTGCTTGTCTTTCTGATTACAAAGGTTCAACAGGTGGGAACTGCAAACATAATAAAAATCTGAAAACCAGTTGACAGTTTTCTCCCAGTTTAAAAACAGCACAAACAGTAAGGATTCTTTGACCATCGTGAGCTGATGAAATTCTGCACATGCTTTTACAGTATTTATTATAATCTGTAATAAATAAATAAATAAATAAATGCCCCCCCCCCAGCCTCTGGTAAGCTAATTTAAAGGATCAGAAATCACCTGAAAACTTATCTATAGCAACATTGCAAGTCAACTTCAGTTGGCATTACAAATTGCTGAGTTACTACTACTCTCATTATGTATTGTCGCCCATTCACATGTACTACATACCATGAATGTGTATCACTCAAAATTGTGGGGCTTAAGGTCACAGAATCACAGAATCACACAGAATCATGAAGGTTGGAAAAGACCTCCAAGATCACCCAGTCCAACCTAAAACCTAACACTACCAAGTCTACCACTAAGCCACGTCAATAAGATCTACATTTAAAAGTCTTTTGAATACCTCCAGGGATGGTGACTCAACCACTTCCCTGGGCAGCCTGTTCCAATGCCTCACAACCCTTTCAGTGAAGAACTTTTTCCTAACATCTAACCTAAACCTGCCCTGGTGCAACTTAAGCCCATTCCCCCTTGTCTATCACCTGGTACGTGGGAGAATAGACCAATCCCCACCTCGCTAAAGCCTCCTTTAAGGTACTTGTAGAGAGCGGTGTAAGGTCACTCCTGAGCCTCCTCTTCTCCAGGCTAAACAACCCCAGCTCCCTCAGCTGCTTCTCGTAAGACTCGTTCTCTAGACCTCACAAGGGAGTGGAATATGATTTTTGACTCCTTACCTTCTAGGCTGTATGTAGTACACTAACCTGGAGAAAGAAAGCTCTGTAGTTTGTTGCTCAAGATAGAAATCATTTAATTTATGATACAGATATGCTTGACATGGCCATGTTAATGTCTTATTGCAACTGGGGTCACATCTCATTACATGAGCTGTTACTCTAAGGGAAAATATTGTATGTACGGTTGTGCTTATTGTTGATGGCAGAGGAAGGACATGGTAACTCTGTTCCAAAACTACAGATGGTGTCTGAACATGCCTCTTCTCACAATAGCATAGATAACAGCGATGAGCAGAGATAAGCAGTCAAACTAGTAGAGACCTAGAAGGTCAGAAATCAATTGTTTCCAACTGATTGATTTAGACTGAGAGATCCTAACGGTCTGTACCACAGAGGTAAATGGAGGTAATTCTTCAACTTAGCTTATGGATAATATACTGCGTATAGTTTGTTAAATCTAATCTTCCATCTGAAAGTATGGGAACACTTTTCTTCTTCTTCTTCTTCTTCTTCTTCTTCTTCTTCTTCTTCTTCTTCTTCTTCTTCTTCTTCTTCTTCTTCTTCTTCTTCTTCTTCTTCTTCTTTAAGTTAAAGAAATTACATGATATTCACTATTTCTAAGAATAAGCAAGAGGAAAACAGAACTATTGTCATAAAAGACCTACCAACTTCTCTTACAAAACAGTAAAATACTCTGCTCTCAGAAAATGGCTGTTTCATCCCCTGCTTATAAAATCATCTCTTGATGCTGATAAATTTCCATGCCAACCTCTGGCCTGACATGAGAAAATGTATTGACAAGTTTGCTGCTAAGCCACTTTGCTGCAGGCTTTTCTGGTCCCTTTCAAGTTTGATTTCAGGATTTAGTCTGGAGTGGAAGCTCCGTGCAGATCCCTTTGATTAATACCTTTTCCACCCTGCTGTTTCTCTCTCTCCTCCAGCTATGGATAAAACCACATCCTTACTGATTATTTTCTGTGTCTCCCCAGCCTTTGCTGGCCACCAAGACGTTGTGTCTTTTCCCTGTCTCCTCCGGATCTTTTTCCTTCCAACAACACCCAGATTTGGTCACAGGCGTAAGGGATTCTCTTACATAATGTTCTGCCGGTTTCTATGGTAGTTCCACTTGGTTTCCCACAGCAACCACACAGTACAAGAGACATTTTAAGCTGTACCATCATCATCATTTCTTAATCCTTTTCATAAGATTCAGATAGCATTGCTTGTTCATGCTGCCAGTGTCCAGGCACCATTTGGTGTCAGCTTTTCTGAAGTTCAAACAAACAATGTTGCCTTGTGGCTTGCAACATCTGGAAACATGGAAGAGCTGATAGTTACCTTCTATTTACACAGAATATCATAAAAGTACACGATCTGAGAACATTTAGGATTTGAAAGTGCTAGCATAAATTAATCTCAGTATTTTTGGTACCTTCTCTAAATCTCTTGCTAAAGCAGTATAAAGCTGGCTCCCCCCTGGCAGCAGAGCTTATTGTATGAAGCACACCACCTACAATTGTGCCCAGGAAGCAGGGCCTGTTGACTGCTAAGAGTATTCACGTTCATTTAAGGTGAATTCAACTTACAGTTTAGGTCCTGAAGCTGAAGTCAGTAAAAGATTCCTATTGCCATAACTATAGCTTATTTATCCTGCACAGCTGAGTCCTCTGGAGTTAAATGTTTGAGTTGTACTTTTTTATCTTGGCCTTATGTTCCATCTGTTAGCCTGAACTGATAATGCAGCAGAAGTTTATACCTACTTCCATTGGAATTTGCTAGAAGTTTTTGTAGGGATTATCTTTTTTAGATGTATGAAAATTCTCATTAATGTATTCCATTCATGCCCAAAATACTTGATTATATTCTCTATTACAGTTTTTTTTCATGTTGCATGTTGATGCCTGAACTTTCAGTGAATATATTTTTAATTTAAACTTTTCATCCAAGAACTACAGAGCAAGAAAGGAAAGAGGGAAGGAAAGGGGTAGTTCTTCCTTATTCACCTCTATCAGTGTAAACTGAAGGTTTGCTTTCCTTTGCCATAGTTTATGCTAATGCTTTCAAAATCTCAAATCAAAATCTGCATTCCAGTTAACTGCATTTTTTTCTAAGAGCGTGAGCCAAATCCTGTCCATAATCAATGTCTCCCTAAGTTTATTGGTCTTTGGATTAGGCTGTTATTTTGCATAAGTGATGGCTACAGTCTTCCTCTGCCCACTGGCAGATTTAACTCAGCAGATTTCTGAGAACCTGCCATGAGCCAGCCCCAATTACCCTTCCAAGCATTGCCTTCCACTTAGTGACTCAGCTGCTCCAGCTCTTTGGCTGGGTCCCTGCATCTTAGGATGGTTCCCTCATTCCAAACGAAGTCTGCAGACTTTAGCAACCGTTCTAACAGTAGCAAGTTGCAAAGGCAGATCAGGACCTTCTATTGAGGGTGCCAATGTAAAGTATTGAAATGTGGTTTCCCTCCATCATTTGCAATTTCATGACTCATCCCTACACCTTCTCTCTTCAGACTCTGGTGCTTTTACTTGCCTTTTACATAAGCCACTTCTTCAGGATCTGTTTCTGTCAGAGTTACTTCTTAATGGCTTCTCTTTCTCCCTTGACTGTCAGGTATCACACCTCACTGGCACCTTAGGCCTTCCCCTAAAGTTTTTGGGTATGTACAGATATTTGGGTAGACTTCTGGAGTTATTGCCAATACCAGTGACACAACACCAGCAGATCTCACATGCCTGCCAGACACATGTCCTTCTATCTCTCCTGTTGTTTCAGGTTTTCAGTCCATTCCAGCTGATGAAACAGCAGATGAAATAACAGGAGATGAACTCCCCCTGTAACAGGGAAAGGGAAACATCTAATGTTGATGCATTGCTCCCCATACCCGGGAGATGAAGTCTGCATTACACAGGCCTAACTTACTCATCACAAGTACCACTGGGTATACCTCTTTGCCTTGCCTCTGCAGCAGGAATTCTCTGATTTTGTTAGAAATTTGGTCCTGCACCTAGAAAAAAAGCTAAAAGAAAGTCAAAAGTCTTAAAGCCTATTAACATCAAACAGCAAACAACAGCCTTTCCTAGCTGTGCTGTTTTGAAGACCTCTCCTGAAGAAAGGTCATCCTCTGACTTAGAAACATTTTCCTCAGTAACAGAGGTTGGCTGTAGTGGCAGGATTCATCTTACTACACATAGACATTTACAGCATCACTCCACATTCCTTTCATATTTAACAGGGGGAAATGGGCAGTTAGTGAAACATCTCATAGAATCATAAAATCACTTACGTTGGAAAAGACTCTAAGATCATCAAGTCCAACCATTAACCTAGCACTACCAAGTCTACCACTAAAGCATGTCCTTAAGCACCACGTCTTTTGAATATCTCCAGAGATGGTGACTCAACCACTTCCCTGGGCAGCCCATTCCAATGCCTAACTACCCTTTCGGTAAAGAAGTTTTTCCTAATATTCAACCTAAACCTCCCCTGACGCAACTTTAGCCCATTCCCCCTCATCCTGTCACCAGGCACGTGGGAGAAGAGACCAATCCCTACCTCACTACAGCCTCCTTTAAGGTACCTGTAGAGAGCGATAAGGTCACCCCTGAGCCTCCNCTGTTCCTGATACAAGCCAGGATGCTGTTGGCCTTCTTGGCCACCTGAGCACACTGCTGGCTCATATTCAGCCAGCTATCGACCAATACTCCCAGTTCCTTCTCTGCCAGGCAGCTTTCCAGCCACTCATCCCCCAGCCTGTAGCGCTGCCTGGGGTTGTTGTGCCCCAAGTGCAGGACCCGGCACTTGGCCTTGTTGAACTTCATACAGTTGGCCTCGGCCCATCGGTCCAGCCTATCCAGATCTTCCTGCAGAGCCTTCCTGCCCTTGAGCAGATCAACACATGCACCTAACTTCGTGTCATCTGCAAACTTACTGAAGGTGTACTCAGTCCCCTCATCCAGATTACTGTTAAAGATATTGAAGAGAACTGGCACCAGCAGTAGGCCCTGGGGGCCCAGTTCAGATGGATCATGTCCTGAAAGTGCCTGTTTCTCTGTTGACTGCAAGAGATCTTTGGGTGATTATCTAGATGTGGAAGACTGTTTTCCAGATATGTACATTTTCATGGATACTGATCCTGAAGGGATTTCTGCCTTTGAATGACCAATTGCGGAAATATCTGCTGATGTGCCTGTAAATATTTAGAGGATACAGGCACTACAGACAATGGTACCTTGACTCCTGGATCATAATTCCCAGGCAAAAGAAATTTCTTGTTTACAAGTCTTGGCCATCTTTTATTTCTGTCAATGAAGTATAAAAGACTAGGAAGAGCATTCTTCATAAAAACAGTGAGACCCCCACACACAAATTCAGATGCATCATATTCCAGTAGTGTTTGTATGCCTACAACATTAATTTCATTGACTAGTAGCTAGTGGCACTTAGTTTTCATCATGATTCAAGCAGAAGATTGTCTCTTCATCATGGATACATGTTGTGGAACTACTTTGCCAACTGTGTAACTGTTCAACAACAACAGCAGGTGTCTCTTTTCCAAGACACACCCTTGTAGAATTCAGCCCAGTTTTTGCCTTTGGTATCTGATCTTGGGCCTCTGATGCTTTTGGAGTAATTGATTGGATTTTTCCTGCTGAATCCCGGCTATTCAAACTGTTCACCCTCTCCTGATCAATGGCTAAAGACATTATATATCCTCAGGAAGCAATGTCAGCCCTAAAGTTCATGTCCTTGTAGCCCAGTCCTGTTTGATTCATTTACCCACCACAGTAACACTTTTTTTTCTTGTACTGTCCTGGCCAGCACGCAAACTCCAACAATTCTTGTGGTGCAGCATTTCTTTATAGCCCCTGTACTCAGGACTAGACACCTCTGATGCAGTATTCTTCTTGGCACGGGACTGGGCTTCATCAGAATTTTGTGCTGTCATGTCAGCCAGGGATTCCCCAGGTATAGCTAAGAATAACTTTCTCTAGTCATGGTTCACACATGGCCAAACCCAATTTATGTCCTGGTTTCACCCTTTAATGCAGGTACAGCTTACTTACAGTTGGATGTACTCTCTTTCATTTTTGGCATCCACAGTTGCTGAGCCAGTCTAGATCTTGCTGCTGCTACAGGGTTTCCACCAGGCCTGGGACAAGTGTTTCTGGTCTTGCTGCTGCTGTTTGCATGACTAGGATTGGAGGCTAGGGTGCTTATGGTCAAAAACAGCTGTGATTTTTTCCAGCCCTTTTTGAGGAAATGGATCTCACATCCTACTTAATGTTGCACATATATCCCCGTTATCTCTGCTGGGAAGGCTCAAGAGGAGTCAGTGAGACCCAGTTTAGTCTTTCTTTCCATCACTATTTACCAGATTGTGTCTTGTCTCTATTTGTTCCATGGGATGGACCTCGCACCATAATGCCTATATATACACATATTTATTTTTACCTGAGATGGGATAGGGTAGTTGAAGAGTTTCCCAGGGCTTCACTCTCCTACAGATTCCAGTCATAAAAGCCTGTAGGATGTACACGATCCCTGTCTTTGCTGTTTGAACCAAGAGCAATATTTCCTGAAAGGAAGAAGGCCTGATGGTTAAAAGGTTAAAAGCTTTGTTAAACATGTATGTGTGTCACCATTGATTGTGGATTTGATGGTATTTAAGTGTACTTTGAAATGAAAGCACTGATGTAGGGCCCTCTCCTTGTCATCCTTACTTAATTCCAGTGTGAAATAGCCTAACAGATTGTCAATTTATTAATTGACCACAGAGTGGGGGGTCAAAAGACTGAAGTATGTGGGTGGTAATTACTGCGGTTTGATAAACCTGGGCATGTGAAAGTTCACTGCAGCTTCAGTGTAACTTTTTATGTAGGGAGAGAACTAACAAAAATCGGGGGCTATGTTTGCACAACACATATGATACAGCTGAATGATAAAAGATCTTTTCAGGTCATTATCTTTTAAACTCTGATCTGGAGATGCTGCTTCAGGAGCTTGTTTGAATTGGCAGGCCAACACAGACTCAGTCACATCTGGAAAAAAAAAGTGTCAACATTCGGAAAAACGGATGAATATGCTTATTAATATGGTGATATGTTTACCAAAATAAGTGAAGCTCTTTATATTGCTTGGGGGTTTACACTCTTGTAGTAATGCCTACTCTTGATATTTTTATTTTTATTTTTTATTTTTATTTTTAACCTGATGTTTAAAGAAGTTGTTTACCTTCCTTCCTTAGTTGTACCTGGATTTCTAAAATTTGTATTTAATTTTTAAGGTAAGATAAATGAGGAGTAAATGTAAACAGAAATAGCACAGATGATGTATACATGATGGTATAGCAAAATAAGTGTGTTATTCAATTATTAATAGATTATTTTTATGATAAATGCATAAAATATTTTTTGTTTAATATGATAAATCCATCATATTATTTTTAAAAACATATAAACCTTTATATTCTAAGCTTACATAATATATTTATGGCATTGAGAGAATTAGTTTGGCAGCACTATCCTAGAAGCCACTGGTCCAGCTAGCAGTTTGTAAAAATTGTCTAAGATCAATTTACTAACACTATGTATGTTATTGCTGGTGACCTAGAAATGCAGACCATAAGCAAAAGAATGCAAACACTTTAAAGCTGACAAAACAAAAATCACATGCTTCTGCGAGCAAAGCAGCATCCATGAAAATGTGTTTTGACCGTGCTCGCTTTTGAATTAACACCCTGTTCTTGAATATCTAGGATGATTCCTGAGAATTCACAGAGGTACATAAAGACCAATGTCATGGTTAAAAATTTGTACAACAGTGTAAAAACAGGTTGTTATTAAATGGATGGGATTTCTTCCACTTCCTAAGATCTAAGATGTAGGTTTGTCAAGCCGACGTGTGCATTAACACAATCATATATGCACATCCTGAGCACTATCCACACTGGCAACTCAAGTTACACTGAAGAGGCTGTTCAATTGCCACTCAAGAGGACATGGCAAATGGTGGGTAGAGAAGATTCGGGGCGGGGGGAGGGGGGTGGGGGTACAAAACTTGGAAATGCCTCCTACTTGAGCCTGAACATAAGGTGACTTCATAAAATCAAGAGCATCTTTGAGGAAATACAAAGAGACCAGAACACAGGGCTGGTGTGTTACTAGAGAGAGTTCAGTTGTCACGGACAGGGAAGAGCAAAAAGACCATTTTACTTCTGTGATAATTGTTAAGACAAGGAACAGTCTCCCAGGAGAAAAACGCTGAAAACACCAATACTTGGCATATTTAAATCATACTAAATAAAACACTAGAAACTCTACCATAGGAAACAGACTTCCACTAGCATGCTAGTGCTACTGCTGCCCAAAGTCATAATATCCAATGTCCTAATTTTCAAACCTATGACCTACCATTTCTTTTTCAAGTCATTTCCATGATTACATGAATACAGGGTCGGGTCCAATGAACAGCTGAGATATTTGCCATTTTGCTAAATGAGACAACTATAAGAACTTTTCCTGTAATTATGAATTTCCTTTCTCTGTGGAGTAGTAGGGAAAAAAATCACAGAGCAATTCATACCTCCATAAAGTCTACTTTGTTTCCTGTGCCATTTCTTGACTGTCTTCCCTTTGTAGCAGACAAAATCTTATGTCCCGGAGCATCCCTTAGCTTTTTACTTTTGTGGGGAACATTGGATCTGCTGGATTTCAGAAACTGTTGAAGAAAATGCACCTGACTGGAAAGTTGCCCAATGGGCTGTTGCTGGCACGTAATTGACCGTTTGACCTTTAAGCTGAATCTCAGTACAAAATGGTGATTCTTTTGAGGTTTTGCATGCATTTTGACTGCGGAGTGTGACAACATTGAGAAATCCAAAGTAATTGCTGCAATACAGCAGCGTTTTGACCTCTGCTTAAACGAAAGCAAAGAAAACACCAAGGGTAGTATGCGAGCTGTAAGCAAAAGGTTAGCAATGGAAGGTTCTTAATAGGGGCCTGGGGCACCGGCGTAAGTCAGGGTGTGCTGAGCCTTCAGAGCTGTCTTTATCGGCAGTGTCAGTATCTCTTTGTCTGGCAATAATGGAGCTAAAAACTCTGCTCATCACAAAAGATATAGTGAGACAAAAGGCCTGAGTCAGCAATGAATTATCCTACTTTCCTGCCGTGCTAACTCCTCTAAAAACAAGCAGAAACAATGACTTCTAAATGAAGAAACAGAGGTGTGGATCCAGCTCATCTCAAGGCAAAGATTTCCCCTTACTAGTTTTGTTTAGTAAAACCATCTTACTTTACTGAAACAGAGCACAAGGTGATATTACACACTATATTTTCTAAATGAAACTATATCCTAAACATCATAAGAAACTGTAGGAATGATATCCTACCTGTCTTAATTATGGTTTTTATGGCAGTTGGCATCAGAGAATTCTAATACATGGTTTTGAAAAATAATTTTCTTAGCATGCAAGTAAAAAAAGATACAATGTAATCTGAACGACATTCTGTATGAAGGTGAGATCTTGGCAGAAGATCTTTTACTTTAGGCTCAAAATGAAGTCACTTTCTGGACAAAGTTGTATCTGAACGTAGAAACAGGTTTTGTTGCCGGATTTCTGAAAGAAGAGGTTGGCTATACGCCATTTAAAGACATGTAGGCAAAGATAGGTGTGAATACAAAATGCATGCCCTGGAGTAATCCTAGACTTTGTAAATCATTCATTTCGTCACCTGAAAGACCCTAGGTGTGTGTTACCTCATACCCAAGGGGAGTTCTGGGATCTTAATGAGACACAGGTATTGGAAAAATATGCAAAAGTGTTAGCCATTTGATTATATTCTCTGTGAGGCTGAAGAAATGCTGTGGAAATTATCCCTAGTAATGCATGGCAATTACCTAAGGCACTGAGCTCCAGGCACTCCTGAGAGCTCACATACATAACCTTCAGTGGTAACACTGAACACCGGGTGACAGGAATGACACCAGTGGGGCCTATGGGATGGCTCCTGTCAGAAAGTGTCACCAAGATAATAAGCATTACCCAGGTGTGCCCAGATATCCGGAGGTCCCAATTCCCAAATTCAGAGAGGTCATCGACGCACCAAAATGTGGTGCTAAGTCACTTCGCAAGGCAGTGCAGCCAAATTCAGAGCCAGGTAACAAACCAAGAACCAGGTGGTTTGCTGTACTATGAAACGTGAGCTGTTTTTCTTTTATTTCACATTTACTCCTTTTGCAAGGTATTTTCTAAAAGCGTCATTTTGTCCCATGAATTAAATGTGTATCTCCAAAGAAACACTTGCCTATAGTTCCTCCCAGTACATGAAAGAGAATTATGGTTTGCAGGATATAAAGCCACAGAATCAACATCCCTAACTACACTTTATCATGGAAATTCTGACTGTGTTGAAACTGGCAAGAACGTTTTCACCTACTTTTGCAGGATCAGAACTGAATTTCCGTCACATAGGACCAGATCAAAATTTACTGAAGACAGTGAGATTCTTGTATAAATTTCAAGGGGACTGGCAGACTCTATTTCTAATTTTTTTTTTTTTTTTTATGTCTCTCATAGGACATACCTGAAGTCTGAGAAATGAACTCCATTTCTGAATGCTCTGCTAAATATTTTCTCCCTCTCTGTACCCCATTCCCCTTCAAATCCTTGGAAATTCTTTGGGACGATTCAAATCTCATTCAACAGAATGGGTTCTCTGATGACACTTTGACACGTTTTGTGTGCACCATCATCCTATGGAGACCAGACCTTGTAACAAGAAATAAAAGTTCCCGCAAGTGTTGATCAGATTTCTATCTTGAGATAGCAAAGTCATGGAAATTTTTATAACTGTACCAAATACTGCTTGCCTGTGCATAGTGTGATTCTCCTTCCTGGATCAGAAACCTGAAGGTTTGGCTCATAGGCTGGGAGCTGGCCTCCTGCACAAAGCTGACATCATAATTAATTAAAAGGAAGTCACTGTACTGTTGGCATTCTTGAGATGAGGCATTAGTGTAGCACATTCTGGACAGCATCCAGTCTTACAAATGATATCACAAATTGCTTGGCAGAGATACAAGTTCTCATCATTAAGGGAAAGTGCAAGAAAGCTATTAGGATTCCTGCTGTAGTGTAAAAACAAACAAGAAAAGAAAAAAAACACCCTCCCACTCCCCACTCCCCACCCCCCAGAAAAAACACCATCCAATTACTCAGTCTTCAAGGAATAAAAACACATAGGCTGTGTTAGTGGGTACCTAGTGGCAAGAAGTGAACTGCACCAGACTGCACCAGTCTATGCTAAGGGGTAGCAGCCACCACTACTCCCTCGCCATAAATAGGAAAGCTTGTGTATGTCCCCTAAAGTCCTTGCAATCCTCTCACATCACCACTCTTCTGTAATATGATATGTTCATTCATTTTCCAGGATGAAGCTGAGCATAGCTGATGTGCTCCTATTGATTCTTTTCTTCTGTATTTCTAGGCATTTTGTTTAACAGTGATAGCAAATGGGTGAGTAATACTATCTCTTCTCAGCAAAGTATCCACAGCTCAAACTCAGTTACTTTTTTAACTGCTTGCACTACTGTTGGTTGATCATCCCCTGATCTCTATCATTTCTTGTTTTAGAGCAGGTGTTCCCGACAGGGCTGATGTCTGTGACGAGCCTTTTTGACTCTGTGATTCCCAGAAGATGTGGAGAACGGACACCCTGGTGACTATGACTCAACCTTGGAAACTGCTGCAGGTCCTAGCTCAGAAACTCTCCTTCCTCCAGCTTGATTCGTCAGCAGTGTAAAACAATCCATGATCTCTGAACACTGCTCCGTACAGTCAGACAAGAAGGAGAGGAGAGGAGAGGAGAGGAGAGGAGTTAAGCAAGCTAATTTGTGTTAGTAACAGTTTCATTGCAATAGGCAGAAGTACTATTTCTCTGCCATACTTTGCCTTTATTTATAGTTATCCTATGGTCTCATTGGGATAGAGATTCTAATTTCTGAAGGTAATAAACCTATTTCTTTGGTTGTTAGGGGCTAAATTTACTAAAGCAGCTCATTAAATCACTAGCTCACTTGTTTCAGTTTACTGGATCTACCTTCTGTACCTGCAGAGAAAAAATCGATTACCAAAATGCAGAACATTTAGCTTTTACTCACTGTCTTTCTCTAGTCAATACTTACATTAACATGTAAGTTCTGATGTAGCCTTGTATCTATAATTATGGGAACAGGACATAAGTGCAGAAATTAACTTTTTTTTAATGGGGTAGTAAAGGATAACTGGTACTTCTGCATTACAGATTGATCGGGAACCTCAGACTCACACACATGACATTTGGTGCAACCTTGAGGGGATGCACCCTAAAGGAAGAGATGGCTCAAGGTATCTCTTGGTCAGGAGCTGCAGGCATGCTTCCCAGCTCCTCTGCTGGCATGTGCACTCCAGAAACTGGAGAGCACCCACCATGCCCTCCTCCCTGGGCATTTTGGTGTCTGCAAAGGAAACCCGAGGCACAGCACATCCCACAGGGTCCCAGATCTGGGCAGCTGGGGTCCTCTGGATTCAGCTATGAGATCTGGAGTGACACTCATCATTTTCCCTCAAATGCCAAAAGCAGCTGAGAGGTGGGGCCGTCCTTCAAGCCTAAGATGTTAGACCTCACTATATCCCTAAGTTCTGTGTCACCTAGGACTAGGACTAGGAGAAAGAAACAAAAGGAAGGAAGGCAAGATCAGAAATTCCCACTGTGATCTCGTATGTTTAAAGCTCTAGATTTCTACAGTTGCTTCAATGAAGAAAAAAGAAGTTGCATAAGATTTAATTAAAAGCTTTAGAAAATTGTTACTATTTATTTGAAAGAAAATCAGCACAAGGAATTTTCATAAACTATAACATACACCTGGCACGTACAATGTTTTAAGATATTTACATTTTCAAGAGGACTTTGACTCTGTGGTCACTTGAGTGACTCAAAATTACTCTTCTGCCAAGCCAAATTCTTTTCACTTATGGGATTTAACAGATATAGTTGAAACAGGGGGAAAAAATAATGAATAACAAGTATTCAGTCATGTTTTAAACAGAAGAGTATTTTTTTTTTTGATTTTTTTTTTTTTACCTTAACTGCACAACTCTTAACGCAGCACAAAACATCTAAAAGTCAAAATCACCCTGCAAGGTGCACCTTTACATTTCCACATTTCAGTCACAGCCCAGTGAGGAGTCCAGTCAAGAAAGCCTAGAGATCCCAAAAAGCTGTGCATCCAACCAGAGTTTTTTGACAGTTTTTACTCCACCAGTTCATTACAGTTTTCTGCAGGAAAAAATGGAAGACAGAATTTCAAGACATGGAGGTGACTTCACTTTCCTTTGTTTTTCTGCCTTTTCTTTCCATTTCACGGAATCACAGAATCACAGAATGGCTGAGGTTGGAAGGGACCTCTGGATATCATCTAGTCCAACCCACCTGCCAAGCAGGGGGACCTAGACCTATTTCCCTCTATTGTTTTTTGTTGCTTTGTTTGTTTGCTTGTTTCTCTGTGTGTGTGCTTAACCACAAATGAACTCATTTCCACGTTTTATTTTCCTGGTATATTTCACCTGTGTGAAAAGTTGGTCTCTGTTTACTGGAAACCTCTAAAAGATCACTTACCTGGCATTTAGAGAACTTAGGGAACAGAAGTTGCAAAAAATATATATATAAATCAGAAGCATCTGTGACTTCCAATAAAATATTTAAACCAATGTGAAACAGTATTAGCTTGTTTTCACATGAGATCCAGAGTGTTCAACAAAGTCCATGTTCTGTGTACATTTTTATTCTTGTTAAAAATTTAAAAGGTAGGCTTCTAATGTCTGAGCATTAACTTAAGTTGTAGTCAGTCTGTAAAACAATAGGAGAGATGCTATTAAAAGTATATTAATAATAAAACAGATGCTTTAAAGAAAGCTTAGTACCGTGGCAAACTCAGTCCACTTTGCTTTCCATATAGCAGGACTGGCTGAGAGTTACTATGATTCAGGCAAGTTTAAGAGTGGAGTTTTGGGTGGAAGATTGTAACTTTTCTCTGAAGAAAGGAGGCTTGAGCATCCTGCTTATATAAATTCCTTTGGAAAAGGAGCAGATGTAGCTCTGGTCTTTGATTTAATCCCTGAAATCAGTTATTGTGGTCATAGCTTACTTCTAAGGAACATCAAGACCCACGTACAAAATAGTCATCTGTGGAGGATCACACAATGGTGTGAGAGGTGGGCAGAGGTTTATGCTGTCAGAGAGTTACGGCTGAGGAAAGAGATGTGATTGTTAACCCCCAGTAGTTTCAGCAGCATGCCAGTTTCCAGAAGTGAGGCTTGACTCCCACTGGCCCAGGATCTGAATGCCAAGGTGCAGCGAGGACATCCTGAACACTAGCATCCACAGGCAAGGCCACAGATCTGTGTTTACTCCAATGAGGACATAGTAAAAGGTTTTAAAGACAGCTTTAGAGCCAACAGCAGTACTTAGAAACACCTACTGCATCCCTTCTCTTGCCAGCTTTCTTAGCTACTATAAGGGGGCAGTATTAAAAGATATTAAAACTTTATGAAAATCCTACACTAGATTTGAATAGAACATGGTAACTATTTCTGTACTACACTTTTTGCAACACCAAGCCATGCCAATACCACACACACAAGCATCCCCCCCAGGAATGGGCATACAGTGGTACAGATGCACCTTCATATATATTCTAAAGAAAAATTCTGCATTAGTTAAAGCACATCTGTTTGTATAGATGGAAACAGACACCTATCTTTTAAAAACAATTAATTTAGGGCTCATTTAAGCTCATGGTAGCTATCTTTATATCTAAAAATGGTCCTCTGTTTTGTTCAGATTTTTATAGATCTATTTGCTCTGTCTGCTGTTGCCAGTAATATAGGCTTATCAAGCACAGTACAGGACAGTTGTGCTCAAATACCTATAATGCTTGTTACAAACACTTGTTTGTACACAGAATTTATCATTGGCAATTACAGGAAATAAAGCCAAATATCAATAATTCCCTTTGTAAAAGAGGCTGGATCCATCCCAGTCATGGAGAGCTAAGTTACTCCTTAAGCTAAAGAGGTTCCTACTTCTCAAGTTATGGATGCAAGGATGCATTAAATAAGTTTGGGGCCGATACAATCAAATGCTCTTCAGGCAGTTCTTACAACCAAGATTTTTTTCTGTGCTTCAGTGAAATTACTTGTCATGTTTGTAGTAACACACTGCCTCAGGCCTATGGAAGGGTAGAACACACAGAGATACTGCCTTAATAAACATAGATTTATATACCGTCTTTCTTGTAACAGCTTCAAAGAGTAATAGGAATTAAGCATATAGGTCTAAAACTCTTGGAGAGTCTCCATCTGACCCAAGGTGGTTTATGTTTTATAGTAAAAGTATTCTTTAATACTGAGTTTAGAAGCCAGTCATAAATTGGTTCCCCTTCTACTTTCATGTCTCGTATCATGCTTACCAGAGGTGATCTGCGTGATTTGAAGGAAGGTACAAAGCTCAGGCCTCATCCAAGCATCATCCTTAACACACAGAAAAAATCTCATCTCCCCTGAGTGTGTTTAGGACTTCTTCATCCTCTCTAAGATGGAGAGAGAGGCTCTTTGCCTTTCCACATCAGTCTTATTTTCTGCTCCAGCACAAGCCATCTGATTTGCATGGTCAATGGGCTAAATGATGGCCAGAGCTCAGGGAAGCAGGGATTATTCTAAAAAAGTGCCCTCCACATTATTCTGCATTATCATATCCCTTGCACATCTCCCATCTCATCCAGCCATGAGGAGCAGCCAGCCCTCACTGCTGCCACTTCTGCTGCACCGCGGGGACTTGCCTCGGCACAGAGGCAGGATGCAGCCAGGTGAGTGCACAGCTGGGAGGAAGGGCAAGCTCAGGGATCCAGCCATACAGACAAAGCCAGAAAAATAAATCCTGTGGCTTCAGTAGTCAGAGGCAGCCCCCAGCTGCACACTTCAGAAACTTTCATTTCTTGATGCTGCCTACAAGGTACGACACATGAATGTTGGGGCGAGCCTCCAGGCTGTTTATCTGCAACACAGGAGCTTCAGGAAGTCTGGATGCTGAGCAGCTGCATTAGCATCACAAGGACTCCAGTTTTGTCCATGTCCACGTTTAAGAGTTACACTGTAGAAAATATTTACAACCTGTTTCACATTTATATATTTTCAGACTTGGCGGTGCTAGGTTAATGGTTGGACTTGATGATCTTAGAGGTCTTTTCCAACCTTCATGATTCCATGATTCTATGATATCACAGGCTCCATTCAGATCAGTAGGTAACCAGCTAGAAAGGACAGTCAGGGTATGGACAGTCAGGTAAATATAAAATGCTAAACAAGAATTTTATGGGTTTTGCAAATGGTAACAGATCAAATGATATGCAGTAATCTGTGAGACCTCTTTATCCATCCCACCCCTTACCGTTGTTCATTCCACAGCCAGCTATCACTGGTGGCAAGACACTGGTGGCAAGCAACTTTTGACAGATAAAGTGAAGGATGCTTTGCCAAGCACCTACTGTCTCAGGAATTGCTAAATACTTAGCTGTATACTACATCTTACTATTCTAACTGCATAAGCCATTTTAGCTTTGAGAGAGAGAGAGAAAGAGAGAAAGAGAAAAAGAAAGAAAAAGAAAAAGAAAAAGAAAAAGAAAAAGAAAAAGAAAAAGAAAAAGAAAAAGAAAAAGAAAAAGAAAAAGAAAAAGAAAAAGAAAAAGAAAGAAAGAAAGGGGAAAAAGGAAAAAGGAAAAACAGAAGAAAAAAAAAAAAAACAAGAAAAAAGGAAGAGACTGTGCCCCTTAATCCTTAAATTATTGGACTTGGAAACCAAGATAGAGTCAGAAGCCCTGAAAAAGAGTTTATAACAATTAAGGGATTACATCAATGTACAGTGAACTTCCTGGACAGAGAACCTAAACTTTCTACTGGTTTCAAATACATAGTTTGTCTCCAGAACATCTCTGGCCTCTTCTTCTCCTTGGGGATTCTTTGGCTTTCCTCAAAATCTGTATATTCTTAAATCCTTCACTTTCCCTCACTCCAAAAGGAACAACAGGCTCTGGTGAACGTTCCGTCTGTTCAATATGTTTTATACCTGTTTGATTTACAGGCTGATGCCAGTTGGTAATGTCATGTCTGGGAGCACGTCCCCGGTACTTTAATGGGTCAGGCAGAAGAACTCACATTGTCACTGGATCTGAGGACAGAGTGAATTCCTGTTCAGAGACACAGAAATATTTTGGGATACAATCACACTTAGACAAAGCAAGTAAAGGGGTTCCATTTTTCACCCTTTCAACAAAGCATGGTACAATCCACAAGCACAACATCAACGAACTATAATTTTTTAAGTGGAATGGGATTAAGCATTGCACTTGGGCTGGGGCAATCCCAGGTGCTTATACAGACTGGGAGAAGAAGAACTCGAGAGCAGCCCTGCGGAGAAGGACTTGGGGGTCCTGCTGGACGAGAAGCTGGACATGAGCCGGCAGTGCGCGCTTGCGGCCCGGAAGGCCAACTATGTCCTGGGCTGCATTAAAAAAGGGGTGGCCAGCAGGGAGAGGGAGGTGATTGTCCCCCTCTACTCTGCTCTGGTGAGACCCCACCTGGAATACTGCGTGCAGGCCTGGGGCCCCCAGCACAAGAAGGATGTGGAGCTCTTGGAACGGGTCCAGAGGAGGGCCACTAAGATGATCAGAGGGCTGGAACACCTCTCCTGTGAAGAAAGGTTGAGGGAACTGGGCTTGTTTAGCTTGGAGAAGAGAAGGCTCCGGGGAGACCTCATTGCGGCCTTCC
>VXAA01005086.1:29817-61698 GCA_013399115.1 Anseranas semipalmata
GAGCATCTCTCATACGAGGAGAGGCTGAGAGAGCTGGGCCTGTTTAGCTTGGAGAAGAGAAGGCTGAGAGGGGATCTTATTGATGTGTACAACTATCTGAAGGGAGGGTGTCAAGAGGATGGGGCCGGACTCTTTTCAGTGGTGCCCAGCGACAGGATGAGAGGCAATGGGCACAAACTGAAGCACAGGGAGTTCTGGCTGAATATGAGGGGGCACTTCTGTACTGTGAGGCTGACAGAGCACTGGAACAGGTTGCCCAGAGAGGCTGGAGACTCCAGTCTCCTTCTCTGGAGATACTCAAAACCTGCCTGGATGAGATCCTGTGCAACGTGCTGTAGGTGACCCTGCTTGGCAGGGGGGTTGGACTAGATGATCTCCAGAGGGCTCTTCCAACTTCAGCCATTCTGTGATTCTGTGATTCTGTGAAATCTGGTTCCAGTTTTGGCCGTACAGCACAATTGACTTACAGGTATTGCAAAATGACTATTTTGCAATTAGAATGGCACAAGAAAGTTCTGGCAGAGCTGTTTACCAATGAATCTAGATTCTCTGGAACAGTGATATTTTCTGCCAATCTTGCCAAAGTTTCAGGTTGATCATCTGGAGGAACAGTGCAAACTGCTTTGACATGTTTGGAGAAAAATATTAATTTCTTTGTTTTTGGAAACATCTCTTTGTGTAAGCATTGTTACAGTGCCCTTAAGAGTTTCCCTGGCTGCTCTCTTGTGAGGTAGTTTGTTCCAGACCTCACTGTGCTGGATATTTTGCTTAAACCTGCCTTTGGTTGTGTCCCTGCTCGCCTTTTTTTTTTTTTTCTTGTAGAGTATGGATTCTCAACACTCTAGCTGCCAGCACACTAGCTGGATGATTTTGTCTACTTGTTTCACATCTCCTGTGGGGCAGAGTTTTGTTGTTCAGCTACTTCAGTGACAGAAATAGAGCAGGTGACTTCTTACCCATCCTTGTCCCGGACACAACATTTCCAGGCCTCCCACTCAGGGACTATTCTCGATTAACTGTTCAACTCTTTGAGATGATACCATGGCAAAGGCAAACAAATAGATAGGTTTACTCATTTTACAGTAACTCTAGAAGTAGTAAGATTCAGAAAATGGTAATGTAAAGTCTGTCATTCTTGCTACCATCTTCTTAAGACCTGGATAAAAATCAGAGTCCCTCACTTGAACATGTTTTGTCCTGCAAATCATGAAGTCTTTATTTCCTGTAGTGACTTTTCTTTTACTCTTTCACATGGAAATGTGTGCTTTCTTGGCCCACGTTTTGTCCTTTGAATTCCTTGCAAGGATATGAGCCATTGGTGAGGCACTGGAACAGGTTGCCCAGAGAAGCTGTGGGTGCCCCATCCCTGGAGGTGTTCAAGGCCAGGCTGGATGGGGCCCTGGGCAACCTGATCTAATGGGTGGCATCCCTGCTTGTGGCAGGGTGGTTGGAACCAAATGATCTTTAAGGTCCTTTCCAACCCAAGCCATTCTATGGTTCTGTGATTTTACGATCTAGTTACTATATTTGTGCCCCAACCTACTATTGAGAAGTTGGAAAGATCTCATTTCCACTAAGATATACCTCAGTACTTCAGTACAAATCAGAATATCTGAGGGTAGCTGCCTCTGTTTCTCCTGTTAGATGCTCAGCACAGCTCTGACTACATGCCTGACTCCTCGTATTCTGAAACACAAAGTGGTGCAGTTGTTTTTAACTTTGCTTAGAATTCATGTGTTATATGTAGACCAGTTGCCTAAATCACTGTTCTCCTAAACTGAGGGAAGTAGGTTGTTTTTGTTTTGTTTTATTTATTTATTTAAGTGCTGTTCTTCAGTTCCAACATGGGCATCTAAAGCCAAAAGATGAGATGTAAGGGAGTCACTGTAAGCTCTGTGTATAGTAGCTAATGATAAAATATCATCACCTTCAGTGTGCAATTAATCCAGTCCTTCAACTAGCTTTTGAGATTGGCTTGGATGGGTTTAGATCAGTAGAGCAGATTGTTCTCTACTAACTGTTAAGGGAGCCTGTCTGGCAACATTATGTAAGACGCCAAACTTTGATGCATAAATTTAAGTAAGATGAATCCCGCCTGTGTTTAGTCTTCATCAGAATGAAATTATTCAAGATCTGCAATACATTATTTTACAGATGCATTCCTCAATATGGAGAAATTTTATATTTCCTTTCTAGTTGAAAGGTCTTTGAAATCCCTCAGATCTTGAAGCAGAGTTGTCATAATCTGCCTGTCTTTTTTTTCTTATACATAGGAAGTTACAGGTGGATTGTTGTATTACTGACTGTTATGGTGACTGTTTAAATTCTTCAGGTGCACTAAGATAAAAACAGTGTGTAAACCACATTATCAGGATTACACATAAAGACCTACCAAGGATCAGTAGTTCACATCCTGATGTGACTGAGAGGTACCTTGCATTGGCTGAAATGCTCTCAACTTGTACTGTCTCTGGAATACAACTGAGTAAGAGCTTTGTGAAAGAGAAAAATACCATTAGCTGCACTCCTAGGTGGGAAGGGCTAGGTAAAGAGAATTAGCACATTTAGGCTTTCTTTTTAGCCTTCTTCTGCCTCTCCTTCCTTCTGTCCTTTTCCATGGCTATCCTCCTTTCCAGTTGTCTCTCCATCATTGCCTTAACACTGTGTGGACAAGTAACTGCTTTGCATAGGCTATTGGTTTGTCTGGTAACATACGAAAGTGGAAGATGATACAGCCAAAGACATCCCCTATGTAAGACTGTGAAACAGAAGCAAAGGTACTAAATAGGCAGCAATGACTTTATACCACCTAAATGTTCTTGTGTTGAAGGAATATCCCCAGATAACTCTGTATCTCTTTCTTGATAAAGCTTTCATGGAAAGGAGATAGGATTGGGTGGGAGATGTCAGCACAAGGCTAAATGCCAATCTGATAGCAAACCTTATATGTTCTCAGAGTTCTATTTTTTTTTTCATCAGATGATTTTTAGGCATCCCACTCATCCTGCTTAATATCATCTTAAATGTGTGTTTTAATTTGGTATCTATTCTGTATCACACGTTGTTGCTTCGGCACTGTAGCATTTCCAGAGCAAAGAGAAAAAAAATTACAACATTCCAGAATTGTTAAGTGGTGTTTGTTTTAATTAAAAATTGCTTTTGTTCAGATTGGAACAAACTGTAGAAATAGATGATATAACACAAAGGATTTTACGTTAAGCCTAGCACAAATATTTTGGAATGTTGTCACAAATTGTCTATTTTTCTGTCATGCATAATGCAAATTCTTCTACCTGTGTATGTTGGAGGTTTGAGATTGTCAAGGTTCACTGTAGTGCATGTCTATTCAGCTATTACATAAAGGCCAGTAAGATTCAAAAAATAAAAATAAAAATAACAATAACAATAAAAATAAAAGAAGGCAAAGGGGTACACCATAGGGAAATAAGAACTGATTGGTCTCCAGAACTTGAATGCATACAGCAAATATTAATTCACAAAATCACAGAATGGCTGAGTTTGAAAGGGACCTCTGGATTTTTTCTAGTCTGAGCCCTCTGCTCAAAACAGTCAGCTAGAGCAGGCTGGTCAGGGCTGTGTACACTCTGGTGTTGAATATCTCTAAAGATGGAGACATCATGAGATCCATGGGAAAACTGTTTCAGTGTTCGAGCACCTTCACAGCAAGGAAGAATTTTTTATCCTTAAATGGAATTTCCTCTATTTCAGTTTGTGTCCATTGACTCCTGTCCTGTCACTGAGAAGAGTCTGGCTACGTCTGCTTTGCTTATGTCTATGAAACATTTAAACACTTTCAAAAGATCCCCCTGAGCCTTCTTGTCTCTCAGCCTCTCCACATGTGAAAGATGCTTCAGTTTCTTAAATATACTCACGGACCTTTGCTGAACTTGCTGCAGTAAGTTCATGTCTCTCTTGCACTGTGGAGCCCAAAACTGGGCAAAATACTCCAAATGTGTCTCACCAGTGCTGAGTAGAGACAATGGATCCTCTCTTGACCTGCGGGTGATGCTCCTCCTAAAGCAGGAGGCTATTGGCTTTCTACAAAGGCACATTGCTAGCTCTTGTCCACCAAGTTGTCCGTGTGGGCCTTCAGGTCCTTTCCTGAAAAGCCATTGCCCAGGCAGTCTGCCTTCAGTTTTCAGACATGGAGTACTGGAGTCCCTTCATTGTGTATGATGCTATTCCTCCCCAGGGCCAACACTTTGCATTTCCATTTGAACTTCATGGGATTTCTGTTTTCCCATTTCTCCAGCCTGTCCAGGTTCCTCTCGGTGGCAACACAGCCATCTGATATAACAACTACTCTTTCCACAGAATCACAGAATGGCTGAAGTTGGAAGAGCCCTCTGGAGATCATCTAGTCCAACCCCCCTGCCAAGCAGGGTCACCTACAGCACGTTGCACAGGATCTCATCCAGGCAGGTTTTGAGTATCTCCAGAGAAGGAGACTGGAGTCTCCAGCCTCTCTGGGCAACCTGTTCCAGTGCTCTGTCAGCCTCACAGTACAGTAGTGCCCCCTCATATTCAGCCAGAACTCCCTGTGCTTCAGTTTGTGCCCATTGCCTCTCATCCTGTCGCTGGGCACCACTGAAAAGAGTCCGGCCCCATCCTCTTGACACCCTCCCTTCAGATAGTTGTACACATCAATAAGATCCCCTCTCAGCCTTCTCTTCTCCAAGCTAAACAGGCCCAGCTCTCTCAGCCTCTCCTCGTATGAGAGATGCTCCAGTCCCCTCAACATCTTCGTAGCCCTCCACTGGACCCGCTCCAGGAGCTCCATGTCCCTCTTGCACTGGGGAGCCCAGAACTGGACACAATCCTCCAGGTGTGGCCTCACCAGGGCTGAGTAGAGGGGGAGGGTCACCTCCCTTGCCTTGATGGCAACGCTCCTCCTAATGCACCCCAGGATACCATTGGCCTTCTTGGCCACAAGGGCACACTGCTGGCTCACGGTTACCTGCTGTCCACCAGGACTCCCAGGTCCCTCTCCGCAGGGCTGCTTTCCAGCAGGTCAGCTCCCAACCTGTACTGGTGCATGGGGTTATTCCTCCCTAGGTGCAGGACCCTGCATTTGCCTTTGTTGAACCTCATGAGGTTCCTCGCTGCCCACCTCTCCAGTCTGTCCAGGTCCCTCTGAATGGCAGCACAGCCCTCTGGGGTATCAGCCACTCCTCCCAGTTTTGTGTCATCCACAAACTTGCTGAGGGTGCACTCTATTCCATCATCCAGGTCATTGATGAATAAGTGGAACAGGACTGGACCCAGTACAGACCCCTGGGGGACACCGCTAGCTCTAGGCCTCCAACCAGACTCAGCGCCGCTGATCACAACCCTCTGAGCTCTGCCATCCAGCCAGTTCTCAATCCACCTCACTGTCCACTCATCCATCCCACACTTCCTGAGCTTGCCAATGAGGATGTTATGGGAGAGAGTGTCAAAAGTCTTGCTGAAGTCAAGGTAGACAACACCCACTGCTCTCCCCTCATCCACCCAGGTAGTCATTCCATCATAGAAGGCTATCAGGTTGGTTAAGCATGATTTCCCTTTGGTGAATACATGCTGACTACTCCTGATCACCTTCTTATCCTCCACATTGTTGGAGATGACCTCTAGGATGAGCTACTTCATCACTTTACCAGGGAGGCGCGGCTGACTGGCCTGTAGTTTCCTGGGTCCTCCTTCTTGCCCTTTCTGAAGACTGGGGTGACATGGGCTTTCCTCCAGTCCTCAGGCACCTCTCCCTTTCTCCATGACCTTTCAGAGATGATGGAGAGTGGCCTAGAGATAACATCTGCCACCTCCCTCAGCACTTATGGATGCATCCCGTTAGGGCCCATGGATTTGTAGGTGTCAGGTTTGCCTAAATGATCTCTGACACGATCCTCTTTGACCAAGGGAAAGTCTTCCTTTCTCCAGACTTCCTCCCTTGTCTCTAGGGTCAGAGATTCTTGAGGGCTGGTCTTAGCAGTGAAGACTGAAGCAAAGAAGGCATTCAGTAATTCTACCTTCCCTGTATCTTTTGTCACCAGGGCACCCACCCCATTCAGCCCACATTTTCCTTAGTCTTACTTCTGCTATTGATGTATTTAAAAAAGCTCTTCTTGATGTCCTTGACACCCCTTGCCAGGTTTAACTCCAAATGGGCTTTGGCCTTCCTTGTCACATCCCTGCATCCTCTGACAATGTACCTATATTCTTCCCAAGTGGCCTGTCCCTTTTTACACATTCCATATACTTCCTTCTTCCATTTGAGTCCTTCCAGGAGCAACTTGCTCATCCATGCAGGTCTCCTGCCCCCTTTGCTTTCCTTTTTCCTCATGGGAATACACAGATCTTGAGCTTGGAGGAAGTGATGCTTGATTACTGACCAGCTCTCTTGGACCCCCTTTCCTTCTAGAGCCCTGACCCATGGGATTCCTCCAAGTAGGTCCCTGAAGAGGCCAAAGTTTGCTCTCCTGAAGTCCAGTGTTGCAATCCTACTTCTTGCCCTGCTTCCTCCTCAAAAGATCCTGAACTCCACCATCTCATGGTCATTGCAGCCAAGGCTGTCCCCAGCCTTCAAATCTCCAACCAGCCCTTCTTTGTTTGTTAGTACAAGATCCAGCGGCATACCTCTCCTTGTTGGCTTCTTGACCACCTGTGTCAAAAAGCTATCATCAATGATCTGCAGGAACCTCCTGGTCTATTTGTGCCTAGCTGTGTGATCTTTCCAGTAGACATCAGCATGGTTGAAATACCCTATGAGAACCAGGGCCTGTGATTGTAAGGTTACTTCCAGCTGTCTGTAGAAGGCTTCATCTACTTCCTCTTCCTGATCAGGTGGCCTGTAGCAAACACCCACAACCGTATCAGCCATGGTAGCCTGCCCTGCCCTTTAATCCTTACCCATAAGTTTTCAGCTTGCTCTTTGTCCACCCTTAGGCAGAGCTCGATGCATTCCAGTTGCTTTTTCACATAAAGAGCAACTCTACCACCTCACCTTCCTGGCCTATCTTTCCTAAAAAGCACGTAGCCCTCCATGACAGCATTCCGGTCATGTGAGCTATCCCACCTCATTTCTGTAATTACAATGAGATCATAGCCTTGCAACCGCACACAGATCTCCAATTCGTCCTGTTTTTTTTTTTCCCATGCTACCTTTATTGCTATACAAGCACTTCGGGGAGTTGATGGAGCCTACAGGTTTCCCGGGAGGGGAGCAAGAGGATCCTTCATAGTCATGTCCTGCACTCACTTCCCCAGCTGCATGCACCTGCTGAGGGTACCCTGACTTGAGCCACAATTTTGATTTATTACTTTCAATGGTAATATTCCACAACAGCAGATAGTCACAATATTATAAGGTTGTTTTTTCCTCTTAAGGAATAATTAAGTATTTCTGCTATTTTTGCTTTCTAGTGTTTCACAGCAGTTCAGTGATCTTCAAAAGACTGCATCTGTTTGTGTGGGTATTCTTAGCTTTACACGACTGAAACTGAACCAATATTCTTATGCTGTATGTCCTCTAAGTCATCTTGGGCACCCTTGCCAAATTAGCAAACTCTGAATTGATACTGAAATAATAAAATCCCCAAAGGAATTCCTTTTCCACTTTTGCACACAACGTATCCTTCTCCCAGTAATGGGTAACTACTGAGGTCTACCTTAACATCTAGATTTTGCTGTCACTTATAGTAGTGTTCAACATAGGGAAGTTGATGAGGTTAATGGAGCTACTCCTCTTATATCCAGTGTAAAAGATCACCAGAATTCAGCCACCATGGAAGCAGTACCACCCACCACACTGTAGACTGCATGTTGGTTTTCATCCTTGTTTAATGTTTTTTCCTGTTTTCCTGTAGAGATGGGGGTTATACAACCATGCCCTGCCGATCTGAGTGTCAGTATGATCAGCAAACTGTTGAGCTCCTTTACATAAATCATGACATTTGAAGCTAATGGTTAGTTTCAGCCAAACTGATGGAGGGATCACCATTCTTTTAAGCTCCAGAAAAACAAATGACTTTGTAGTAAGGCTTAGCTAGTCACTTTTTTATTTAGTTTGTAGAATTTTTCTATCATCTCAAGTGAGAAAAATACTGTAACATAAACTCAACAAGATACAGGATGCCTGAGAATCCACAATACAAATTCCATAGCTTCAGAAAAAAACAGTAGTTACTGACTGCATCTTTCTAGAAAAGCAAAATCTAAGACACAAATCCACAGGAAACCAGACTTACAGGATGTTTGCTATTATTCATACATGTGTTCTTCTGGCTGAAATTTTCCAGGAATATTTTTATTTTTCCATAGATGAAGTTTGGATGAAAAAATTTAACTCCTCTGGAACACAAAGAAAGCTGAGGAAAAGCAAAACACATTCCATTTTTTAAGCTATATATTTGATTTTTTTTTCCCCTAAACTTTCCTGGCTAAGAACAGAAAGAAGATAAAGTGTGAAAGTTCTTGTCCTACCACTGTCCTGAGCAGCAGATAGCTTCCCTATGACTGTCTGTTCTTTATTCTTGAAAAATAATTCATGGCTATAAAAATCTATATAAAAATGGCTATAAGACATCTTTTCCAGGGTAAAGCACTAGGCTTAAACCCAGCAAATAATGAATAGCAAAAGTAAAATAGTACTAAAGCCAGTGTTTAGACAAGAATAATACACTGCATCATTTAATATTGAATTGGTTAACAGCAACTGAAAATATTTCTGGCATTACTAGAGGAGGTTGTAGGTTCATGTGAACATTAGTATCTAACTGTATCTGCTTCATCATTTCATAAAATGATGACAGTACTCTTGTAATTTTTATGTCTGCTTTACTACATTGCTGTTAGTCAATCAATCTCATTCACATGTGAGCAAAATACTGCATTTAAAAAGCTAGCTCTTCACATGGTCAAGACTTTCGTTTATTTCACTGACTGATTTTATAACTTGCAGCCAGGGAAATTCAATAAAGGAAAGGTATTCTACACATTCTGAAAGCACAAAACTCAAACTCACACAATTTTCATTGGGACATGTGGATTCTTTAGGTTTTCCTTGCAGGTTTGCCTAATAAATATGGATTTCCTTGATAGCTAAAAGGCTATTTTCATTTTTATACAAGACATGATTTATTAGTGATGACTGTGTAAGCAACCACTTTCAAACACTACTTTTTTTCACTTCTTTTCGTTTTGTCACCTGAAAAAGTACTAGCCTTTCTTTCTTTAAGTGACCTTAAGGCCAGTCTTGACCATGTCTTTTTAAGCTCTTAATTAATACTCAGCTGAGGAAAAAGTTTTAAAGAAATATTTTGGGGGTCATATTAACTTCAATTCAGAAATAATGAAATTTATCATTATAGGTTATTCAGATTGAAAATTAGTTTTTGCATTCCTTTATAACTTGTTGCTGTAATTAAAATATAAAAGACCCTTTAACTTGAAGAACTACAAATAATTTCCATCAGACAACAGCTGTTATTTCATCCTTCTATCTTTGCTCCCTTTTTGTCTTTGAGATCTTTCAATATTAACATGTCTAAGTAAATGCACATTATTCATTACCATTTCCATTAGTCATGACACAAGTAGTCAATCATTTGTGAAAAATCTAGGTATTCAGGAAACTGTACAAATATATAAACACAGATTCTCTTTCTGCCACCTACTTGGTTCTCACAAAATCCATTCTCCTCATGAGTCAGCTCACGTAATTTTTAACCACTTGGCTTAACAGTATATATATTTTACATATCTATGTTGGAGATTCAGAAAAAAAGTAGTTTTCAGGGAAATCATATTCAGTTCATACAGTTAAGTTTAGAAGATAAGAATCCCATTCCAGCCTTTAAGGGAAAGGTGGCTGAGAATTGAATAGCATTCTCTTATCCAAAGAAAGAGGATGTTATCCATTCATTACCTTGATACATTTCATTGCGATTGTTAGCAGTAGCAAAGAGATAAGATAATGGAATGCATTCATTTTAATTATCCTGAATATTTCCACTGTGAAAGTTGAAAATTGTTCCAGTTTGTTTTAGTAATGAAGGGATAAAGGAACTAATCACTTTTCAGCTAGATATATTTGAATAAACAAATGCTAACAACATAGTAGTTTACCAAAAAATATATTTTGCATAAAATCACTTTTTAATTTTCTTTTCTTTTCTTTTCTTTTCTTTTCTTTTCTTTTCTTTTCTTTTCTTTTCTTTTCTTTTCTTTTCTTTTCTTTTCTTTTCTTTTCTTTTCTTTTCTTTTCTTTTCTTTTCTTTTCTTTTCTTTTCTTTTCTTTTCTTTTTTTTTTAATATGGAAATCCAGCTTAGAAGTAAGAGCTTTTTAGTAACCTAATGGTTGTTGCTTTTTCTTCACCTACTATTAGCATGGCTATTGTAGACTTTCTAATCTGCTTTTAAATACATAATATCAAAGACAACTTGTTGTAGTATTTGCTTTTGTGTACATTAAAATGATTTAATTTAAGAAACTGTTCTGATTTTGAGTGTAGATCATATATGGGATCTACAGAAACCATGGTATTCCAACATTCACTACCTCAACTTCACACACTGATGGGATCCTTTATATTACACTGCCCAATGAACAGTCATCTATAATTCACTGTGCAGTTATCATAACCATAAAGATAACCATAAAGATAAAACATTTGTAGTTCCTCTGAGTAACTGAAAATACACCCAAGCACAAATAAATCACATCTGAGTAGACTTACTCCTGCCTAATTTCAGTGATCAATGTATCATTGCCTGTTTAAAAAAAAAAAAAAAAAAAAAACATGAGACAGGAAATCTGGATGCTTGTAACTGAAAGATAGATTATGATAAAACAAAAATAAATTGAAAATATGGCTTGCAATCATAGTATTTAAGATCATTGATTAAATGCACCACTAAAGAACATGAGATATAACCTTGAGCGTGCATGGAATTGGGCTTAGTAAAGGAGGTTTTAAACAGTATATGATTTTCACTAAATGTAGATTAATGATGTGACTCTCCCTGACATGCATTTCTCAATTATGTTTCAAGCCCAGTGTTAGACCAGGAATAACTTCATTAAACCACCATAAGTAAGCCATAAACCCAAGGTGAGTGAGAGCATGTGACACATTTTATCAGTTGGATGAAGGATTCTTTTCAGTCCATGGCTCTCACTGAAGCAAAAGGAAGAAAGCTTCTGTTAATGGCAAATCTTCCCCAGGAGGGCTACATGCACAGCCTGGTAGTTACCCCCTCTGTCCAGCTGAACTCAAAGCTGGGTGGAAGGAGTGCAGTTGTACACAGAAAAGCCAGAGGTTGCTTCTTATGGAGACCATATCAAAACATCTGCAGTGAAGATCTTTATAGCAAACACAATCTCTTGTCTACAATAAGGCTGCCTTTGATCTTGCATAATTCTGAAAACATCAGGGAAGCAACTCCAGCTTGAAAGTGCAGAGAAATATTTTCTCATATAGAGGGAAATACGATTATGCAAGTATTGTGATGATGCACTGGACATGCCAATTCACAGTGAGCAGTTTTCATGCAACAGTAAGAAATTCCACCCTCCACTCGTTCTTACAGTTGGTGAAAGAGAAACTGAATTAAAAATGGAGATTCTTTTGTTTCATTAATGGCCACATAAGTTCTTACCTTCCTCTCAAAATGGAAGGATTGCTCTCAGGGCCCCTAACTATTATTATTGATGTCTACTCTAGGACACGTCAGGACTTCTCCATGGAAACAGGAAGTGTCAGGAATATGAAATAAGGAAAAGGAACTAAATGTAAGTATCAGCTGGGAAGTGTTTCAAGCAATTATTATTCTTTCAGCATTCAGCTAATTACTCAAGATGCCTGACTGTTATTAGAATATTACTGATGATATTTAAAAGCAAACATGAATTCATGAGCTATTTGCCAGAAGAAATAGCAGAGACTTGTTTCTGATGTCATTTATATTAGCTTTACATACATGTGCAGTTGGATCAGGTTCTGGTTACGGGTACCTTAAGAAAATTTAGAGTACCTCTGTTGAACTGCAGAGACTTCCTTCAGATTACACACAATGAGATCAGGATCTAGATCCTTGATTTTAATAGGGTAACACCTAATTTAGAGCAACATGAGATTAGAATCAGATTTGAATGTAAAGGAAGAGTGGAGTTACAGTTTCAAGATACAAAGGAGTACAATATAATAAGAATAGAGTGCCCAGTACGCAGGGTGAAATATGAAAAATGAAGCTTTATTTTCAAGCTCACACCTGAAACACAAATTAATAACAGATGTTTAGCTATCTCCTTTCTTTCTAGCAAAGTTACATTCATCACAGTCTTAAACTATGTAACACATCATAATGGAACTGATGGAAAGTCTGTATTACACAAGTGATTGTAAGGAGTGCTAAGTTAGTATATCTAATTTAATTTGAAACAGTGAAGTTGGGTCTTCCCTTAGAGCAGGCCCAAAACACTTTTTCCTGAGAAATCACTGTGAAATGTCCTAACATTAGCTTGTCAGTCCCAAAAGCTCTCAACATGTAAGGCTTCTGTGAATCACAAACCTATTTGTATAGAGTATGAGTTTACATCTACATAGTCATATGTATATAAATTTGCATGAAGGTACATATTTAAATTTCGGTTATTCTCATTACATTAAGTTTTTATTCCTTCATTTTACTCAGCTGAATCCCCTGTCATCTCATTTGTTTGGTATAACACACATTTCTAACCATAGGCCCAACTAGATTAGGAACAGGGGGAAATAAACGCTGTGGGAATACAGAAGACAGATTTTGTGGCTCGTGTAAAGCTTTTCCCAAGCTTCTTTTCTCGTTGTACCAGCTGAGACCTTCACCAGTGTATTTGTGTCTTGGGTTACACACCTATATGAAGCTTAGAAAATACCAATACACCTCTTCTTCACAAGGGGTTAGTCCATATATTAATAAGGTACTTAATATGTAAAAAATTACTTAATAAGGTAAAAAAATTTCAGAAATATATTTTTAAAATTTTGGGGTTAATTTATGATATTTCCTTCATGTTCTTTAGGGTTTAGCAAATGCTTTCCTATCTTTAGCCTTCTGGTAAAATGAAAGACTGACATTATCCTGTGAAGTTCAGATACTCTGTGATCTCCTGCAACGAAGTCATGCAAGACCCTTTACTGACAGGAAGAACATGTGATAAAGACAGGTACAGAAGAGAAGAAGTCCACACATGTGGTGCTTTAAGCCATACCTGGGCAAAGCCAGTATTTTATTGAAAAAGGAAAATGTTGCTACTTACTGACACAAATAATCAAAACAAAAGTAACAAAAATCTGTTTGCACAGGGACAGAAAATAATAATAATAAAATAATAAAAGAACATCACTAAAAAGAGAACTTGTGTTTAATAACCTGAAAGGGGAAAGGTCTCATGTCAGGAAAGACTCTGGTTTGTCAATGGGATCCACCCAAAGCATCTTTTTCTGAGAATCTCTTTCTGACTTCAGCAGATTTTGGATATGGCATTTTGTTAGCAGAGAGGAAATTCAGAGCAATTTTTTATTGCACATTTGTGCTCCCAGTGATCCAAAACGCCTAACCCTAGCATTAGATTACCAGATGCTCAAGGGTTCACTAATCCATTAGCTATTACATCTGCATTCCAGGGTTTTCATAAGAAACACTACAGCTGTGGATCTCTAAAGTGTCTCCTAAAGTGATGACTGACTTTGGAGGTTATCACTCCCCTTTCCCTTAGAACAGGATGGAGCTTCCCCAGTGGCTTTGTACCATTGGAATAGATCCTGGATCACCTCTGGCTGTTTAATCCCCACAGACTTTGGTAGCAGTGCAAGTGTGGGCAGTGAGTGGAGGGAAAAGTTTTCCTACTGAATTCTGAGAATTCTTACCCTTCAGGTGCTCCCTCTTTTCCAGGAGTGTCAGTGATTTGCTGTCAAGATTTTCAGGAGAAGCTTGAAGGAAAATATTTTTCCTTGGGCTAAGATAAGCTACATGCCTCGGAGATGCATATGCAAGTCCAAAAAAAAGGCTGAAGGGTGAGGGAAACATACATACAGACCTTTTCAAGCAGAAGAGTGACTTATTTTGTTAAATAAAGTTATTCCAAGGAAATGCTTATACTCTACAAGGACGTTAAGCATATAAATAGTGAGGAGGTGAGTTAAAATTAAACGTGGATTTAATAACCTTTACAAAGTTCAAGACACTACATGCAAAAAAAAAAAAAAAAAAAAATTAATTTGATTGCTTGAAGTGTATATGTGAAGCTCAGCAACCACAGACATTGTTAGTGAAGAAAATTTACTGCAAGGGATAGCTAAACCACAAGCAGGACTCCCCTCTTTGCCCTTAATCTTTGCCCTTTGCTCTTAGCAGGGAGCTTATAGAAACTCTTCACGCTTTTATCAGATCTCAGTTTGAGATAATGAAGGAGAAAATACTTTCTCTCTTTTTCTTTAAATTATGATATCTGCTCTCTCAGACAGTAAGAAAAAGAAAAGATGGGCAGTATGCCTTCAGCTGAATATCTTCTTTCTGACAAAATATAAAAGAAACTCATGCTGAGACTTTGGTCAACAGTCAAGTGAGTTGTGTTCAAGCCTAAGTGTCCATAACAGGTTGTATTTCTTCTGAAAGAGCACAGCAGGCCTGGGTATGTTTGGTTGCAAGTGTGAGGACCCAATAATTGTTTCTCTTTATTCATACATGCACACCCAATGAAGGCAGAAACACAAGTGAAGGCTTCTGGGTCCAAGATTGCTCTACATTTCAGACCGGGATACAATCCAACTTGACAATGAAATAATTAGCAAGTAAGACCAATAACTGTAACAACAATCACTACATATTCGCCTTGAACACATACCAGTGCATATATCACTTTATAAAAATTGCTTTCAATATGGGACCTTATGGATCATTGGCAAACCATTTAGTATTTAAGATCACCCATAAGATCATGCCTTGATCTTAGTAGCATTGACACTGCTTTCTGCTGGGATGGTTCCTTGTTGTCCTTTGTCAGGAAGGAGACAGAAGAAAAGGACAGGAGGGGGAAGATTAATTCCTAATTTGGGCATAGTTAAAATGTAGTTTCTGATAGCATACTCAGTAATTGAGTGTCAGAACAGATACCCTGAAAACAAGTCCTAAACTTGTTCGATCATGTAAGAAATATCAAAGGAAATGTCCTCCCAAAGCAACATCAATTGCTTTAATGGTGAGCTCAGTAATTCAACAAAATGTCTTATATATCTAAACATTTGGGCTTTGGTTGTATCATTCTTAGTTATATTGAATAGAGATCCTTTTAGAAGGTAGCCTATCACTGAACTCAACAGGATGACAAATGAAAAAAGGTATCACTTCTGCAGTTCCCACCCATAACAAACTTTCCAGAGGAGAAAAGACACCACTCCTTTGTTTAGACTCAGCTGCCAAATATATTTGTGCATGTTATTTCTAAAATATCTGAGACCTGTCTAGGAAGAATAAGAGATTTTATTTTTCCAAGAGCTGCATCTGTAATGGATTTAGGCAGCTTGTGAAAATCTAATGTCAAATGAAACTGCATACTTTCAGTGCTGAAGGATGAAGAAAAATTACTTAGAGCAACTTATATTTGTTTAGAGCAACTTACATCAGTTTATTACTACAAAACACTCAGGCTATTTTCTCCTGCTTAATTGTCACACTTGATAAAAGAAGGACACAGGTTGTTGAGTCAAGCTGTGACCACAGAAGAAAATTTCATAAAAATGCTAAAATGTTAAATAAAAGCTGATGTAACCAAATTCAAATATAAAAGATTCAAGATTTTCAGGAACGGGTGGTTAAGGAGGTGTTTGCAGCTCCATAGTCAGGTATCCATCTATCATCTGCATAGCACAATTTTCAAAGCTGTTGACTATCCAGATATTCCAGAAGATCTCAGGAATTATGTCTACAAACTCAGAAACTTTGCAGATTATCCTAGCTTCTCATATTTCTACCCACACTGTAGGAACGCATTCCCATTAGAAACATTTTCAAGGCCTTATTAGTACAAATAGGACAAGCATGTCAACTACTCAGTAATACCAAACTGCACGAACTGTTCTCTCAGCACAGCCTGTTACTAGATGAACACATTATCCAGCTCGGGCAAGGTACCAGAAACTTTCCAATGGACAACAGTCTCCAAAGTACTAATAACATGGCACCACATTTGTTGCTGCCGTAGTTTTACATCAGTCTGTTTTGTTAGAGACTATGGGGTCAGGTTACTTGATGGCACAAGGCAAGCAGTTGCTTTTCGCCTGCCAAAACAACACTGTTTGACAGAAAGGGAAAGAAAGTCAAAGTATAAATTAAGATGATATTGGGAAGAATGGAGCAGATGCTACCTTGAGCATACACAACTTTATATACCTTACAAAAAGAAAGCACTTGTACTATAGGTTCCCTCAGTTAACTGCTGCAGGAAGTTGACGGGATGCAAAATAAGGCAAGTGAACTTGCAGCAGAAAGTAAAGTCATCCCAGAAAGCAGTTTTCATTGCTTTGTAGTTCCAGCAATGCTGCTGGCATGAGAATAGTGTTTATACTCTAAATCCTCACAGTCTACTTTTATCTTATGCTCTTTTTTAACTTTCCATTTTCAGATTGCTTTACTGCAGATGGGACTATGTCATATTTTACCAACTGTTGAGGCATAAAGTGTTAGCTGGAAATGTTCTTGTTTTAAATGTTTCTGTTTAATGCAAGAAAGCAGATACTGTTGCAGATTGCAATACGCTTCTCCTTGCAGTTGTTCAGTTTCCTCACCTTTTAATGCTGAATACACTCTATTTTCTCAAAATTTAGGTTTTCAGAAGAAATCACTTTGCTTTATAGACTTGAACTCTCTACTCTTGCTTAGGCAGCTCTTCATACCTTCTGATCCAGTTCTCGTTTACCTTCCTTTTATAATGATCTCATTAGTCTCGCTGGAGATGTTAATGAGATTTAGACCAGAAGGCTGTCATTGCATTATGATTGTTCACACTAAAACACCCATGAATATTTTCTTTTTCCATTCCCATGTGCATATACACAGGGTATTTCATACAACAAATGGCAGTCACCGACCAGAAACGGTCTTTTGCACTTTCTGGCCTTCAACCTGCAAGTACATCTAACCCTTCATCTCGTCTGACCTACTGACTTTGTCCCACAGCAGGACAGCCCCAGGTCACCCAGACCACACTGGCTCAACAGGCCCTGCTTTGGGGCTCTTGTGGCACCCACCTCTGCCCTTGACTTCTTCTGCAGTGCCTTGCCAAAAATTGATGGTGGAAAAAAGCAAAGGCAGCTCAGGAGAGGCCACACAAAGCAGATCAGCTAACTCTAACCACATCTGAAGCAGTGCATTGTTGTTTTGAAAGAAATGCAGAAAGTGTAAAAAGTTGTTTGACAATTGCTGATACATTGAGTTAAGACATGTAGGGGTTCTTTTGGGTGTCACTGGGTCCATCAATAATACAAAATTCTGCTTAGGCAAAAAAAAAAAAAAAAAAGTCTAATCAGTTAAATTCTTCAGTTCAGGATAAACACATTTACAGCAGCAGCCACCACCAGGAACAATGCCTGGCATTACTTCTCCCACACCTATCAGCATCCTGAAAATAAATTAAAAACAAAACAAAACAAAAACCAAGTACTTAACTTTTCTGTAGCAACAAACAAACAAAGTAAGTTACTGCTAATTAGCAACATTTATAAAGTAAATCTGTGTGTGGAAAACCAATGTATTCAACAATGAAATGAAATTGTTTACCATGCTAGCTAAAAGCAAAGCACAAAGCTAGATCCTAAGATAGGAAGGTAGAGGAATTTTAAAGTCAGTTATGATCCCCTACATTTAGGGGTTATTTGCAGTACAAGACAGTTTGTGAGGAGAAAAAAAAAAAAAAAAAAGGAAAGTAGATAAGGGAAGTGTTCTATGTTGTAGCAGCCCTTTCTTCTTCACTTCAATAAAAAATTATCCCACAGAGCAGGCCAGATGCCAACAGCATCTTGTGACATGGCTGTTGCTGAGTCTCCTCCACTGTCATGGTTGTGATGGTGACAGGATCCCCCGTGGAAAATTCCTCCCATGAGGAGCAGTTCAGGGCCTTAAAGCAGCCTAATCCGTTCTGGAATACTTCAGCATTTGAAGTAGGCAACTGACTTTGCAGTTGCTAAATTTATGCTTTGGATGGTATTTTTACAAGTATTCCTGCATCTTTGTGGTTCAAACTAAAACATGAATATTTCCTCATAATCCAGAAAGCGTTTGCCAAAAATTCTAATGGTGAGTGTTAAAGCAGTTCTGAATAGACTAAACTCACAGCCTCTTTACTGCAGGCCACAGAGATGACCCTGGTGTTTGACTTATATCTTCCAGATTAAAGATTCAAAGGAGAAGGAAATTCCAGATAAAATACTGGAACTGAAGGGATGATTTGGCATTTTCAGTACTAAAAGCAATCGTGTTTTCTGGATATCCTGACTGTTTAAATTCTATACAATATCTGAGAGTAGAGAACCTTAAGAATTTAACCATCCACAGTAAGTCATGCATGGTTCAGAAGATAAATGAAAAAATTTTTAGTGCTCATCAAAACTTCATGAAAGATCATTAAAAATAAAATGGTTTCCAAAAAGAGACCCGGCTGTAAACATAAATGAAAGCACGAATTCATGAGAGTTTAAATCAGCTCTTGCAGATATAAGTTTTCAAATTTCCTTGGCTTCTGCTACTGTATAGGGCATACTAGTGTTATTTAAGAATGGCATATCTTTATGAAAAAAGGAATTCCAGCCCTCACTCAAATACCAACACCAAATACTTTATAATAATCACATGAATATGTTTGATCATAAGTGTTTAAATATAGAAAATTAATTGTTCCATAATGCAGGAATTAAAAATTGATCGTCAGAAATTAAGAGGCCGATTGGGTAACATCAGCAATCCTCCTCCTTCTATATAGACCGAAGCAAACTCTTCTAGTCAGCAGTGAGAACGGTGTCTTATGAAGACCTCATACTGAGCTATTATAATGGCTTTGGTAATTGCACTAAAACCAAAAGAATCACCTATATAATATACCTTCCCTACATATAAGCTGCCGAACTTCCTCCATCTCCAGGTTTAAAAAGGATGTATTTTCAGAATGACATATTATTTCCCAGAGTTCTGCTTTCTGCATAGCCCTCCTTAGCTGGCATTCAAAAGACTAAGAAAGCACCTGTAAGGTCAATGTTGTGTGTAGCAGGCCAGCCATGCCTGTTTTATCTGATTGCCTTCCAAGGGTGATGTGGGTAAAGCAGCTGACATTAACCCAGTGTCTAACTGGAACATAGATAACCCATTTGGCCTTTGGCTGTCCATTTAGAAAACTGTCATTGGGAAAGCAGAGACTCCTGTGTTCTGAATCTTCGTAAGGGTTAAGAATGTGCTGAATACATCCCACCTTGTACCTAATGGAAGATCACTGGCAGGAGGCTGGTGGTGGCAGCACAGTGGGATGGAAGTTGATTTGTTGCTGTGAATGGTGACATGCACCCTGAAGCCAAACAGAGTGGAGCCACAGCTTGGGGCAGGGAGCATACTAGGTAAAATATGGCTTAGTTTGTTCATTATTGTCATCTGATGAAAATTAGTTCTGCCCAGGCCTTCTTGTGCAGAGGTCTTGATCCTGGTAGGATCAAGACTTGTGTTGGTCCTAGCCAGGTTGGACTGGAGGTGGGTTGAAAAAACTGCCCGCAAAAACCTAACATGAAGTTTGATTCCTACCGGGAGCAAGTCTCCTCCTGGCTTGCTACTACAGCTGGTTAATATCAACCCAATGGACATCAATGGCTTGAAATGGCTGTGAAGGTATTTTGCTAATTTGTTAGTAGATAATGCTACAGAAGCAAGATCTTCAGGGCTATTTGATTATAGCAGTGGTGCCAGGATGGTTAACTTGATGCAGTTTAAGGTTTATACTTGGCAGTTAATAAAAACAATTGACCATCTCTGACAGCAGAGTGTTTCCTTAAGGGTATATAAACAACCTTTTAGCAGAGTCATCCAATTCAGCTTGGTAGCTTTCCTGTATGTGATGAAACCAAATGTGACAAAAATACCATAGTGAATCACTGACATCCTACTTTACAGAACTATGCAAAGCATTAGATGTGAATTCCTTTGCATGAAGTTAGGAAAAGGTCGGTGCATCATAAGTCTCTCTTAAATATACTTACAAGTAAAATCATAATGGTTTCATATCTGATGCATTGTAGGGTTTTGGTATGTCTTGAAATGGTTTGACCATCAAAGGGCCTTTAGGTAGCTATCATCCACTTAAATGGGTTTCCAACTTAAGCAAACAACATCTGGAAGACAGTTTTCCCTGACTTTCTTATTAATGCCTCCATGAATTTTCAATGAAATAATTATTTAGTTGTGTTTCAAGAACAAACTGCTTCTTTACACATTCAATTTCTTTCCAACACATTGATGTTACAGAATTCACATGAATTAGAATCGCATCTGGCCTGAGGCTTTTACTCAAATAATAATAATTATTATTAAATATAATATTATTATTATTATTATCAAACTTGTATGAGAGCTTAATGCCTGTGATTTGAATAATGAAACAGTTAATATGACCAACTGAAAACAAAAATTGCTTAGTATTACTAAGTGATAAGTGATTTTCAGTTTACAGTCAAAACTATCTTCCCATACTCTGCCTCCAAGAGACTTTGTTAGAGAAAGCTCCTCTTTCAGTTTACATTGTACTTACAACAGACTGAAATATCTCTTTCTGTACTTTGCAGCTAATAATCAGCATCTTTTATTTTGCTTTTTAATGCTTGAAGTGAAGAGTCTTTTGAATAATAAACCCTAGAAGCCCTATATGATCTTAGGATGATTTTTCAGGAAGACTCTGGTGTCTTCCTGGCCTGTTACCCAAATGTACCACTGCTTTCTATCAGTTATGCATGAATGTGCTAGCAGAACTTATTCACGATTCTCAGCACTTTCAAATAAAGTAGGATCAAGATTTCAGCTTCCTCAAGAGCTAGGTCTATATAACCAATGTCTTTCATTACAAAAAGCTTTCAACAAATCCACCTTTTTAATGATTGGCACAGAAAAATATATCAAAGCATGGAGAACTTTGTGGGTGTTTCACGTAACTTCTTTAAAAGAAAAAAAACTGCCAAGAATATGTCTTATTTTATCCAGAAGCTTTTGACTTTCAAACTGTAAGCTCTCAAGAAAAACCCACCCTGTTGTTTATTGATAACATCATAAACATTGTTGCTAAAATCACATTCCATTCATTTTCAGTGTTTGTCAGTGGTATTCCAATTGCATGCATATGAATGATTCTTGGGCGTGTTTCAAGAATTCATCTAATCCATGCAAAATTGTTTGGAATAAGAACTGTTACATTCTAAACACTAAGCTTGCAGAACTAGGGTCTATGGTTATACAATTCCCAGAATTTGAAACTCCCTCTAGACATAAGAACAATGTATTCTAATGGAGAAACAGATTGTTATTGTTCTTGTTATTTTAGAGGTACTGATAATTTACTGCACTCTGAGAGGAGAAGAATTCTAAAGTAGGGAGAAAAACACAAACATGGAAAGACTAGTATTATGCAAATTGTCCACTCACTTTATTGTGAGTCAAGAGCTATATGTATATCAAGAGCTGTAGGTGCTTTAAGGTAGCAAAAGGAGTGGAATTATTCATATGACCTTTTGGTGTTATTTGTTACACACATAACTATAGTATTATCAATTGCTGTAAAAACATGACTTCATTGTTGCTGAGAGAAATAGTATCTTACCAAATATGACAACATCAGACTCCCATTTCCGCATTTACCTTGATTTTTCACTACTGTCTTACCAAAATAAAGGGTAAGTTTTATACTGAATATATTCTTGCTGTATATGTTTGGGTATATGGTATTCTCTAAAATACTACAAAACCTGTTTTCATCTTCCAGTGTAATTCCTGTACATTGAAATGCATATGTTCTGTGTGTTATCACTATGCACAGTGACTATGTGTGAATAAATCCGTGAGTTTGAATCCCTGGGGAAGAATGAAGCTTTTAAAACTCAGATAAGTGAAAGGTCTGTATTCAAGAATGCTAACACATTTCTCAAAAATACAGTGGGTACCTTTGAACCTTTGCAAAAGATTCTGCATCTGGGAGTGAAGACAAAACTAAACCATTTTGCCTGCTACTTTTAGGAATCCCAACTGATAGCAGCTCTATCACTGATGCAAGTAGAGACAGCCAAATCTTTTGGTATCCTCTTTGGTCAAGTATATGAGCAATTAGGCAGACTGAATCAGGTAGCTCAAAACCTCTCCATGCAGTTAATGTTTTCACCAGTTTGTTGTCTTATCTCCTTCCTACTCCACTCCTATACAAAAGCACTCTCCAACTAGGTTTTCTAACACCAAGAAAAAAAATTACAACCAGAGTGACCTGAAGGATAGTTAGGAAAATAAATAAATGCTGCCGCAACAAGCAGAATGGAGGTATCCTGAGACACAGAGACATATGCTTACACATCAACAAGAGCCAGAAAACAGCATCCCTTGCAGTAGTTCCTATCTGCTGAAGTTCTATGTTTCCCAAATGACAATTATTTCCTTTTCAACAAAAAAAAAAGCTATGGAAATATTTAGCTACAAAATCATATTTATTGAAGATGATATTCCATCCGCTTCTATCTTTGAACAGTGATACAGCTGTTCTGTACATCCAAAGGATTTATTTTTTACTTCAGTGAGTTTTGTAACACAAAGAAAGTGCATGAGAAGTGTGTTAAACAGAGGATGTACCTACCTTATACACAGCATCAATGTATCTCAAATGAATTGCCCTTTCCACAGCAACCTTTAACCGTGGAACCGTTACCTTTAAAATGTTCAACAGTGAGGTTAAAGGCTAATTTCTCAATTGCACCAAAGCAGGAAAAATGAAAGATAACTGGGTTTAGGCCCAGTTTGGTATGTTTTGTGAGTGGAAGTTGCCACATCTGCTTATACATATGTCTCTGCAACAGAGGGTGGGTGTGCTTAATTGCACTAGCTGCAGTAGACTTCAGTGGCAGTGTCTGGGACACCTCCAAGATCATCTAATTAATGAACTTTCATACCCTACCACTCAGAGCACAAAGTGGATAAAACAGACCTCTGGAAATGGCTATATTTTCACTAAACTTCTATTTTATAAACTTAAAATCATCTCTTGTGTTTTAAATGCTGCTTTAGATAGTACATTTTCAAGCCTCTGTTTCAGTTTCGGAGGTAAACTTAAGGTTTCCTAGCCTTACCATGAAGATATAACATGTGGGTGTTTTCATCCACTCTCTTGGAAACTGATGGAATTGAGCACTGGCTCTAGTACTTAATTGCATACCGAATTACAGCACTGAAGCCATAGAAAAATGGAGCAAAATTAGACATATCAATCATGTTTGGATAATATGTAGGGGAAAAAAAAAGGGGGAGGGGGGTGGTAACAAAATCAAAAGATTCATTAAGAGAAAGACACTAGTTTAAGGTTTTCAGAATCCATTTCTACATCAGACTGCATTTGCATTCTTTTCAGTGTTGCATAGAATAAAGCTAATTCTGGTTAAATATTAAATAATGGTATTTTGGTGCATTCTGAAGCGATTTGTAACTTCTTGTAGAGTCACAGCTCTCTGTACTTCCTAGTATAGGTGTTCAATGACTCATATATTTTTCATTTCTGTAGAAAAGTGTTTAAGGCAAAGGTACCAAATTCAGTTCTGGTCTAAGAAGTCACCCTAATCAGAGCATTAAACTTAGTTCCTCACTCTTTCAAAAAACTATGTATAAATACAACTGGGGCAAAAGTAAAGCCTGAATCCAGTTTTTAAATGCAAAATGTGACTATGATTTCAATGTTTTTTTTATAGATAGATTTTATCATCTGAATAAATGTGATAACTGAAGATATATCTACTTCCACAGTCACTATATTGCTACTTATTGGTGATTCATGATATCTTCCTTTTATTTCATGTTCCATATTTATTAAAAGATCTTCCTAATAATTATGTCATGAGCGAGTATGGAGACATTTGGTTTGTCACATTACCAAGCTGGAAGAATCGAGAACCATGTCGTAAGGCTGTCACCAGGTCAGATTCCCTCACAACAAGTGTCTGTCTGTTCACAAATCCTACGCTTCCTGACAAAAGAGAAAAACCCTGGGGGTTCATGTACACACCCACAACTTTGTACGATAGCACAGTCACACTTCATCACTTTTTGTTTTGGTGTTATTCTCTACCCGAGTACTAAAGTACTTTCTGAGCGCAACAGTTCATGTCCTCCTGGAACTTGCAGTTAAAACTTGGGAATGGAGAGCAAGAAACTTTCCTTAGTTCTTAATTTAATTAATTAAGATCAACTAATTGTTTACAAAGGAGGACAAATATTTTATCCAAATCACATCTCCTTTCATCCCTCAAAAGGATTACTCGAGGCATCTTCAGTTGCAGAGCTGGAATGTATCTCACATAGACACATATGTTTACTTCTGCAAAAAGAGAGTGAGAACTAGTGTAAAGGCTTCACATTTTCCTGAGCTTACTTATCAGCCATAATTACTTATTTCCTCTGTTGATTTTTTCAGAATTTCCATAATAATCTCTCTTTGATAGAATCAAGATCTACTCACTTGTCTGAGGACTTTTCTTAGTTGTAGTCCAGCCAAAGAGAGAAAAGAAACAGTGGCCTGCAATTTAGGCTATCAATCAGAGCAATCATTTTGCAGGATGGGACTTCTTAAGAAGGACAAGGTACTTCTGATTATTAATGCCTTTGCCTTTCAGCCAAAGGTGAAGACAATAAAATTTCACTAACGAGGAATGAGATATGGCAGACCGATAATAGTAGATGATGATTCCAGTACAGACATCAAATGCATACACTATACACTACAATGTATAAAATATCAAGATTTCTAGCTACCTGGGTGCACCTGAATTTTGATTAGAATATGAATGAACACACCTGAAGATACATTTCTTGTGCCATTGTTCAAAAAATCTAAGCAAAAAGTACATTTATGGAGGGCCTGAAAGCAAAGAGGAACCCATCTGGCGTTGCAATGGTCAGGGCTGCTTTCCTCTCTAACCCACCATGCACACTGCCCCCATTCCCAAGGACTTTTAAGGATTTTAGCAGGAGGTTACCCCACATCTTTTCTAGTGGGGGGATATCCCATGGGGGTAATTCCTGCCTGTTCTGGAGAGAAGAGGAGAGATAATCTCTGAAGTGGGTCATTGCTTCAAGAGGCACTTAAAGGGTTCTGCTGTAGCATTTCTTACGAAAACCCTGGAATGCAGATGTAATAGCTAATGGATTAGTGAACCCCTGAGCATCTGGTAATTTAATTCTGGGATTAGGCCTTTATGGATTGCTGGGAGCACAACTGCATCATGAAGGTGGTCTGCATTTCCTCCCTGTTCATAATGCCACAGTGTTTGTCTAAACAAGGCAAATCACCCTTTGGGATGATTTGCAAATTTACTCCTAATTAATTGTGTAAGGCCTCTTTCCTTGCCTGTTGGGACACTTTGCACCAGCTGTAACTTGCACAGGAGCTTGAAGGTTAATGCTATGTGGAGGATATTACAATTATCCCAATGGGAAGTAGGTGCTCTGAGCCTGGAACATCAACTCTGAGTACTAATTTTGTTTTTCTTCTTTCTGTATCACTGCAGTGTGGAGTCCTTGCCCTTGTGAGCAGACGTCTCATTGCAGCTGGTCTGGAAGACCAACTTGTAGTGTGTGAAGCCAAAAGCTGCTAAAGCTGTTTGGTCTTTAGTGTTCAGGTCAGTGGTGAGGTCTGCCTGATACATGCAGTACTGTGGGCTTGGAAGCTCTTGCCTTCCAACTGGCACCATTATGGGGCTTGGGAGGTGTGTGTTAATAGTGCTGGCATTTCATGTGGCACCTCCTGGCTGCTGGGGCAGCCCCAGTCCCCAGCATCAGATTAAGCAGCTCCCAGGGGACAGGGGTGGGCATTGTCACTGCCTGCCCACAGGGCACCTGGGAGCCTCTTCCCACATCATGAGTGGGGTGAGGGCTCTGAGCTGGCCCCAAGCCCCAGCAGCCGAAACTCCTGGAGAAGGATGATCTCTGCAGGCCGTGACATTAAGTACAAGGGGTGTAAAGCTCTTGTGCCCAGTCTTTGCATTGAACACAAGGAACAGTGGCATCCCAATCCTCTGTTCAGATATCCTCCAGAAATCCATTTCTCTTTCAAAAAATATTCTATGTGTACAGATCCTAAGTATTATGCAAATCAGACTCTAGGCTTCTTGGGCAAGAGCTTGTTTTTTGTTTGTTTGTTTTTGTTTTTGTTTTTTACACTAATCAGAACATACTTTGTGTTTGGCTAAGATATAAGATGAATAATGAGGCCATTTTTTTCCTCCAGATTTTTAGGATCTTTCTAATTGTCAATGTTCCAAGAAAAAAAAAAATAGTGCTTTTGAATCCACAGCCTCCTTTTCTTTCTTTTAATCTTTTCTCCAAAATTTAATAAGCAGAAAAGTGAACAAAAAATACTTTCCAAAGGCTTTAAACTTTCAGAAGCAAAACTTTTACCAACCTTGTCCTGTGCATTCCAAAGGAATTGAAAAATAAATTAATCTCTTTGGCTTCAGTGCAGCTAAGCCAAGATTAAGACACAGCCCAGTGAAGACACAAGAGATTCAGTCCACGTTCTCATAGCTACATGAGGTTGTGAACAAAGCTTCATAGTAAGTAAATACAAAAGTTGGACTACTGCCTGAAGAACATGCATAGAGATCTTGATTGCTAGTGTCCTGAAAATAAAGAGGATTTCAAACACAGTGCAATATACCAAGAGTCCTCTGTTACAAACTTTACTCAGTTTGCAGTCCACAAGAGTTCATTTTTACCCAAAGGTTGTAGAATACAGTAAAACTTCTGGCATGTAGGACATGGGCTCAGTCAGCTACAGGAAGATACACCCAACCCTCCAGAGCCCTGCTCAATACCTCCTCATGAAGGTGAGAAATCATATGAGAAGGAAAATTATGGTAAAGGCAAAAGATTCATCAACTCTGCTCATACGTGACTCATGACTAGTTATATTAGCTTTCTGGACTGCACTGCTGAGCTTTAAACCCCTTTGCACTCTGACTCTGAAAATGGTCTTCAGGCACCTTGATACTTTGCATCTGTTATGCATTTGCTTTTCAAGACTACTCAGGAAAATAAAAATGTCAGTTTTCATCTTGTACACCATATGGTTCACGCATTTTAGATCTGGCAGCTTAATCTCACAGACCTGGCAGTTTAGTCTCACTGTGTTGTTTTTCACTCTTAAAACAAAAAAAAAAAACCAAAAAAAACAAAACAAAACAAAAAAAAAAAAACAAAAAACTCCCCTCTAATACATAGCACGGTACCAAATGAAAACCTCTAAGTGCTATCTAGTATGGTCCAAATTATAAATGTTGGCACAGGGATGTGTGCTGGAGAAAAGGAGTTCTGGGTTCTTAGGCAGAAGATAACCATAATTCACACATGGAGATAATATCATAAGGGATGCATCTCAACACAGTGCTATATCATTCTCCTCAGTCAACAGCATACCCTCTTAACCTGTAAACTACTGGGAGCTTGGATGCTTTTGTATTACGCATTCAGACACAGCTTTGCAGAACAGGCCCCTGAGCTACATTGGGCACCATGAAGGCAATAATAACAACAACCTTATGTTTTCAGCTCCAATAGCTTCAGTGGCTTTCCTTAGGTGTTGCATATTCTGTTAAGTGAAAACTTTGTCAGTTTGGATATTAGCTGATGTGTATGGAAAGCTGCATATTCACATGAAATAGGTCCAGGTGGGAAGACGGTTAACTCTCTGTTGTGCCTGAACTCATAAACTCTATAGAATAGCAAGGTGGGGATGTATACTTAGATGCACTTTCTCAGCTGCCTTTTATTATGTAGCTTTTCTCTGACTCATAGCAATAACAAAGGCCAAAAGTCACATTTCCTTTCTGTGTCTCTATATCACAAGCCTATAGGTAAATGTAAATACAAAGCTGAAGTCTTCACCTGCCTCTTGTTAGCTGATGTGGTAAACTTACTGCCTTTGTAATATGATAAATCTTCTGTCTGGTTTATTATTGTTAGTGTCTGCTATCAATTATTCATAGACATCAGAAATAGAAAATTCTGTTTATTATAATTACATAACAAGTTACAATCTACCATGTATTAGACAATATAATTTGGAGTTTGCTTCCTATGCATTAACCATCTTCACTCAGAAGTAAATAATTCGTATTTTGCAAAGCAGCTAACAAAATCAATTCCAAGTCTAAAAACATGGTAGGGCAAGTGAGGGAAGGAGGTAATTTAGATTACTGCTGTGGTATAACAGGCCATGGCACTTGCACAGGGGTGCAGAGCTGGGTTATCATTTTAAAATGATAGGAATTGTTTCACAGTGAGACCTGCAGTCCCTCTAACCCAGCTTTCCATTTCTCAATCTGACCAGCACTGGATGCTTCAGAGGAACATACAAGAACGCCATAGGAGAGGCAATATAGCAGAAGTCCTCTACAGCTGTATTCGTCCAAGCTCTAATAGTTAAAATTCAGCTAAAATCCTAGAGCCTCTGTTTAACAAATCCACTCCTTTCTAAATGCCTACAGTTCTGATGACTCCTAATTTTGAGGTCTTAAACTTCTAGTCTCATTTTTAAACTCGTTAAATTACTGTCCTCAATTACTTTCTGTAGTGATGAATTCCATGAGCTCATTGTACTATATCTGTAGAAAAGAGAAGTCTTTATTAGTTAGGAATTTGATGCTTCCTTATAAAATTGAATAGCTCTTGTTTTGTTAGACAAAGGATACAATTTTAATCCCTAATCTAATTTCACCTCCCTGATTGTTTTATACACACACACATTCCACCAGCACCTTTTATTTATCTCCTTTCTGTGATATTTTTGTATATCTCTTCAGGAAAAAAAAAAAAAAAGTTATTTTGTGTCTTAACTATTCTCAGGCTTTCTTAACACTTGACTGACAAAAATTGTGATAGAAAGCGGAGAAACTACTGCTACATTCAGATGAAGATATGTGACTATCCAGATCGGTGTTATCGTGCTTTCTATTCTGATCCTCAAATCTTTTTCCCCGTGTCTGGCTTTTTCCTTTGTGTTTTGTTGGTTGTTTGGCTTTTTTTGCTATAGTTCTATATTGAGCCCTCCAAACAGATGTTCTGCTCCTTGACCCACGTCTATAAAGAATGCAGTAAAATATGGAAGCTAAAATATGGAAGTTAAGTGTTTCCTTTGATGGTTATGCATCTGTTAACACTGAATTCTGTCTGCCTCCTTCCCACAATGGAGGAAAGGTGATGGACCCTCAGCATGTGAATCTGATCATTGTTCAAGTTTCTCAGTTCAAAGGTGGATCAGGGCTCAACTCAGCAAATCAATTCAGGGAAACAAAAGTAGTGTCCTCTTCCGTTTACCTGTATTTTTGCTACCTTAGAAAAAAAGATGGCTAGTTTGTATTCTGTTGAATTCCTATTTCAAAAACTTCCACCGTCTTCCAACCCATTCAAAGCCACCTTTACTTGAAAGGCTGGTGGTTCTGCTTGCACTGAGGAATAGGAACACCTGATCTCTTTTCTGCATGATGCGGAAGAAGGGATCATGTCAGTGCACTTCTGCAGTAACATAGTTCTTACTCATTTCCAAAATAGTAACATGTATTTATGTTGTATTACAAAGCAGGTACTTAAGACAACTCCTGCAAAGCAAAGCATATGCTTAACCATTAATGATTTTTTTTTTTTTTTTTGGCATTTTTAAATTCTGAACTCTATAAATGTGTTCAAATTGCTGTATTAAAAAAAAGAAATTACAAAGCTATGCAGCGCCTCAGTTTAAAAGCCTCGTCAATTTGTCATCTTGGGATTTCATGTCCATCAATCTTATCACTGAAACATGTTATGTTCAGAACAATCAATGAAGAGTCCTGTCTATAAAACAGTAATAGCCTCTAGAAATCTGAGAACAGTATTATAGATAGTGGTTACTATAAACTAATAGAAAATAAATGGAAGGGGAAAAAGAAACCCAGGAGAGCCCATAGGAAAAGGATAAAATAAAACAAAAATTATCTTGTCAAGCAAAAAGATGAAATAGTGTTAGAAAGGAAAAAAAAAAAACACAATGGGTAAATGCAAGGCGACAGAAAAGCATACAATTGAAAGAAAACATGAAATATAGAGAGCCAAAGGAGCAGTACACAGTCTTCTTGCAGGTGCTCATATTTTATAGATCAGGCTTCTTTATCACTGGAAATGAATCGAGTTTGCAACATAATCACACACGAAAGCATCCTCTCTTCATCCTATTTCTCACACAGCTTTGAGGAGGGTGAAACAGACAAAAGACCAGAAAAAGGAAAAAGGAATATTATTCTGCAAAAGCTGTTTCTTTAGAACATTATTTTGACTAACATTAACATCTGGCTAAACTTTGTGCATATGACTTGTAATGGATGGATGGCACTAAAAACTAAAGTCATCTTACCTACTAACAAGATGACGCAAGAGTTTTTCTGTAGGAATATGTCTCAGACCTGCTCTGGAAGCAGAACTGTCATGGGTGAGATAAGTCAGCGATGAACAGCAGCCAGTCCTCATGGGTTTTGTTAATTGTTAAACAGCTGATTATACAAATTACAGGTACATCAACAGTCAGTAACACTAAAAAAATACTGCAGATAACCACATGCATTAATACTTTTAGTCATTTCTCATTTACAAAGCACAGCTGGCATTCAGTTTGCAGGGAGGCTATCACAGATACGATTTGCTTTTCAACCGTGAGCTGAGCTGGTGATCATACAGGAAAGGTCCTGTCCCTATCAGTTGCCTACTTCTTCTGCAGTTACAGAAAAAAATTCTTACCAACACATCTGGTATTTAGAAGCCTAATTGCTGTTCACCTTCCCTATGAATTAAATTGTTAATAAACATCTGCATCTTGGAAGTTTAATTTCTATCAAAAAGATAATTGTGGTTGGCCTCCTAAATCCCACTATTGCTCTTGCAAAATGTCTCCTGGCGTCTGAAAATAACACTTTTACATTTAATACAGTGTGTATAAACTGCTGAGGATTAAACTGTGATGCCTCTATTTCATCTTTTATGCATTCTCAACTAATAAAATCTGATGTTTGTGCACACTGTTAACTAGGATCCCTTACAACAGAGATGCTGTAATATGGGAATCCCCTTTGGCTTTCATTAATTCAATACAAATCTGAAATTTGCAGATTCAGCGAGGTTGCCTGTGGTAATTTAACTGGCCTTGCAGGGCAAGAGCATTGATTTGTTTCACTTGGATAAAGACAGAAACACCATAAGAGCAGGTATTGTGTTTGGAGGTCACTGACATCCCATCAAAAGCTAGCATGCAAGGAGATACTATTCCCATCACGTCTGGAAATAAAGACAGTTGACCAATACGCACAAAATGATCTCTCTGACTGTTGTGTTCTCATCAGATGATGTTACAGAGTCAGCAAAAATATTCATGAACACTCTGAAAGAGTGTAACATGCAGAATGTGCAAACAACATGCCTAAATGGCAGTATGCCAAATCAAAACTAATTTTAAGGCCTGACAGTTGTTTTCAGCTAGTAAAGACAGCAGTATCATGGTACCTCATCATATAAGTAATTATATCAGCAGTGCAATTAGCTCTGTAAAAAAAAAAAAAA